>CM027123.1:58381406-58838339 GCA_015476505.1 Urochloa ruziziensis | reverse complement strand
CAACGGCCCTGCGTCGACGAGGTTGATCCACTCCCTTTGGCATCTCAGGCAAAGGAGGGAGGGATACAAAGGCAACTCGACCCTGCAAAAATTGGGTTCAGTTCTGAGATTACACCCAATGGGTGGAATTGAAATAAAAACAACAAATAGATTGACTAAATACCTCAGGGCGTGGATTTCCCAAGTTGAACGCCAGAGGACAGTCAGTGGTCCTCAGGGACGTTCCGGGTGCGAAGAATTTGCCAAGCCGAGCGGCGGCTTGGACTTTGTCGACGCGCTCGGGGGCTTCGCGCGTGTTGTCCCCCTCGGCGTAATACTCATACGCCGGGTGAGCCCGCTGCTTGAGTGGCTGGACCCGGTGCAGAACGAAGTTGGCTGCCACACCGACGGCAGACAGCCCATTGTCCTTCAACTGGGAAATAAGACCCAGGAGCTCCCGAACCTGATCCATTTCACTCTCCTTGGGAAGAGCGGTCCAGGATTGGGAGGGAACAGGACGAGAATCAATTTCTGGAGAGATAGCAGGCAAGTGGTTTCCTACGTAAAACCACTCGGACTGCCACCCTTTATTGGAGGTAAGGAAAGGGATATCAAAATACTCCCGAGTTCGACCCTCGCGGAGTTGGAGTCCGGCGCCCCCGACTACTTGTGGGCAGTCGGTTCGGGGATAAGGCTTAAGAAGAAAAAGATGAATGAAAAGATTGAAGTGAGGCTCTATCCCAAGATAGGCCTCACAGAGGTTGATGAAGATGGCGATGTGAAGGATGGAGTTGGGATTCAATGCGCAGAGGCAGATCCCATAGTAATGCAGCAGCCCGCGGAGGAAAGAATGCGCGGGCACGCCAAAGCCACGAAGAAAAAAAGATTCGAACACCACCAAATCAGAGGAGTTTGGGGTGGGGAAAGACTCACCGGCGGCGGCGCGCCACTCGGCGGTTTGCTGGTCAGGGAGGACGCCGTCGACGACGTGCTGCTCGAGGCGCTTGGTGGTGGTGATGGACTCCCTCCACTCGGCGGCGCGATCTACGGCGACCTCGGCGGTGGCCTTGGCCTTGGACGACCGGGCCCTGGCCGGCGACTTCTCCTTCCGCTTCGAGGCTTCCTTCCTCTTGGGTGCCATGGCAACGAGCGGTGCTGAAGAGCGAAGAAGAAAGCTGCGGGAGCAGATCTAGGGTTTGTTCTGGCGCAAAGAGAACTGGAGCGTCGGGGAAGGCAAATGGCAAGTAAAGGAAGAAGAATGCGGCGGGGATGGCTTATAAAGGAATAAACCGTTCCTCCCGCGCGCGGCGCGGCGCTTGTCTCGGGAACTCAACCGACGCAGGCACGTCTCGTCGCTTTGAATTCAAAGATGCGGTAGGGAGTCGCGATATCTCGCGATATCTCGCCTTCCGTAAAGCGACCGTTAGGGACGCAACGGACTTTGAGGAATAATGGGCCTAAATGGGCTGAAATATAGCACGACCTTTCGGTTCTGTTACGATAATAAATTTGTGGGTTCCTGAGCTAGGGTTCAGGGGCAGAAACCACTCGGTCGTGAGGCTAAAATTAGTCGACGGCCAGACTTGATTTTGCAATTAATATTGCATCCTCGCAGCTGATTTTTACGAAAGGCATGCGATACTATCGCTAAATTGACTCAGAAATCTGGGTCAAATGCCGACAAGTATAAATCTTGTGAGAAGATGGCTTACCATACGGTCAAGCTGGGTCGTGGGACACGACTCGGAAGTCATGCCGAGTTCAAAGAACTTGAGGACAAAATCCTTATAAAGGGGAAATAAAAAAGCCCCTGAAGGAAAAAATTATCTAAAATCCATGTCCAGAGGCATGGGGGCTGAAAAAATCAGTTGGAATTCATGGCTTTCAGAGTCTTGACACGATCATGCTGAGTCGTAACAAGACTCGGGGGCTACACCCAATGGGTGCACCTGGAGGTGCACACCATTGATGGATCAAGTTCAAAAAGAGATTCATAATATTTATTTTTGACCCTCGACCAGAATATTCTATTCTACTCAAGGCTCGGGGGCTACACCCAATGGGTGCACCTGGAGGTGCACACCATTGAAGATCAAGATACAAATGGATAAAAGTTGAAGACCTTTGGCCAATTTCATACTAAAATTGCCCAAAGCCCGGGGGCTAAGTGTATTCACTTCGCTGTCGCGTCGTGAAAAAGAGCACTCCTTCCCCTCATTTTGACTGTAATTGAAGAATTATTTTCAGGAACGTCCGAGCAGGCACTCGGATCTTCCTCGAAACCACTCGGATCTTCCTTGAAACCACTCGGATCTTCTTCGAAACCACTCGGATGAGATCTTAGACAACTTGGAGCACTCGAATCATGCAAGAAAAGATGGAACAATTACAGCCAACGATCGGCCAAGAAGTGCTCGGGGGCTACTGTGGGGGATATAGTACCTGGGTGCCTCACGAGCAAGCTTGGCAGCCCACCAAAAGGGGGCGGCCCACCTCATCGTTCTGGACCTGAGGACGTGCGGGACAAGTCGGCGCATGTAGGAAGGATCTGGAAAGAGAAGTCCTAGTTGGAATAGGAATTATTGTAAAGAAGGAAAGGATTCTTAGAGATAGGATCGGATACAAACCGACTTGTAACCCTGCCCCCCGATATATAAGGCGGGCAGGGACCCCCTCAAAAAGAACTACACACACAGCTCAACTCATAAATTACGCAATACAACACCCCAAAACAGGACGTAGGGTATTACGTCGAGTCGACGGCCCGAACCTGTATAAACCCTTGTGTCTGTCCATCCTAACCATCTTGCTTCCGATCTTTGCGATCTTCCCTACATTACAAATCACTTCCGTGGGCTACCCCGTGGAAGACTGCCGGAGATAATATCACCGACAAGCCCCGAATGGTAGCAACTACCTCTCTTGGTCCTTAGATGCTGAGATTGTCTTGGATGGTAAAAATCTCCTGCATGCGATTAAACCAACCAAGGACAAAGTTGCAACAAGTGCTGAAAGAGCGCAAGCTCTACACTTTCTCAGACATCACATAAGCTCATCACTGAAGAATGAGTATATGACTGAACGTGACCCCATAGTCTTGTGGAAAGCATTGCATGAACGCTTTGAAAAGATGGAGACTGTACTTCTCCCTCGAAGTGAAACGCGAATGGCAGAACCTTCGTTTTCAAGACTACAAGACTGTGGAGGAATACAATGCCAAGCTCTATGGGTTAGTCACACGCATGAAGTTGTGTGGCCTTGCACTGCAAGAATCAGATCTCATAGAGAAGACCCTGTCCACATTCCATCCCAAACAATCATACTTGAGCCGCCAGTATAAAAAAGAAAACTACAAGAAGTACATTGACCTTAGTAATGCTTTACAGCAAGACCAAGGTGAAGATGAAGAGTTGATGCAGAATCATCTAACTCGTCCTACTGGGAGCTTAAGTAAGCCTGAAGCAAATGCTGTCTCTTCATCACAGAAGAATGAAGGAAAAGGGAAGGCGCCACAGAAGGCACCTTGGAAAGGAAAGAACAAGAAGTTTAACAACTTCAAGAAGAAGGGACAGTGGAAATCAAAGAAGATTCCACCAGGGGGAGAATATGGCAAACAGGACCAGGAATGTTATAGGTGTGGGATGAAAGGCCATTGGTCTAGAATTTGTCGCACTCCCAAGCATATAGTGAATCTCTATCAAGAACTTAATGGTCAGCTCAAGAAGAAGAAGAGTGAGCATGAAGCCAACTTTGTTTCAAGCCAGAAGTTTGAAGTTGGAGAATCTTCCAAATCAAAGGATATGGAGATTGATGCTTCCAAGCTTGAAGAAGAGAAGAATGAAGCTCCTGCCTCTGAAGAAGAGAATGAAGAAATGCTCATTGATATCAAACCTACTGACACTGTAGATGATATCTTGAAGAATCTAGAAGATGCAATCAAGAAAAATGATGATGAAGATGATCTTCTTGGAGAAGAACTTGAAGATATGCATGGGGACTCTATCTAAGTCTTCCAAATTGTACCCAGCAAACTAGAAGTAAACTGGTAGTAGTATTAGTATTTTTAATTCTAGCATGAATTTTGTGGTTGGAGTCGGCTCATGTAGAGCTTATTAATGTAATAAGTGTCTTGAAGACAAGTTTATGCTTAAATAAATATTAGTGTGAGTTATATATATGTGTTTGTTCTATTTTAAAGCATGTCCTTGTTTTGCATTATCTGAATGGAATGTTTTGCTTTATTATAGAACTTGTGGAGTACAAATGGCTATGGAAGAGGAATTATGTCTAGTAGACAGTTGCACAACTGATACAATTCTTAGGGATACGAAATATTTTCAGACTCTCAGAAAGAATGATGAAAATATTACTACTATCACTGGCAGTGGTATGCAAATAGTAGGCACTGGTAGAGCCACTATTATACTCCCTAATGGAACTGAATTAGTAATACAAGAAGCATTATTGTATCCAGAATCAACTAGAACGTTGCTTTCATTTAAGGATATACGTGCAAATGATTTTCATGTAGAAACAAATGATGATAATGGCGAAGAATGCCTAATCATGACTAAAAAAATAGGAGACAACAAGAAGATTGTCGAAACTTTTCCCTCCATGCGCCAAGCATTGTACTACACTTACATTAAGCCTATACACAAACATGTTACTATGCAAACAATTACTAGAAATAATGAGTCATACAGAATATGGCATGATCGTTTAGGACATCCTGGTCTAAGTATGATGAAAAGAATTACTAACAGTTCAATGGTCATAGTTTAAAGAAAAATGATTTCCCTAATCATGAAGATTTTGTGTGCATTGCATGCGCCAAAGGGAAGCTAATAACTCGACCCTCGAAATTAAAAGTGAGAGATGAATCACCATCATTTATGGAACGAATTCAGGGTGATATTTGTGGTCCGATTAGTCCCCTGTCAGGGCCATTTCGGTACTTTATGGTGTTAATTGACGCTTCCACGAAGTGGAGCCATGTATGTCTTCTCTCTACTAGAAATCATGCATTTGCACGTTTAATTTTCCAAATGATTCAATTAAGAGCCAGTTTCCCAGATTCAAGAATTAAATCCATCAGAATGGATAATGCTGGGGAATTTACCTCGAAGGTATTTAATGATTATTGTATGGCAATGGGAATTAAAGTTGAGCACTCTGTGCCACATGTGCATACGCAAAATGGTCTAGCAGAATCATTAATTAAGAGGATCAAGTTAATAGCAAGGCCATTGATACAGAATTGTCAGCTACCTTCCACTTGTTGGGGGCATGCTGTGTTGCATGCAGCAGCATTAATACAACTTAGACCATCTGCATATCATGAAGTATCACCGATACAATTAGTGCGAAAAATTGAACCGAACATTTCCCATCTGCGTAAATTTGGATGTGCTGTATACATACCAATACCACCACCTCAGCGAACCACGATGGGGCCTCAGCGTAAGCTAGGAATCTATGTAGGATTTGAAAGCCCATCTATAATTAAATATTTAGAGCCATTAACTGGGGATCTGCATACGGCTCGATTCGCTGATAGTATATTTAATGAAGATCATTTCCCGGCATTAGGGGGAGGAAAGTATCTCGCTAGGGACGAATGCCGAGAAATAACATGGGAAAGTACAGGAATCCTAGGAATGGATCCTCGCACTAGAGAAACCGAACATGAAGTTCAAAGTATAATCGATTTGCAAAGAATTGCAAAAGAGCTGCCTGAAGCCTTCACTAACACTAAAGGGATTATGAAATCTCATATACCTGCAGTAAACGCACCAGAAAGAATAGAAATACCACATGAAGTGGATGAATTGGAATTCCAAATTAAAAATACACTGACTCCTCATACCCTGAAGAGGGGGAGACAGAGTAGAAATACTAATAAAGAAAATGGTGCATCTACTCAGACTATAGCTTCAGGGAGACGTCCTAAGAAGCTTAAGACTGGGCAGAATGAAAATAAGAATAAAAGTGAAGGTACACCTGTAGTGACATATCCTGAAGATGGGAAACCCAGTGAGAATGCGCGCATAGAAAATACTCACGTTGGGAGACCAAAAATTCCTGATTTAAATGTAATAATTGATCAGGATGAATGTGAAAGAATAATGGAGAATTCAACAAATTATGTTGAAACAGGAGAAGTATATGATAGAAAGACTACTAATGTCGACATATATTTTGCTGAGAAGATTGCAAAAATTGATCTAGATCCGGAACCAAAAACATTAGCAGAATGCAAGAAGCGTTCTGATTGGTCCAAATGGAAAGAAGCAATCGCAGCTGAATTACTCTCGCTTAATAAAAAAAAGTATTCGGTCCTGTAGATCGAACCCCTGAAGGGATATTCCCTGTAGGACATAAATGGGTTTTCGTTCGAAAGAGAAACGAAAATAACCAGGTGGTGAGATATAAAGCGAGACTAGTAGCACAAGGGTTTACGCAGAGACCCGGCATCGATTTCGATGAAACCTATTCTCCTGTGATGGATGGAATCACATTCCGGTACTTAATATCTATGGCAGCAAGTATGAACTTGCAGATGAGATTAATGGATGTCGTGACAGCATATTTATATGGGTCACTTGATGCAAATATTTATATGAAAGTCCCTGAAGGAATTACTGTCCCTAAACCAGAAGAACGTAACATGTATAGTGTGAAATTACAAAGATCACTTTATGGCTTAAAACAATCTGGAAGAATGTGGTATAATCGTCTTAGCAATTTTCTTGAAGAAAAGGGATTCCAGAAGAATGATGATTGTCCTTGTGTGTTCATACGAAAATCTGAAAAAGGTTTTTGCATAATTTCAGTTTATGTTGATGACCTGAATGTCATAGGAACGACAAGGGATATTGAAGAAGCTAGTTCATACCTAAAATCTGAATTTGAAATGAAGGATTTAGGTAAGACTAAATTTTGCTTAGGCCTGCAGCTAGAGCATACCCAAGAAGGAATTTTAGTGCATCAGTCTGCTTATACCAAGAAGGTATTAGAAAAATTTCATCATGAAAATGCACACCCAAAACATACACCCATGATGGGACGATCTCTTGACATAGAGAAAGATCCTTTTAGACCAAAAGAAGAAGGGGAGGAATTGTTAGGATCTGCATATCCTTACTTAAGTGCCATTGGAGCGTTAATGTACCTTGCAAATGGTACTAGGCCTGACATTGCATTTGCTGTTAACCTACTTGCAAGGTTCAGCTCGGCTCCTACTAAAAGGCATTGGAGTGGCATTAAAAGAATCCTCAGATACCTTAGAGGTACGATCGATCTTGGATTATATTTCCAGAAGAAACAAGATCATAGCATAATTGGGTATGCGGATGCAGGGTATTTATCGGATCCCCATAAAGCACTATCGCAGACTGGATATGTATTTCTTAGTGGTGGAACAGCTATTTCTTGGAAATCAGCTAAGCAAACTATAGTAGCAACATCTACTAACCACTCTGAAATCATAGCGCTATTTGAAGCAGCTAAGGAAAGCACTTGGCTTAGGCGTGTACATCAGCATGTACAGAATGCATGTGGCATAATGATTGCGCCTACTCCTACTATTATCTATGAAGATAATTTAGCTTGTGTTGCACAAGTACAATCAGGTTATATAAAGTCAAATATCACGAAGCATATTGCACCTAAATTCTTCTACACGCATGATTTGCAAAAGAATGGAGAAATAATGGTTACTAGTGTCAAATCTTGTGATAATCTTGCAGATGTATTCACTAAAGTATTAGCTCCACCAATTTTTGAGAAATGTATTCGTGGACTTGGCATGAAAAGACTAAGAGAGATACAAGAATCAGGGGGAGAATTCCTTGATTAAAAACCTGATAAATATGTCTAGAAGACTTAATGACTATTCTAGAAGAATGTCTAACAAAATCCTGAAGATCATACAAATATTGTACTCTTTTTCCTAATATGAGTTTTCCTGAAGTTTCTCATAGAGGTTTTAATGAGGCAATATAAAGTGCAACAAACAAGTACGGTATATATGTACTCTTTTCTCCAAAGAACCGTTTTTCCCACTGGGTTTTCGGATGGAGTTTTTGATGAGGCATAGATATCGTGGTAAATCGCCCAAGGGGGAGTGTTGTAAAACACCAGGACTCAATCTCCAGTTATAGAAACTGAGGATCCTAGAAGGAAAGGAGGACTAGTAATCTTAGTCCTAGTCCGGTTGTTTGTGGGCTCTTACCATATCTTTAGACTAGGTTCGGAGTATATATATGAGGGAGATGTTCATTGTAAATTATCCAATTGAGTAATAAAGATTTGTCCCTCATACTTTGTCTTCTCGTGTCCTTTGTGATTGTTGAGAGAGAGAGGCGATCCGACGTTGACGACGTGTTTTCTAACAACCGGATCATCATCACTACTCTATCTAATTTTAGTCACCGCAAGCCATATATACTTTAAACAATTTTGAAATAAGAACATGTTAAAGGGCACATATCAGTTTATTATATTAGAGTATATATGACTGTTCCATAATAGCAAGGATATCTTTTTGTCTCCCAACCAAAAGCTTGCCGTATATACTCTGGCTAGGTCAATGACGCTACCTAAGAAAGTGTTGCTTTTGCAGATCAGCTCTATCTCATCTCAGACCACAACCACTTTGTGAAAAGAAGAGAAGAGGACCTGGTAAAAAAGCAACTGCATGTCCCGGAAGCAAGCTGCCGGTCCCCCACCTCTTCTTCAACCACCGTCCTCTTTTTTCGGCTCTGTCGGAACCAGTAGTACGCTAATCGATCTGGCTCTGGCGTATACTACTGTAGTAGTCAGTGTTGTAGGCCGGCCGGGATCGGAACAGATGGCTACGGCCCCGTCGTCGCGACTTGCATTGGACCACCAACCAAAAGGAACAAGCAACCTGCCGGCCACGCAGGTTCGCATTGCTGCTGCTGCTCTCGCTCGGCTCGGCTCGGCTCTCCCCACCGGCCGCTACCTGCTGCGATGCCGTCCCCGCCGGGTAGTTGGGGGGCCAAAACATGAACGCGAAGCTCACAGAGAGTACACGGCTGATCCACTGCTAAGAGCGTGGCATGCTTGTTTTTTGTTTCAAACTTGTTTCGTTTACCGGGGAAAGCACCGTGAATAACTAATTTTAAACCTAGATCCGAATATACTCTGGCTTCTTGGCCGTCCCCCCAACAAACAAGTCACAGCCAACATCAGAGATTAAACTCATCATTCACAGGCCTTGTAGCATTGCAAACTACATCACTGCTTCAACTAAATGAGATTATTAACGTTTCTCTCACTTTGAATGGCAACCAAATTAAAAAACTTTCCAACAAGAAATCCAAACATCCATGACTATGATGTTCAGATGAAATGCTGGAATCAAGTAAAAACAAAAATAAAAAGGCATCATTTATCTGGTAACCATTTTTTACGAGCTCCTTCAATAGCCTCTTCCCGCATCCTTGTCAACTCATCAACCAGATGCTTGTACTGAGCTTCAATCAAAACAAGCTCCCCGTTCAGCACATCTTGATTATCACAAGTAGAAATTGATGAACCACCACTGCTGGCCAGCTCCAAGCAAGGCGATGCTTGATCTATATGGAAAATTGACCTCGACCCATCACCCAAAACATGGCTGAATCCTAGCTTATTGATTCCCTCTTTGCACCCACCACAGTCCATAGTACTACAATCATCTGCCCCATAGTCGCTCACACTTTTGGAACTCCCACCAATCTGCACAGTAATGACCGAACATTCAGAGCCCTCTAGGTTAGTAGCACTTGAGATGATAGAATCAAGATAGCCATTTGATGTTGCGTTCACATCTTTTGGATGCATCATACCATCAACCAACGCATAATCAGGCACCAACTCCGATAGTTCCTGGTGGGAAGTCATTACAAGCTCACTTTCAGACTGCCTGTACAAGTTTGCGGCTGCATCATTTACTGGCCTCCAACCAGGAACAAGATTGACTATCAGAAGGTCGATAAAATCAGCAATGAAAGTAACATCGCAGTCTGCTAACTCCAATTGTTCAACCATTTCTGCAGCTACAGACATAGCTGTATCAGAATCCAAGTAGAAGAGGAAATGAATATTCCTTGCATGACCTACAAATTAGAAAGGCAGTAAGACACCACCCATACACATAAATTTAGCTTCAAAAATAAATACCAATGCATGGCATACCAGACAAATCAGCAATTCGCAAAACCAGCGAGACTGAGTTGTTGTCCAGTTTTTCGCCCTTTAGCTTTAGTTCAGTATTATTGTTAGTTCTCGTGAACTCCAGGACTGGTGTCTGGGAAGCAACACAGCTATTCTCCTTGCCTGAACTAGCACGGCTGGATTCACAAGTGTCAACGTCCATTTGCAAAGATGCCAGAGAAATATCTACTGCTTTAGGTGTCGGAGATGAAAACTTTGTGCCAGGACCATGTAGTGTATTATCAGGACAAATAAATGGGTCTTGCAGAAGCTCTTTGGCAGAAGCCCTCTGAGAAGCAGGAACCAAACATTTTTCAATGAACTGTTTTACTTCAGGATCTGCAATTTTAGCCAATGCGGCAGGTTTAACCCCCTACAGATATAGAGCGGTGGTTTAGGTAAAATAGTGTGATAAGAAAAATCTACACATAAGTCAAGCAACACTTACTGTGGATACTTTCTTAAAAATCTGGGCTGGATTCGTACACTCACTGTATGGATATTCAAGCGTAAAGATCTCCAACAAGCACATTCCAAATGAGTATATGTCAACAAGTTCATCATAACTCTCATCATAAAGTTCAGGTGCCATAAATTCTGGAGTGCCTGCAGAAAGTAACACAAAGACCCCCCACACGATGCAAGTGTATCAGGTAAATCAGAAAGTAACCAACACAAACATATGAGAAAACATTAACGTGGTATCGAGCAATAATAGTTTTTTAATGTTGAAAAACTACATCAAGATTAGCACAAGAATCACAAGACCATTTGTCACAGGCATATAGTAGTGTTAGCCTAATATGATGAAATGCAGTCCAGTATGTCATACAAACTTAAAGGCCTTGTATTTCAGGAATGACACTTATGCATGTAGCATACATCAGGAAGTTGGACCACTACATGGCTAACTAGCTCTGTATGTGAATAACACGCAAGACACTTATATGCAAATTCCATGTTATCATAGTATCCTTGGTAACTCACATGTCAAATCCAATCAAGTATCCCATAAACCAATAATCCTCAGCTCTCCTTTGGGTAATCACTAAGTAGTAAATCACTTTGAACACGCTAACAAATGACTTCAAAAGTTTTGGTGATATGATTGAAATGGTCACCTAGGTTGTCTCTCTAGACTTAGGGACACCACATCATAAAAGATTTAATTATAATAGCATTGAGAATTTGAAACAATGAAGTGATAAGATCATTACCAATAACACTCCTCGCTCTAGGCGTTTGCATTACTGTAGCTAGTCCAAGATCTCCAATTTTAACTTCTCCGTGATTTCCATTAACAAAAATGTTATCACATTTCAAGTCTCTGTGAATAATTGGAGGTTGGTGGCTGTGCAGGTAATCCAGCCCATGAAGAATCTGCCTTGCCCAGTTCTTTATTGCCTTCAAGTTAACACGTGGATGTTTCTGACGGTAACTAGAAAATGACAAGGTTTTAAGCACCATTTTCAACAAGCATGGAAGCAGCAACGGAGAATGGTTATTAGTAGTGGTTACTTACTTCCTGAGACTTCCAGACGTAAACAGCTCTGTGATGACATTAATTGTTTTATTATGGTCATCAATCCAGGAATAATAAAACTTCATCACATTTCCATGCTTGAGAGACTTCAGAAGATGGACTTCCGTGTAGAGCCTATCAAGGTTATCTGGACACTGCATCACCTCATCTATGTTGATTTGATTCCAAGCAACCTCAATGCCTTCGACCTCATCAAATGCCTTGTAACTACAAGGTATATGAAATTTTAGACAGACCCAGATTTATATTCTAAAGAGTTGGAGACAGCATAGAAAATCATAATAAATCATATGCCACTATGATTGCGTAGCAAATTTGCAAGCATGTCTCTGCAGAATTCCAGTACAAAACACTACCATGTTTGCCATGTAAGGATATATTCTAAACGATGATGTTACTGTCAGCCACTAAAATCCTGAAGGTACCAATCAGATCAACACCCCCACCATCCCCACAAAGATTATCTACTTTTAGAGATGATGATTGCAGTGGATGATATAAGCCAGTAACCAACGAAAATCCGTATCCATGTTTAATTGCATCTTGCAGGTTTGCATTATCTTTCTGCCCAATATTTTGAATTTACAAAGAGGACATAGAGTTGACAAAGAGGATGCTGAGGAGCAGAGGGCATACACAGTCTTGAAAGCTCCTCTCCCCAGAATCACATTGTACTGCACCAAGGAAAGAGAATCAGGTCAATACAACAGGCAATGTTTTCGTGATCATTTTGCATGACCTATGCCCATAATTGATCGAGCACGAAACTTCCAATTTCACAGATAATTACAATCCATTTTTTTTTGTATAAATATTTTTGATTAGAATCATATCAGACGACAGATTACATGCGAAATAAACATCAAGAGACGAAGCTTTTCATTTAATACAATTTTTTCCCAGTAAATTGCGTGGTGCAATGCAACATATCATTTCATCGAAAACTTAATGTCATGGAGATGTCAAATCGCATTCACGTCAAACCAACCGAAAATGCAATGCGAATCCATATGACAGCATAAAGCCAGCCGAAAAGAGTTGAAGAGAAACTTACGCGCATGTATCGCCCGGTTGGATCTACCTCCGCGTATTCAGCATCGAGCACCTCATCCCCACCACCGAAAACCTCCATTCCGGATCGGGCCCCCACAACAAGCACTCAAAAGAATCTAGGAGCGAGAGAGGGAGAGAGAAGAAGCGGAGAGAAACAATGGACCAACGAGATGAGATCGCCGGAGTAGGCGCGCCGCTGCTACGCCCTGGGCGCGGCAGCGGGGGAGGAAGGGGCGGCGGGTGCCGGGCGTTCAGTGAAGGGCTCGGAGAAGGGGGCGTACGACGGCCGCATGCGGAGGCAGCGTCGGCTGCGCAGCGACGACGTCGCAACGCCCATGGCCCGGCACCCGGCGGAGGATACGCGGCAGACGCAGCACCTCATTCTCCCTCGATCGGCGTCCTCTCGGCGGCGTGCCCGGAACCGGAACCCATCCCCGCCGCAGCGGCTACAAACACGGGGAGGCGGCGGCGGCGGCGCGCATGGAAGGCGAGGCGAGGCGAGGCTGGGCTAGGGTTACGGCGGATTGGGCGGTGGCGCGGAGCGGAGGTGTGCACGGAGGAGACGGGGAAGGTGGGAGGCGACGAGGAATTAGAGGGAGGAGGGTAGGTGGGCGGTGGTGCTGCGGAGCGGAGGAAAAGGAGCCTCCTGGCACAGCAAAATAGTAATGGATCCGTTTCGCTGGAAAACAGATCATAATGAAACAGCCATGGGATTTCAAAGTTTGCTCAAAGTTTGTATGTTTGCTGAATTTTCGTATTTTCGCCCGTACGTGATGTTTATTTGGTGATGATGACAATATAGAATCTCAATGGCGTGGAAATGAATATGGTTTTTCAAGTAACAAAGCATGCATATACAGTACA
This sequence comes from Urochloa ruziziensis, assembly GCA_015476505.1. Lineage (NCBI taxonomy): Eukaryota > Viridiplantae > Streptophyta > Magnoliopsida > Poales > Poaceae > Urochloa > Urochloa ruziziensis. Next base: position 58,824,676 of record CM027123.1, on the reverse strand, counting down.
TGCATCTCTCGTTTTATTTACATGGATGCGCACAATCATGAAAAATCAAACTTTCAACTTGCATCAAATCTACAAAATCATTTCCCAGAAATCAAAAAGAGAATTCTCATACCAAATTTGGAGCGGAGCCACCAGTATCCAAAGCATCGATGGCGGACATGAAGGCGATAGCCCATCTTAAAAAAGAAAAATGATCTACGAATTGGATATTAATGTAGCACAATTGGGGCTTGACTTCGTGAAAGAAGTACGTAGCATTTCTTTTCTTTTTTTGGGAGAGGAGCATAAGCAAGTAGCTAGCAGGCTGCAGGCCTAATCGTACAACTTGGCAAGCAAATTGTATGTTTATTTGGGCCCAGAACCAGTTGGTTGGTGTGGCGGGCGCACTGGCCATCCTTTTGGGCCCAAAAAAGCATAATGCCTCTCGCTAAACCTATTGATGGGAGAGGCGAAAGTGCTGCTCTTGTATACGTTAGTTACACCTTGAGTTCCTTCATTTTCATCAAAAGTTTTTCATTTCAGATAATCGTGTCAGTTTATTTTATCTTTATGCATGTTTCCCTTGCAACAGTACTTTTCACCGCTTTCTTTTCAACTAAACACGTTCCTTAAAGTAGACACTACACCTTGCACTGGCATTTATTGCAGATTCCTCGACAATACGGAAAAATAAGACGTAGGCAGCTACAAATGTCGTTTGCAGCTCACATAACTTGAGATCAGTAAAATTAGAGCGTCAAACTTTTTATGTTTTATTTGTGCAGTTGTAACTTAGCTTCTTGATGTAGGAAAGGAGATCATCTGTATAGAAGGTTGGGACTAGGGGACATGTACAATCCATGAAAGAGTTATTTGCAGATCAATTATTCATCTTGGGGATTAGACTGCTCGCTTCGCAGTTTGCAATCAGTCCAAGCTTCATCCGGTGGGAGGTGCATAGCACGTACTCCTGAGATCAAATTAAGTGACCGAGGAGGAGGTCGTGCCGTCCTGGTGGCCAGTCGTCAGCTTTATTTGGTCCTGCTGTTTGAGATATGCATATGCAATGGGTCATCATCGCCTACCTGTTTTCTTCCTCCTTGAGTTGAGTGCACAAGGTTTGTACTCCACGTACTATCTAGCTGGTAGCTGCCAGTTGGAGCCGGGGCGACGAATCCCAAATAAGTAATGGGGTTGCAGCACGCGGCGGAGGTGCGCCCTGCCTTTTCCGGCCATCATCTCATTATCTGCAATCCGCGAGCGAGAGCCATGGCGGCGATCGATCTATCGTGCGTGAGGCCCCTAGTGCGTGGCGCTGCTGTAATGCAACACAATAGTGTGAACTACTAGGCGGCAGAAAACAATTGGACGAAAAACATAGCCACAGAAAATGTAAGTAATGTTTATAGCTCAGCCTGTTGGCGACCAGCTAGCTGATCGGCAGTCGTCACCGGCCGCTTTACTTGCGTCACCGGCAGCTGATCAGCCTGTTGTAGACCGTGCAGTGGGTAAAATCATCCATGTCATCAAACGTACGAGAAACAATGGTTTGATCATCTGAAACAACGAGCCTGCTATGTACATCGCTGTACACCGTGGGCGGCGTGCCAGTGGCAACCACGTACGATGCCAAATGAACCAAGTACATGCTGTATATTCCGGCCGCGCCGGTCTTATTCCCTTGTAGACCCGTGGATCGGATGCCAAGCTCGATCAGCTCCTCCGATCCTCGGAAATTAATTGAAACTAGCTAATGCAATCTGGTTCGATCGGCATGGATGCTCGATCTGCTAAACCTTGGATGTCATCTGGTTCTCGGGCGGTGCCTCGTCGGCTTCCCGTTCGTTCAAGGGGTGCACTTTGGTCATCTCGGCTTCCCCTGCCTTTCTGCCGTCGTCGTCGTCATCCTCGGCCTGCTGCTTGAAGTTGGCAAGGGTGGCGAGCGCGTCGACGGCGTCCACGACGGCCTCCACCCTGGCGGAGATCTCCACCAGCAGCGAGGCCGCGGTGAAGACGCGCATGGCGTCCATGACGAGGAGCGAGGACGACGACGACGACACGGTCTCCTCCGCGAGCGAGCGCATGTCGGCCTGCAGGGCGTGCACCGCCGTGTTCATGTCCGCCACCGCGAACTCCAGCGACCGGCTCGACGCCGTCATGGTCTCCACGCAGCGCTTGGCCTCCCTCAGCGCCCGGGCGCCCCGCGAGGCGCACGCCTCCATCTCGCTGCTGCTCTTGACGACGTCGCAGCAGGCGGCGGTGGTGAGGAGGGCGTCGACGCAGGAGGCGCATGCGCGCATGGCGGCGCCGACCTTGCAGTACTCGGCGTAGGGGTGTCGGAACCCGAAGCGGCCGTGCGGCGGCTCCCAGCGCGCCAGGTTGGCCTGCGCCTCCTCCGACGCCTTGGAGTTGAGCACGCACCTGATGGAGGTGGCGGCGGCGGGGGCCTCCTCGCCGCCGGCGAACCTGTCCAGCGCGCCGGCGAGCTTGTCCATGTTGCTCGTGGTGAGGCGGTGGAGCTCCTGGCCGGCCCAGACGGGGCACACCACCACGGCCACGCCCAGGCACAGCATGATGCCGATGGCGATGGTGGCCAGCCGCTGCTGCGCCAGCGCCGCCAGCTCGTCCACGCGGTAACCCGACACGGCCACCAGGCTGTAGGTCAGGATGAAGATGGTCACGCCGTAGTCGAACCGGGCCTTCACGGTGGGGATGAAACGGGAGAAGGTGGCGCCGGCAGCTGCGTATAGGTGTATGCAGTTGAGGTCATGATTTAATTTGTAAAGAGAGCAAAATATATACTGTATAATGTAACAAGGCAGGCAACAACTAATTACAAAACAAACGTACCCAGCAGGAAGAGCGATCCCGTTAGCATGTAGGGCTCCAGCTCGCCGGCCTTGCCCGCCACCCAGTGCACGCCCAGCGCCAGCACGCCGCCGCTCGCCGTCGCCACGGCCCTGTTGAAGCACTTGTACACGCTGCCGCCAACGGTGTACTCGAACACGACCACCACCGTCATGATGGCCCACATGGCAGCCCCACCCACGCCGTTGTACAGGGGCCTCGTGTAGTAGAAGACGGACACGAGCGCCAGGGCCAGGCCTACCTTGAGGCCGTGCGCCACCTTCCGGGGATCGTCGGCGCCGATCCGCCACACCTTGCCGGCCACCCGGCTGGTCGCGGCCATGCAGCAGGCCACCCGGCTGATCTCCTCCACCGTCACCGACGCGCCCTCCGGCACCGTCACCCGCCATTCCAGACCACCCTGCTCTTCCCTCGCGGCGGCGTCCATGCTGCCGAGCGGTGGTACACAACCGAGGCTGCCAACAACTTGTTGCTGCTTCAATGCAACAACTTGAAGGTTCCTGCTTGCCAAAGCTAGCGAGCGACTTGGAATGTTGTGGGGAAGAAGCAGATCAGAGGAGACCGGTATATATAGCAAGCTAGTAAGAGACATGGGGAATTCCGGAGGGCATTGGACTTAGTTTGACGTATGCTGGCCGGTGTCAGGGGCTGGCTTGCTACAAGAAAACATAGAGGGTGGAGAGAAGACCAACCTCGCGCACAAAATTAAAGGCTGAGACCAAGTGCAACAGCCATACATCATGCATTTTTGAAAAAGGGCATTTGCGCGCCATACAAAAGTGCGCGCGAGTGGACCGGCAATAGCTTAGCTAGTGTGGTACGTACAGATAGGGTGCCATTTCTTTTCATCCATCATATATATATCCTAGCTAAATATATGCTTGTTCGCCACAAAGTTGTGGGCTTTTTTCTATTTCCTGGTTGAGAGCGGTTTTGATCTGGAAATGTACCTAATGAATTAAAGGACCTTTGCAAAGCTCTGTAATTGTGGGAATGCCACTCCACGCCACACTAGGGAATCAAACAAATAGCGGAACTCGAAAGATGGTTTGTACGTACTACTGTACTGTATCTGCTAAAATGAAGGCAAAAAAGTCATTAATATTTGGGAGTACGTGTGTTTACTCTGCAAATGTGGAAATTAATGGCGAAACAGGGAAATGAAAGCAAGACCAAAAACAACGTTGGGCCGACCAGTACTGTTCCGGCCTTATATATAGGCCTTCCGGCATCAAGAGGTCATAGCCACTCCTTGAGTTCTGCTTCCATCATCAGGTAATAAATTGAAAAATGGATGGTTAGCTTACTTAGCTAGCGTCTCACTGCTTTTATATTTTACTATTGCTCCTGCTTGCTAAAAGGGGCGGCATACGTTGTAATGAGATCGAGTTCAATACGATGTTTATTGCGCGTCCCATAATTTAATTAATTTGTATGTATATAGTGCGCATTGTAATAAAGAAATATATACATGCATTTCCCATTGTAATCAAGAAAGATCCGCTCTATTTCCTGGTTGACGGAGCTAGTGTCGATGCAATTCGAAACAATGTACACGTGATGATGGTGAGACATATATATAATGCTCCGACAAAGTTATAAACGAGCACATGTATCGACATAACCGAGCAGCAGCCATACAAATTTGGACCAAAAGGCTAAAGGTACTTGCATTGGATGAAAGAGGGTCGAAATGCATGCAGGCGCTCCTGTACGTTCCTCCCTCCCAATCATAACCAAATTGGATTTTGGGAGCATATTCCAACCCAAGGTGATGTTAACACAAAGCTAGCGCATGCAACGAAAAAGCAGGGAAGCCGCTGCATCGTGGATCCCGTGGTACTGCATGTACTTCCGCTGCGCGCACTAGCCATTAATCTGTACCTAGCCAGTCATGCATACTACTACTAAGTGGTGGATCCGTGCACGACGGCTAGCTAGCTGTTTCCTACTCCCGTTATTTCCCTTTGGTTTCCTTTATTTCACATAGAAAATCAAAAGGAAAGATCTTACCACTTGTACGGTTTCAGCACAGAAAGGAAATGAAATCTTTTGGAAAGCAGAAGCTAGATAGCACATAAGAATTTCTCAGTTACTTATCTTTTTTCCCTTGGAAAGCAGCTGTGCTCTCGTTTAGTCCATCTCATTTGATTTACGTAAGTCGCAATAAAGCGATCGATCGAAGAGTGGTATCGAGATCAGCTTGTTATTGGTGTTGGTATCGAAGAGCATGCATCATGAGCTAGCTAGTATCCATGCATGAAATGGATCTGAGCGAGATCGAGCAGTAATTATCGCGCAGCTGTGTAGAATATTATCCGGCCGCATGACGCGCTAGCTATATCGATCTCCATTATTCAAGTTGCGGCCGACCGGCGACGCACCAGCACGCCGGCCGGCACGGCAGCATCATCGTCGATCGCTGTACGACAACGTACGTCTGTACCCCCTGCATGCGTACACAGCTAGGGTGCTGCTGCTGCTGGGTGTCAGTGTGTCGACCACTCCGACGACGTAACGTACGTACGTACGGCAGCTAGCTTGCTAGCAGCACCGCCGAAGCAAGTCACCTGCCGCCGATAAGCTAGTGATGCGTACCAGCTAGTACGATGGCGTCCAAGTGGCGGCACACTAGCAGCAGCTAGCTAGTACTCTCTCCCATTCAGACATAATTTCGCTCTCTTCATGTTTTTTGTTGGCATTATATTGATAAGCTACGAATGTTACTTGCACGGGAGGATATTCGTTCGTGGACACCAACGGGTCTCTGCAAATGCAGTGCTGCAATTTGTCTGCTACATACTGTAGTTAGCTACGCACTATGCCGTCATTGCTCTTTCAGGCTGTGACATTCACATTCCAAAGGCACTACCTACCTTTCTCTTCCGACAAGGATAATGCTTGGCCGTAAGCGTCCACAGGAAACAGGATACTACAACAGTGATACTAGCAAAGAGTATATATTCTTCGTATAGTCAGAATTGCATTTTTTTTTTTTTTGCAACGACGACGAGACGACGACACACGCACAACCTCCTCCATTATTTTCTTTTTGGGGGGACGAAGGCACGCCCCTCTCCATATCGTGACAGTGCTTAATTTGTTGTGATGCATATATACACACACAATGCAAGTTGGTTGGACAGGTCATACACCCAAACTTTCGAGACATCACTGAGTCACTTGACACTAGGAGCTTTTGCTTTGCTCTCGTGCAGGGCGCTGCCCACGGATACGTACTGTTCTCCAGATCGATGCCATGCATGTCTCGGTACGCGTTGGAGGCCTGTGATGTGCTCGTGAGCTGGATCGACTACTTCATGTCTTCTTCACGGCAAGCAGCGATGCCACATGCATATATATCGGCGCCCTCCTTTAATTTTGAGTTGTTTATTCTTCTCCATATATATATTAAGCTCTCCATTGGTATTGATCAGGTGCATGAATAATTCTGACCTCATATCAGATGCCCATTCGTGATCCAACTGCTGTTCGGTCTTTGGTTCTTACTTCCTCCAACGTCTTCAACCTTCAGCATATTCCTTCCTCCATGAATATATTTGTCGAAGAAAAAAAAAGTCAAAACAAATATCTGCCCACAGCTGCTGTTGTTATCAGTTGGTGTCACGTACTAATAAACTAAAACTACGCTATCAACATGTGTCCTGTACATGTTAGGTCAAACACGTACATAAGCCGGCCTCTTCTCGATCGATCTATAGATATATACTCGAAAACCTCACAAAATTACAAGTTCGGCAGGCGCACCACCACCTGCTGCTGTTGCATGCTTCCGTCCACGAGATTAGAGTACCCGGGACCCGCCATTACATGCAAATTAGGTCTGCCTCTTATCGCTTAATCCTCCACCTAAATCATCCCAGCGAATCTGAATCCACACGTACACAGGCCGGCACAGCTACAACCGCTGATCTGGCACATTGTCACACCGACATCCCATACGTGGAGCCTTTCAAGCGACTGCCTACAGACACGTCAGTGCTCCGCAGCTCATTATATATTGACACGTCAGCTAGCGCCGGCTCCCGCCATGCAGCCTTTTCTTCGCTCACCACAGATCCAATTGAAAGGCAATCCGAAATTCAGAACGGGTGCTCACCACTCCCCCACCAGTGAGGCAGTGACGCAGGAAAAGGTGAGAGCGTTTGCTACTCCTGATCTCTTATCAGACAGAGCATCTCTGTCCAAATTAAAGGATAATTATGTAATCTAAAGCTAATTTGGCCGGTAAGCGCACAAGGCCGGGTTTCAATCGGCGGGTTGCTATCGTGCTAGGAAATGCGAGCGACGAGCCCACGCACTCGCTCCACCGGCTAAGCTCATTAGGTCATCACCTTCTCTGTGGTGTGATCCATTCATTGGTTTAATCATGGATTAGCCTTAAAGTAGTTAAAGCAGGTCGGGTAAATGTGACAATATATATGTAATTGCGCGCCAGGGTGAGGGGCTAGCTAGGGTTTTACAAGTATGATTCGAGAGGGCCATGGAAAAAGCAGCAAGGTACCATCTTGTACTTGAAATCTTTTCTCTTTATTAGTGACGGATGTGGACGGATAGATAAAGCAGTGCTAGTAGATAGTGCGTAGAGGATATGATGATCGCAATTGTCGCGGCACAAGAGCGTTCCCGCGGGTTCCGCACTCTGTGGCTCAGTGCTGATAGATGTATCAGATCATATCATATCATATCCTAGTTGATGTCACTGTATATGTTGTTTCAGAATTCAGATTATTATTAGTATACACCCAGCAGTATGTGTAATTAATTATGTAGCAAGCTTAATCGTCAACGGGGTCTGTTTTCTAGTTATTAAAACAGTCAAAATCAGCCACAGCCAGCGAACTTATCCACCTGCGGAACAGTGAATAAATTAGTAACAGCCAAGAATCTGAGCTAATTAAAAATGTCATCGCTTACTTGCTCTCGCCTTAATGACAAGCTGCGCGCTTGCGGTACTCCTGAGTTGGAGTCAGCTTAGTTTTCCATGTTATCGACTTTATCGAGTGCGTTATATTGGGTTTATGTAATATCAATTTTTGTAAGATTCGCTTGCTTCCTCCTTATATGATATAGCACTGCTCCTGCTCAATTTTCAAAAGAAAAAAAGAATTGACTACTTATATACTGCAAAGTTTTCACTGCCGGCCATTTACAAAATGCACTGGAGAAATGTTATTTAAAAACAAAACAAAACAGAAGTGACGATTCTGCAGGATATTCGTAACTGTTCATTATACTGTGCGTCTCCACACCGCAGCCGGTTTTGACCTGGCCAGCGACGGAAACCCAGTGCCGACCACATGTATTCCTTTGGAGTTCACTCATTTCCACGGGAGAATTTATGGCCTATATATACCGGCTCTGTTTAGATGTTTCGCGAAATTTTTTTCGAGTATGTTCCCTCACATGCATGGCATATTAAATGTAGTTAAAAAAATAACCCATTATATGGATGAAGTGTATTTCGCGAGACGAATCTAATGAGCCTAGTTAGGTCGTGATTAGACAATAAATTTCTACAGTAAACATGTACTAATGACGGATTAATTAGACTCATTAGGTTCGTCTTGCGATTTACTGACAGAATCTGTAATTAGTTTATATTTAATACTTTAAATGTCTGCCCGACATACTGTAATTTTTTTCACGAAACATCTAAACGCGGCCACTGCTTGATTTCCGTACATAGGAAATGAGCGAGACCATGATTTGAAAAGGACAAGTTCCATTTTACAATTTTCACAGAGACCATAGTTTGAAAAGGACAAAAGTAGGGGACATTCCTTAGTGCGGCATGCACCGCTGTGGTTTTGACGCATACGGTGTCAAACACAGGCTGACCCTCCGGCCTCCGGGGGAGGCAGGAACCGAACCTGCCATGGAATTCTTGCACTGTCTCTCTCGCTTCCTTTTTTTCGCCACCAACTTGAACGACGTCAACCAGCTGAGCAGGGCTGAGCCACCGGCCGGTGGCCATGTTTCGAGACGAAACATTGTCGGCCTGTTCTGATGGTACCGTAGATAACTGATTTTCGGCTGTTTCAATAGTATTCTATAAAGAAGAAAAAGATAAAATAAGGCAGAACAAGCTCGTTGTGGGTGGAAAACAAATAAACACAACTGGCCGCCGATGACGATGATTGATTGATGACGATGGCAAATTAAACGTTGCTGCTGTCCCGAAAACTCAGATGCATGTTTCACTCACATAGGAGTATATTTGAGCACTCGGCTTATTTGGTTGTTGTGAACCTGATCTGATGAAACGCACGCATCTGTTGGCATCTTTGTCATGGCTCACAAATAAAATAACCTCTCTAGAAAGATGTTACAATATGTTGTACGTGGTGGAATTAGGTCATCACCGTACCTAATTAAGCTGGCTCCTCCTCCATCCATCGTCAGGAAATTAAAGAAAAGCAAACGGCATAGCCCAACCTACTTATGTAGTGAAAGCCGCCTTTCCACCACGTCGTGCGAATTTTATATTTACGGAGCCCGGTTAAAGGTAAAAAGCCGCCGCCGTAGGTAGTGGAACGGACGGTCGTGGGGATCGCAGGTAGGAGACCGCACTTATCGTGCCGTGGAAACGACACCGCTATCATGCAGCATGTGAGGTAGCTGATGAGACGCCAGGTCTCCTATCACCACCATCTATCCATCCATAAGAAAAGGATGCACATACTCCGTACACATCACGACCAAATTGAAAACATATATGTCGTACATACGTCGTACTACGTTCCGGCAGCTAGCATGAACATGGGAGGAACTAGCTTAGCCGCTTAGGGCCTCTCCATCGGGTCTATTTGGGCTGGCGATTTGGTCTGTCCGAGCCTACGTGGAAGGGTAAAAGGGAGGAAAAAGAACTAGCAAGCGACTAGGGGTGAAAGTGGTGAGGATAATTTCCGCATCCGATCCGCTCCGAATCCGATTTTTGCGGATATGGAGAAGCATTTTTGATATCCGTGCGGATATGGATAATCCGAATCCGATTGTGTGTGGATGCGGAGTAGGATATGGTTTAAGCGAAATCCGATGGATACGGATTATCCGATAATTGAATGCGGATTATCCGAGGCTTATAATAGGATATCCGACTAATCTAACGAGCCCACCATGTCACCACACTACAAATCGAGCTTAGCTCAAATAACGAGACACCCATAAACTATGTCATGGTTCATGAACCATAAAGATAAGTATTTTTCGTGTTACGTTGCTAAATTATAGTTTGGTTTAGAAATTATTTGTCACTTAAAAACTATATGTAAGCATATATTATCCGACTATATTAATTCGCATCCGCTCCGAAACCGCTCCGACTCCGCACCAGTTCCGACATCCGAAAAAATCCGCATCCGTAACCGCATCCGCAAGATATCCGCTCCGCTCCATATCCGACAAAAAAATATGGATGAGGATGTGGAAAAGGTATTATCCGCTCCGATCCGATCCGCTTTCATCCCTACAAGCGACCAACTCCTAACCTATCTATTTCACGTTGACCGAGTAAAGAGCTGTGTCAGTGAGAGAGAGAAATTTTAGATGTTTCGTGAAATTTTTTTCGAGTACGTCGGGCACGCATTTGAAGTATTAAATATAGACTAATTACAAAACTAATTACAGATTCTGTCAGTAACTCGTAAGACGAACCTAACGAGTCTAATTAATCCGTCATTAGCACATGTTTACTGTAGCAATTTATTGTCTAATCACGACCTAACTGGGCTCATTAGATTCGTCTCGCGAAGTACACTCCATCCATATAACGGGTTATTTTTTTCGACTACATTTAATATGCCATGCATGTGAGGGAACATACGTGAAAAAAATTTCGCGAAACACAGAAAGGAGAGAGAGAGTAAAATAGTTGTTTTTCTTGGTTCGACTCCACATCAGCTACTCCTAGCTTGTTGCGGACGCCCTTTAGGAAGGAAGAAGGCAAGTCAGTGATCAGAGGCATGCGTGCGTGATAGCGACCCGTTCTGGCCTTCTCCCTCTGACCCTCTCCCCTCGTCGGTCAGTGGCGAACGGCGCGTGCGCACATCTGACGACCGGAAATAAGAGCACCATCCAATGCCTCCTGCAACCATATAAAGGCCCTGTTTAGATGAAACGTGAATTTTTTTTCGAGTACGTCGGGCACACATTTAAATTATTAAATATAGACTAATTACAAAACTAATTACAGATTCTGTCAGTAAATCGCAAGACGAACCTAACGAGTCTAATTAATCCGTCATTAGCACATGTGTCGGTGCCAATCCTAAGGGGGGCCCTAAGACGACGGTAACCACCAATTAAGCCACAGGAACGAATTAACTCAGCGAGAGTTAAGCGAGGCATCGTCAAACCTCCGTCGGGCTCGAGGGTGCCCGGCACCCCTCGAGCGAATCGGAACTCCGCCTCGCTCGAGGCTCGGAGGCCGCCCTCGACGGCCCATCTCCGCCTCGCTCGAGGCCTTCCCTCGCTCGTGGGGCCCGCTGGTGGTTTGCCTGCCCCATGGACAAGAGCATTTAATGGCTCTGTACGGCCTTGGATGAGGAAGTCAAGCGACGTATCCTTCACCCATCCCCGGTCACCTCCGCCAACTCCTGACTCCGTGTGGTCATCCTCGACGCTGCACAGTGACCCGTGCAGTGTGGCAGGCCTGTGCTGTCACGCTCCCCTGTTCCACCAACTCCGGTACGGGAACCCCTCGAACGGGCATGGGGAACCCTCGAAAGGACGCACGGCCTGCTGCACTTGATGACGCCGCACGATGTAAGCCCTTAAAATTAGGAGCACAGGAAGCATGCGTCATGAACAGGACAGGAGCCACGCCTGCGACCATACCCCGTCATACGCTGTCACTGTGTCAAGCTCTGTACTTTCACTGTTTGTAACTGCCCCTCTTTGGACTATAAAAGGAGGAGGCAGCCCCCTAGAAACACACGACACGCTCACTCACTCATTCACCGCCAAGACACGCTAAGAACACTACGCTCAACCTCCCACTCGCTCTAAGGGACTTGGGGGCTCATCCTCCTCTCCCGCCAAGCTTGTAGCCCCCCTACTACGAGCACCCCCGGTGCAAGGCAATATAGTGCGCAAGCACACCCTGCTGGACGTACGATCGAAAGATCGGAACCAGGATAAATCTCGTGTCATCGTGTTGCCCTTGCATCGACCATCGAGAGACGGGACACATCGCACTTTCTACAGGTGTTTGGACCCCCGCTGGGTTCCGGCACCGACAGTGGCGCGCCAGGTAGGGGAATCGCACTGTGATCGACTTCTTGACCCACCAGTTCTCTCGATGGTGATTCGTACAGAGCGTCTTGTTGACCGCTGCTCTTACGGTTCGTCTGACCCGCTCCCGGCCGGATTCACCATCTGATTCGGGAGCCTGGAGTTTGAGGCTACCGGCAACGGTTATCTCATGCGGCTAATCTCAAGGGATGCGACTGCCGCCGCCGCGACCGTCGCAACGGCCACGCCGCCGCCACCAACACCCAGGCGCATAAGGTGCTCGGGGCAACGCTCGCGACGGGCACGCATGGAGCGGCGCCGAGCCGCGCGCGCGCCACCTTGACGACGTCGACCTCAGCGAGTGCACCGTCGCCGAGGACACGAAGACCGCGCCCCCGCCAATGCCTCCGACCACGCGCCCGAGCAAGGATGACGAAACCGAGCCGTCGCGTTTCCCGTACGGAATGCGTGGAGCGGACTTGGTTTACTCTTCATCAATCAGCACGGCGATGGACGCTCACGCCCGTGCCCTGACCCGCTTCGTAGCGCGCACCCTGCCCTCTGCGCGGGCCGTCCCACGCGCCTTGCTCACAGGCTGGACTCCCAACGGGGCCCCCTGGCGAGAGGACGATGCGTGGTGGCACGGCAGAGGCGGGCACCACTCGGGGAAGGAACACGCTCGACGCGTGGCGAACCGACAGGGACGCGCACCACTGCCGGGGTCACGAAGTTACTATTTTCGTCAAAAAGGGAGGACGGACGGCATCAAAAGAAGCGGCACGCCCCCGCTAAAATGAGCTGCATGTAAGACGAGGCCGTAGCCCTCGCTGAACACTCTGCACGCTGACAGGAAGCCCGTGATGGAACGAGGCAGCGAAGCCAGGCACCCGTTACGTCACCCGAGCCGCTTCGACAAAAAAGCTAAGCTACCCTTTTACCCTACGGTTTCTTCAGCGCTCCGTTTCTCCATCATTTCGATCATAGCTTTCCACGCACGAGGCAGGGAGATTCTTTCTTCGCCCCGCGCGAAGACAAAAACTCCCTCGGGGGCTACCACAGGGCACACTACCCTGGAAAATGAACGCTCCACCTCTCACTATTCGTTTCTTTTCGCAATTTTCTATATATTTTTGTCGCTTTGTCATGTCTTGGTTGCGTGCACGAAGAAGCGATAGAGGCTGGGCATAGACGGCCAAGGCAAAGGGGTGGCGACGTCGTGGGATAGCTTACGCCTCCGGGATACGGCGTCCCCCTACGTCACCCTCGAACCTAAGCTACTCGCAGAAGGGCGGGGCGCGGCCGCTCGAGGCCAAAGGGTGCCGGTGCCGCGGGAAAGCTTACGCCTCCGGGATACGGCGTCCCCCATCGACACCCTTGGACCCGAGCCGTCCAAGCCCCCCCTGTGCGCAGGGAGATGGTCTAACTCGGTCAAAATCCTTTCGAGTCACACAACCAAAATGACAACAAACATAGCAAATTCAAACGCAATCAAACACAATAACGAAGTTTTCAAACATCCACGATATTAAAACGTAAAGATCTATCCTAAAAACTTATTACATATGCCTCACAGGCACCATTACAGACAAAGTTCTTCAAGGGCCATCCCCGTCGACGGTGCGCTCTGGGGAGGTTTCGTCGTCACCTTCGCTTGAACTAGGGAGAATCTCGTCAACGAAGAGCGTAGCGAGTGCGGCGGCCGTCTCTGCTACGTTGGCGTCAGCCTGCTCGACCGCGGCCACCACCGCGTCATCGTCGAGGCCCTCAGCGACGACGTAGCCCGTCGCCAACGCGTCAAGCTGGACGAGGTAGTGTGTTGACACCACGCCAAGAGCCTTGCGGATGCCGAGGAGGAACGTGTTCTTCACCCGCTCCATGACGCGACCGCCCAGAGACCTCAGGCGGCTGGCCAGTGAACTGCCAGATTGGGCGCCATCCTCCTCGAACTCCAAGCACACCGCCGCGGTGACCTCTCTCAGCTCCTCGAGCTCCTGCTGTGAGGACGAGTAGGCGACCTCAAGCGCTTCCGCCCTGGCCTGCGAGTCCGCCACGGTCGCTTGCAAGCCTAGGATAAATCAAAAGGGAAAAGGATCTTCAGCAACAGGACCGGTGTGGGTTGCGAAAGAACGGGAAGGTTACGCGGAGGCTCGAAGCTTACCCTCTGCCCGCTCCTTCTCGACGGACCACAGCGCGCGGACTGCGCCCGATTCCTCCTGCAGGACGGCCAACGAAGCCCCTTGTTCTTGGGCCGTGGACCGCAGCGCTTCGAGGGCGACGCTGCACTCGAGGAGTTGGGCCTCAGTCGCCGCGGCCGCCTCGTGCTGCTGACGAAGCAAGGCTCGCGTGCGGCCATGCGCCTGCTGCTCCTGCAGAAGGTGGGCCTGCGCCGCGGCAAGGGAGGCGTCTCTCTCCCGAAGGAGAGCGCTCAGGCGCTCCACTTCGAGGGCCCTCTCTGCGGCCGTCGACCGCAGAGCGTCGCGTTCCCTCTCCGCGCGGCCCAGGGAGTCACCACACGTGCGGGCGTCGACCCCCATGTCATGAATCACGGCGCGGGCCTGATCCACATCAGAGCTCAGCTCAGCGTTCCTTTGCTCCAGCTCGTGGATATAGGCATGCTGGCCGGTGATGTAGAAGATCTTGGACCCCGCCATGTCTCGCAGTTGCTGACGAAAGGGGACGACACGAACTGAGGCGCGAAGCAAAGAACCAAAGGGCCAAGCAAAAAGGATGCAGACTTACCTCATGGAGCTGGTGTCCCCTGTTTCGGTGAAGCTCGAGCGCGGCGGAGAGGGCGTTCTGGATGCTGGTGCCGAGCTGGTGATGCTCCAGCCACAGCTGGTTCTCGCTCTCCGCGATGGTGACGAACTCCACCGGAACCCCGGGGCGATCCAGCCCAAGAGTGCTCCGGACACCCCTGCTCGCGCTGGCACCAGCGTTGGCGGGGACGCTACGACCCTCGACCACCTCCAGACCAGAAGGCGCGGTCGAGCCCGTGGCCACGCCAGTGCCAGCCGCTGCGGCGGCCTCCGTCGGCGCAGAAATTCCTTCCGCGGCGGCACCCCCCACCCTCGAGCAAGGGCGCCGCATCAGCAGGGCGGAATGCCTGCACATCAGACGGGGGCTCGAACCCAGGCGCCGCCTCTTCCTCATCAGCGAGGACGTAAATCACCTCGGCCCTAGCTCGCTCCCCCTCCGCCTCCGCGCTCTGACCTGTGGGCTCTCCCAGGTGGCCTTGCCCTGCTACTCCGCTGGGGCTCGACTCTCGCCCCCCGGCGGCCTCTCCAAGGCCGAGCTCCAGCCGCGCTTGCTCGACCCCCCTAGCCATGGCCGCCTCGTAGCTGGCCACGATCGAGGTCTCCGCCTCGAACGTCGTACGCGGGAGTGCGGCCTCGAGGCGGGGCGTCGAGTGCGCCCTCGTCTTGAGAGCTTTGACGGGGGCGAGGGTAGGGGCGGCTGGAGAAGCCGTCCCGTTGAGCAACAAACAAAGAATGTCAGCGCATCTGCGAGAACATCGACTAATCAAACCATTGAAGAGTGATACGATTCTTACCGATTAACCCCCTTAAGCTTCCGCTTCTGGGAGCAGCGCGGGGGTGGCAGTGCGCCTGACGTGGGGCCCGCTCGCCGGCAACCCCGACGCTCGTAGGCGGGGCAGGCGCGGGCGGCGCCTGGAAGGGCTCATCAGGAGCTGGGACAAGAACGTCCAGCGCGCCTGTGTCATCCTCTAGCGCCGCGGCCACGAGCGGGGGCGCGTCGACGGTGCGCATCACCATGGCCGGCTCGCCAGGAGCCTCATCGTCGGACGAGTCGTCGTCCTCCCGCTCGGGCGTACTCTCGGGGGTCGGCAGCGGGGAGAGGCCCTCCCTCTCCCGCCTTCGATTCTCCTTTTGGTGCGCGTCCCTCCGCCTTTGCTTCCGGAGCCGTGTCTCTTTCTCAGCGTCCTTGCGCGCTTTCTGCCGCTCGGCGTTCAAGCGGTTAGCCACGCGAGTCTCGGAGAGGGAGGGAGGCGACCGGTACCCTTTGCGGGACAGCCCCTGAAGACATGTCGCGACGTGTTTCAGAAACTCAATACAAGCAGAAGACGGATCAAAAAAAGGAAGAAGAAGGACACTTACGAAGGTAAGGTAGCCCTCGTCAGGGCGCATCTTGATGGCCCAGAGGACGTCGTCCTCGACCTCCATCTTGGTGTTGTCCACCGCGCGTCGCGCCCGCTGGGCCGCCTGCTCAGGGGGGAGCAGCTCTTGCATCATCCTCAAGCCCTCGAAGGGAGCCTGTGACGTCAGCTCGAAGATGTGCAGCTTCCTCTCCATGAGAAGAACCACCCGCGGCCGGTGGAAGTTGGCGATGACGGCGGCGGCGTTCAGCCCTCTCCTCGCCAGGGATTGGAACGCCGCGGTGAAGACCCTGAGGTTATCCTGGCGAGCCCGGGGAGATACCCCCCAGTTCCACGACTGCGGCTTCTCCCCCACGATTTTGTCAGTGTAGGCGGGGAGGAGGTTGCCGTCGTTCCGCAGGTAGAACCACCCCTTGTCCCAGTCCGCGTTGTTGGACGTCATGGTGGTGGGGATGTAGAGGTCTTTCCTCCCCTCCCGCAGCTGGAACATGACGCTGCCGGCGCGGACGAGTCTCCGCACCCCCTTTGACTCAGCGGCGGCGGTGTGGAGCTCGGCGCGGAAGAGATGGATCCACAGGTCCCAATGCACCGAGATTCCTAAGAATCCCTCGCACACGCTGATGAATACCGCCGCTTGAGAGATGGCGTTGGGAGCGAAGTTATGGAGCTCCACCCCGTAGTACTCGCACAGAGCGCGGATGAATCTCCCGGGAGGAGACCCAAACCCGCGCTCGTGCAGGCGAGCCAAACTCACGATATAGCCCGGGGGTGGGGCCGGCGCCCTGTGCGAAGGCGGCGGCGCGATCCACTCCGGCTGGTCGACGGTGGAGATCTTGGGGAGCAAGCCCTTCGCAACGAGCGACTCCAGGTAGTGCGTGTCGGCGGTGGACGGGCTCTATGGGGCGGCTTCCCTCAGTGTCACCATGGCGGAAGGTGAGAAGCGAGGATGGATTGGATCTAAGCTCTCGAGGGTTGGCAAAGACGAAGAGGCGGAGAGAATGAAAACTTGGCTAAGGTAAGGGAAACTGTCCCTCCCTCTCCCCGTATTTATAGATAAATTTTACCCGGCCGCGGGTAAGCGCGGCTGCGGGCACGCGTCAATTATGTGCTCAACCCCGTCACCGACGAGTGGGCCCTGCAAGTGTGGGGGACCGGCGTAAAAGTGCATTTATGACTGTGGCCACCCGAGGCGTCGTGAGGTCTTGTAGCACGTCTCGTCCAACCGCCCCCGCCAGCGCCGCGCTCGCCTGAAAAGGCGCGCCATTACGCCCTGGCCACGCCACGTTGGCCACGACTGCATGACTGAGCGCCCCGATTCTCGCCTCGTCAAACCGCCAACGGAATATTCCCTCACGCGGCGCCTCCACAGGTAAGGCATATACCGCTCGAGCCCTACTAATCAGGGGATCGAAGCCTGGCTCTAGTCGAGAGTTTCGACAGGCTCTCCAGATTAACCGAGTCAGGGGCAAACGGGGCACGCACGAACACGCTCAACCTCGAACAAAGGCTTCGAGGGTGCCCCGTCCCGCGTTCAAGGCTAGACAAAGGGGGCCAGTTAGAAGGATCCCAACGAGGGAGTGCATCGAGACCTCGATCCCAGCGAACGGGATCGAGCCTTGCCTGGCGTACCTTTGTGTAAGCTTGTATGAGACGTGTTTCCGGACCACAAGCCGACCCTAAACGAACGGGGCACGGACGTCCACTTGAACTACCCGCTACCAGCTCACCGACACGACCATGACTCGCGGCCCGCTCATGGGTAGCATGGAACTGTGTCCCTCCTCCTCCCGTGACGGGGCGACGAGGGTCGAAACGCATAGTCAAAGGTCTCTCGAAATCGACCATGTCAGGATTCAGTCCACGGAGGACGACCCACACCGACACAAAACGAGACAGCCGGGAGCTCAAGGGCATGACCGAGGCAAGATCCGACCGCGAGGACCCCTCGAAGCTCACCGGTACCGGCGGGAACAAGGCTGAAGCCGGTCGAAATAGATGATCGGGTCAGTAAGCCACTCTTGCCCATGTCACGAACGAATACGCACTCAAAGAAGACCTTGGACGATGAAATTCACTCCTCCAAGGCCTCGGGGGCTACACCCGCGGGTGCGCTAGCGCGCCCCCGCGGAAAGGTACTCTCATCTTACGATTGAATTTTGAAGTACTATACCTCCAGAAAAAACGACTAGCCCATGCAGGTCTGACATCCATCACTGCATGGCCTCGGGGGCTACTGTCGGTGCCAATCCTAAGGGGGGCCCTAAGACGACGGTAACCACCAATTAAGCCACAGGAACGAATTAACTCAGCGAGAGTTAAGTGAGGCATCGTCAAACCTCCGTCGGGCTCGAGGGTGCCCGGCACCCCTCGAGCGAATCGGAACTCCGCCTCGCTCGAGGCCACCTCGCTCGAGGCTCGGAGGCCGCCCTCGATGGCCCATCTCCGCCTCGCTCGAGGCCTTCCCTCGCTCGTGGGGCCCGCTGGTGGTTTGCCTGCCCCATGGACAAGAGCATTTAATGGCTCTGTACGGCCTTGGATGAGGAAATCAAGCGACGTATCCTTCACCCATCCCCGGTCACCTCCGCCAACTCCTGACTCCGTGTGGTCATCCTCGACGCTGCGCACTGACCCGTGCAGTGTGGCAGGCCTGTGCTGTCACGCTCCCCTGTTCCACCAACTCCGGTACGGGAACCCCTCGAACGGGCATGGGAACCCTCGAAAGGACGCACGGCCTGCTGCACTTGATGACGCCGCACGATGTAAGCCCTTAAAATCAGGAGCACAGGAAGCATGCGTCATGAACAGGACAGGAGCCATGCCTGCGACCATACTCCGTCATACGCTGTCACTGTGCCAAGCTCTGTACTTTCACTGTTTGTAACTGCCCCTCTTTGGACTATAAAAGGAGGAGGCAGCCCCCTAGAAACACACGACACGCTCACTCACTTATTCACCGCCAAGACACGCTAAGAACACTACGCTCAACCTCCCACTCGCTCTAAGGGACTTGGGGGCTCATCCTCCTCTCCCGCCAAGCTTGTAGCCCCCCTACTACGAGCACCCCAATATAGTGCGCAAGCACACCCTGCTGGACGTACGATCGAAAGATCGGAACCAGGATAAATCTCGTGTCATCGTGTTGCCCTTGCATCGACCATCGAGAGACGGGACACAACGCACTTTCTGCAGGTGTTTGGACCCCCGCTGGGTTCCGGCACCGACAACATGTTTACTGTAGCAATTTATTGTCTAATCATGACCTAACTAGGCTCATTAGATTCGTCTCGCGAAGTACACTCCATCCATATAATGGGTTATTTTTTTCGACTACATTTAATATGTCATGCATGTAAGGGAACATACTCGAAAAAAATTTCGCGAAACATGTAAACAGGGCCAAAGGGGGCAGCATAATAGCATTTCCCAGAAGTTTGTAGTCAAGTACACGGTCATTACAAGAAGAAAAATCAACATTCAAAACTGAAGCAGCACGGGGACATAGTGCAAGCAAAGTGCAAAATGCTAGGATCAGTCATCTCTCCATTCAAGCTGGCAGTCTTCTCTGCAACACCTGTAGAATGTTGTCATTGGCTCATCAGCTGATCGAATCTGCATCTGCTTGAAGTATGCTTCTCCATGGTTGCATCTTGGGCATGAAGCTGCAATTTCACCAAATACACTTAGCATACTATGGTTTCACATCCACACCTTGTGTATTCATGCATTAAGTTGCAGATCACAATATACGTAGTCAGCACAAGATAAAAGATAGTTTCCCCCACCGTATTCAAGAATAAAAGGTTTCATCAATGTGGTTACATTGTATCAAAGATATGCTATCAATATGATATTCTGATTTCACAAACTATTCTAAAAACATGCCACCGTTGTGGCAACTTGAGTACATGGCTGGTAACCAAGTTCAGTGAATGTACCCAGTGTGCTACGTTTGGCACGCTTCTTATGCAGCTCCAGCTCAGAGATAAAAGTTGAAAGTTACTTAGCTCTGTTTAAGAGAAAAGGGTTCCTCCGTATGAAAACGATTACTAGTGATTTATCGATATTGTATCAGACAGGCTATCTGTCTGCTCACTAAGTTATTATATTGTCATCCACCAAGTGATGAAAGTGCAAACCCTATTAACCCCGAAGCAGTTCCTCTGCAGTAATTGCAGATAGACCTGTCCCACTGACGCACAACACACTAAATATTGCCATAAACAAGTACCACAAAACTGATGGATTTCTGTCACTTCGACTGTGGCAAATAAGACCATATTATGTCACATCCGAAGCTAGTAAAAAGGTACATCCATGAAAATTTGCAAGAGGTCAGTATAATGGTTTCCTAACAAAAATTGCCAAACATATGATTGATATTTTCCTAAAAAAGCATCTGACCGAATCCCGCTCCTTGATAATTCAGGAGTGAAGCTTTTTTAACACGAAATAGTCAGGTTTCAGGTATATTGTCTGTGGTTCGTACTTAGCAGGTATACTAGTACTAGCTAACCTGATTTCAGTTTGAAAGATAAGGGGGGAAGATCGAAGCTAACAAGAAGCATACTAGGTGCGGTACGACGGACGCGGCGGCGACGCGCGCGGGGTGCCTCGCCGGCCGGCTACTCCGACGATGTGATGTGATGATCGGAATCCGGTGGGTGTCGGCTGAATGGCCGGCGCGGGCTGACAAAAGCAGCTGCCCCCGCTCCCGGCCGGAGGCGTTGCGGTGACTGCCCGGCAGGCAGGAGCAGGCCGGATTCCAGCGAGCGCAGCGCAGGACGGGAGGACCACGTCGCTGATGGTTCACAAGCACATTAATACTACACTAGACAGATTGGCGTGCTATGCACGCCTACGCCAAATATTTATACACATACGTTATTAATTGTATATTCTAAAAAAAGAAAATATGCACATGTTTGCTATAAATTGTTAAATGAATTTGCATATGTAACATAGCTATAATTTTAAAAACAAAATAACTCTAAACCAATGAAAATTTGGTTTGAATAATGCATGGACATTCACACAACTATAAAGCAAAATTTGGGGCAGCAAAAAAATAATTTTCATAGAACATTTCATCAAAATAAGCAAACGGGTAAGGGAAGCGAAGCAACGGGTAAGGTAAGCGCGGATGCGAGCAACGGGTAGGGGTACTGGAGGTGTAGTGTAGCTGTGGTGCAGTCAAACCAAAGAATGAGTAAGAGGGAGAAGGGAAGCAGGAGGAGGAGGCGAGAGACAGGGAGATACATGGCCGGTGCCTGGTGCACCTGTAGCCGCCGCCTGCGCCTGTTTTGTTGATGGAGAAGCCGGCGGCGGCACATGTGGAGGCAAATCCGGCCTACATGTGCCCGTCAGACTCGCCTCCCGTAGCGTCGCTCGCCGGTAAACTGCAGGCCCCTCTCTGCTCGCGCGGCGGCGGTCTTGCCGTACACGGATGCGGTGGGGGGCGGAGATATGGACGGACGTGGCGGGGTTGGAGATTGCACGGGCGCGTGCGGCGACTGCGTGTTGCGTGGCTGCATCTTCTCGGGAGGACGGCCTCGAGACTGTTCTGGACGTTTCTTTAATTTTTTTTAACAGCTAGGGCCCATACGTCGGCGTCTGTGAACAGTAGTACCTCCCCTGAGATGACGCCGATTCTTGGCGCTTTAATATAGGAGAGTAGATTAGGCTATTGTTTTGTTGTGACACCACTTCAACCATGTCATTCTGTGCTTTAACAAATATATAGGTTGCCTCATTTACTTCGTTTACTAAACCAGTGATTTGAACAAACAATCTACACTGAATTTTTGGTGATTTATGTACTCAAGTAATGGCATAACCCACCAATTGGATAACCAAAGGGAAAGCAGAACTCAGTACTGCAACTGTACAAGTACAGCATTGGCTATTCTGATCAACCGATTAATCATGAGACTCAAAACTTGTTAAGGTCAAGGATTAAGATGCCAACAACTCAACAACGATGCCCAATGACTAAATAATGACAAGGCTATCAGTAAATAGCGAAGCTATCGTCTGAGATAAGAACCGAATCAGGCCGCACAGAGTATAATAGCTCCACAGAAGAAAAATAAGGGCGGAGTGCTCACCTCCAGTCTTGGGGGCCAGCTTCATCGCGTCGGCGTTGCTGAAGATGGGCTCCACCTCCTTCTTGACCAACTTTGCCTTCTTCACGATCTGCGGCACCACCAACACCAAGGGAAACGGAACCACATCAAACTCAGATCGATTTGATATGCATCGCAAGGACAGAGAGCAACGGGCGAGGGACCTTGTTCTGGATGGGGCAGACGTAGGGGCAGACGGGGCAGAAGAGGCGCAGGCGGTGGCTTCCGGTGCCCGGGTCGATCTGCAGCAGCAGCCCACACGACGGGCAGAACTCCATCGCCGCCGCCGCCGCCGCCGCGCTCCAGACGTCGTCCCCCGCGTGCGCCCCGCCGAATGAAGAAGAAATGGACACAAAAACGAAAACCGTGGGTTGTTGGGCTTGGCCCGGATTCTTTGGACGCTGTGGGCCCGCTAGCACATGGGTGTTAAAATGGGCCGTGGGCCGGGATTCCACACTGGCTGCCGAATAAGCCGGTCCAAGGCCAGCCTGAGTGAACAATACTTGCCCCCACATTGATCAATTTATTCCTCTGTCCCCAGAAAAGAAAAGGAAGATTTGCTTTCGATTTTTTTTTTTACCATACTCATGCACTCAAAATTTGGAAAGATAGAAATTCTGTTCCGCTGGTGGATAAGTTCGCTGGCTGTGGCTGATTTTGGCTGTTTCAATAGCATTTTATGGAAAAAAAAGATAAAATAAGCCGAACCAAGTTGGTTATGGCTAGAAAACAGACAGACATGCAAGATGTAGCCTGGTAACAAAGATCCCGTGCAGTGGCCACTACCACTGCACGTTAAGCAGTAGCCGGCTGTGAGGAGAGACACTGTTCACTACTGCAGCAACACTGTTCAACCCTGTTCATCCGGGTACTGTTTGTCCCTGTTCATCACTGTAGCGCCGATTCTGAACCGTTGATCATCAAAATGGACGGCTGATAATGCGTGCAGTGCTTAACGTGCAGTGGCAGTGGCCACTGCACCGGATCTCCGTCCGGTAACAAGCCCTTGATTACATAGGTAGCAATAAAGCTAGGCCTATACTACTTTCATTCGATATCTGTCGACACATATAACAATCCTCTAGCCTCTCCTTTTCTGTAAGGACGAAAACAGCCGAGCCGCCTAATTTTACAACAAACATAGCGGTAACAGTTATAAACTATACGGCCATTAGTACAGCCAGGCACTTGCAAGTGAGGTTGTCAGCATTAGGCGGGCCTCTCACCGCCATCTGGCGCAGCAGGCTTCTGCGAACTACTTTGTTCAACATCCGTTGGCGCACTCGGCCTGGGAGGTGATGGCGGCTGGACCTCCACATCAGGGTAAGCAGCCTTGTACCTTGCTCTCAATCCTTCATCCACAAGCCTTACTCCGTTTAACTGGTTACCCAAAGAAAGCCATCTGTGGCAAAAGAAGATATAAGTGGGAAGCAAACAGTAAACATCTTGCAACCGAAAAACTTGCTTAAGAGAGGCAATGAATGTAGCACGCACCCAGCTTGTGTATTATGCATTCTCGCAAAGAGTTCCAGCTTCCTTGTCCTCGGGCTTATCCGTTCTAGCATGGCATACATCTGGATAACAAAACAGATTTAAAGAATCAGTCCTATCCTTGAAATGATACTTTTCAGAAGACGATAAAATCTCAAGGTTCCAGTTCTGCTTCTGGATATGTGCATTTTTGTTGCAGCAGAAGCAAACCTGCTATGACTCTAGGTAGAAAACAAGTACCCAGCATCAGACCAAATAGCCACTATTTCTTCCTAAACAGCTTGTATGAACAGAAGTATGCACATTACCTCATCAGGTTTTCTGCTAGTCTCACGGACTTCAGCAACAATAACATCAGTATCTATATTCCTGTTCACTAAAGGGTTTCCTTTTATTCCAACAAGACAATGTTCTTTACTGTGATTCAACCAATGGCCAGTGCGGCCAGTTCGGATAATGCGTTGAAGTTGATTGGTCTTCACCCAGATAATTTCTTCAACGCGCTTGTAACCCCAGAGCTCCAGACTGTGTATTGAAAAAAGGTATAATAAATATGTGAAAGAATGTACATTTCAAAATGCAGAGAGTGACATTCAGAGGGCATTGATCTTAAGAAAGAAGGTTCAGAAGGGGTTCCATTCAGACAGAAAAGCTGACATAGATGTTAAGTGGTGAGAATCTCCATAAAGGAGCCAAATGAAATCAAAATTTCATGTTCGGTTAATATAAAATGTGTTGCACCTTACAGTGCATACCAAGAGCAAAGCAACATTCTTAAAGATAGTGACAGATCTTGCTAGTATGGTAGTGCTAAGTTAAGAGTATATGATTTTATGCAGCATGGAATCAAAACTCTTCAAAAGCCATCATATTTCTTTGGAGCAGGACATATTGTTATGATTGAGATATAGAATCATTCATCCCCTCCCGACATTACTGAACAAGCTTAACGTTTGCAAACTTACCATTCGCGCCCAAGTTCCATTGCACGACCAGTAACCCATAAGAAAATCAGACCATCAGTTTGCAAAGCTGGAACATTAAGTGTCCTCATTTCATCGTCAGCCATTGTGCCATATGGCAGCTCCATATGAATATCCCAGGGGGGATCAGCCATAATTACTCCAAACTGTCCTAAGATGTCCATCCTGAAGTTCCGAATGTCACAGTTTATCCATTGAGATTCTCCCAGCTCTATTTCTGAACAATATTCAGCTCTCTGCGGCTTTATTTGCCTAGGTGGCGCAAGGGCACCGGCCATCATTGGAGGTACATCTGGTGTTTGATCAAGCTCATAGTGGACATACTTGCAAGTCTGATCATATGACATATGTAAGTACAAAACAGCGAAACAGGCACATGACAGACAGTATATCAAAAGAAATAAAGTATACCTTTGTGTGACGGCATGTGTCCAGGAAAGAGCAATCTCCTAGGTTTGTATCAGTGTGGGGAGCAATAATACGCCGAAAGTGGACCTGCTCACAGCGAAATAGTTAGATAGTTCTTACAACTGGTACCTAAAAAACATGTTAGAGAGATCTAAGAGTTCAAGGAAATCATCTGAATATTATAAATTGAGAAAATCATGTGATGTGATATTCTATGCAGCACCGATACGGATACGTGTATCAGTATCGGCCTGATACGGATACGCGAATACGTCAGTTTTTTGAAAAACTAAAGGTAATATGAACGTATCGGAGTATCGGCGGATACGGATATGCGTATCGGATACGTGATACGGGGGGCATGTTGAAGTATCGGGGTAACGTAGGTGATATTAATAAACTAAAAAATTTCGCAATAGAGTATTATTTGTCAAGTTATAGCCATATGCTGTGTGAAAACTAATTTAACTTAGCTGACCATAAATATCAGTAGTTGCCTTCCAAATAATTAAAATTACTTCTCACCAGTCTGGTCTCATTTTAACAAACTAGAAGGAAGCACTAAGGCATGAATGCATGATATGTCATAGCATGATATTATAAGTAGAAACTTGAGCTTGACAGGAAGATATTTGGCTAAGCTCTTAGTGTAAATGGACAAATTGTAATTTCTATGGAAGTGGTGGCATCAAATGTGATATGTGATTTTTCAAAAAAAGAAGGGGGAAAGGGAAAACATGGGAAGCAAGAACATTAACACTGACCTTATCACAGGCCACGAAGGAACCCGTTTGGCGTCGGCAATCTTCCTTAGTTAAATTGGTACAGTATTCCTTTAGCTGGGAGCCGCCCTTTGTTTTAAACTGACAGAGCAGGACCAGAGGTAAGCAAAAGAGATGACTATCAAACAGTGACTGAATACTAGGGCATGTTAATGTGCCAGGTTCAGAGGCTATAATTTGAGCACCTTGACTTTCACATATAAGTATATAACCCTCTTCAGAAATAAGATAACTTTCTGATGATCATTTAGTTTACCAATGGCAACTCTAACAACTCAGCTGAACATCCTAATATCCTATGGTAGTCGGTAGTCACAACACAAAGAATTTATAAGCAGATCAGAGTATTGACGCAGTACTATTCAACTCCAAAGAACATTGTGAAGAAAGTACAAACCTTAGCAGCGACAGCAGTCTCCTTTGCTGTAGGCCGGTGGATGAGATCCAGCAGCTCCTCTCCAGTCTTGGTATTCTGCTTCTCTCTATATGTCTTCTTGTTGAGCAACAGCTCAAGGTCCTTAAGGTCGTCCTCCTCTGTCCTATGCTTGAGCTGATTGGGGCTTGGCCCCGGACCACCACCCATTGGGAGAACTGCCCCTGGCGGCATGAATGGCCGCTGCAGCGACATCAACCCTGGCGGCATCCTGGGCATCGCCATGCCCCTGGGGCGTGGAAACATGGGTGGCATTGGGTGACCCCACATATCCGGCTGCTGCAGCGGCGGAGGCCTCGGTATGATGGCGCTGTTAGCATCAGTCTCTGGCGGGGGCGCCTGTGGAGTCGGTGGAGGTTGGGCTTGGGGCACAGAGGCGGACTCAGGTAGCTCTTTGAGGAGTTTGCTGCGGTCAATGGCCCATACCATGGTCATCTGCTTGCCCCCAATGAAGGCCTCCTCGATTTGCAATGCGCCGCTGTCCTCCGCGATGCGACGGAGCGCAAGGGCAACCGCAGCAGGCGCGGATCCTCCAAGCTCCGTGGCAAGGTCGGAAAGTGCCGCCCGCTCGGCCTCGCTGGCGGAGGACGTGTCCGCCTGCAGGCGGCGCGCGAGCGCGGCTGCGTCGATCTCGGCGAAGGGGACGAGCTCGAGGAGGCAGACGGCGACCATGGTTCGCACCGCGTCGATCCCGCCACCGGCGCCCGCGCCCCCCGCGGTGGCGGAGGCCGGGGAGGAGCCCGGCGAGGTCTTGCGGCGGGTGGAGCGGGCCGGGTCCGGGAGGGCGCGGCGGTGGTGGGGCTTGAGGGTGGCGTTCTGCGCGTGGGCGGCGGCGTTGGGGTAAAGCGTGGGGACGAAGGGGCGGCCGTTGAAGGCGGCGATGAGGCGGAGGGATTGGTCGAGGGAGGGCACCAGGTCCGGGACGAGGTGCTGCAGCGAGCCGATGAGGTTGAGCTGCGCCTCCCGGCGGGCGGAGATGGACTCCTCCAGGGTCCGGGACTGCTCGCGCATGGTGGCGAGGTCGTCGCCGCCGCCGGGGGCGGCGTCGGTCTGCGCCTCCATGGTCGGCGGCGAGGGTTTGGTTTGTTCGGATCGAGCTAGCGTTGCTTGTGTTGCGGCGGAGCAAGAAGGAGCAAGTTCGCGGCGAGATGGGCCTAGTTCGGCCCGGTCCAGATCCACCAAGTTTTCTGGAGGGCCGACATGAGGCCCAACCCAATTCCTTGGGTAGGGCCGCCCGCCTGCCCGCCGCGGCTCAGGTTAAGTCCGTCCACGGGCAACCTCGGTCGGGTGCCGATATGATTAATCGATCGATCCACTAGGATGAGCGATATTGGTTCGGCTCATGGATCCATCTCTAGTCCCGTGGGCCGTGGGCCGTGGGCCATGGCGATATATAATTCACCTCAGTACGTGTACATAAATATATCTAATTATTTATTGCTCTCTTCGTTCAAAAAACAAGTCGTTTGTGATTCAAAATTTATCCTATAAAACAAGTCGTTTTAGCCGTTTTGACATGTTTGCAAGTCGGTTAGCACCAAATCTGGCTAAAAGATAGGAATGTCATTTTATATTTTTATTAATCTGTTTTAAAATATCTTGAATGACTTTTTTTTGAATGGAGTGAGTAGTACTCCCTCCGTCCCTAAATAAGTGTCGTTGTTGGTGTGCGTGCCACAGGTTTGACTTGATTTATACAAAATACGTACAACATTTGTATCTTCAAATAAATTTGTTAAAAAACTAGACGAAAAGATCTTTCCAATGATACTAATTATGTACCACAAATAATAATATTTTTAATATAAAATTAAACAAAGTTTTTTCTCGGGAAGTGAGAAAGAGTTATTTAGGGATCGGAGGGAGTACTCAATAACAAAAAAAAAGTTACCGATTTTGTTTGTGCACGAAAGCCCAATGGGCCAGGCTATTATCCGAGTCCGACTCGTATTCAGCTGCCGCTTTTCTTCGGCAATACGAGTCCCCGCTTCCAATTCCAACTTGGTCTCCTTTTCCAACGTCGTCGTCGGGCTTCCTTGCACGCACGCACTCATAATAAACCCTCAATCAACCCACGATCCAATGCAAATCAACCCGACCGTGCAAAACCGTCGTCGTCTCTCCGTCTCCGATCGATCCGCTAGCTAGCTAGTAGCTCGCCGCCGGCGACTCGATCGCCATGTCGCTCGCCGACGACGCGTGGCAGGCTGCAGCACCAGAGGAGGAGCAGCAGCAGCGCCACCAGCACCAGGTCGTGTTCCCCCACTACCCGGCGTACCGCGCGCTGGCGCTGTACGAGCTCCCGACCTCGCCGGAGAGCCTGTTCGAGGAGCAGGCGCTCCGGAGCTGCCGCACCTGGAGCGAGGACCTCACCCTCTACACGGGCGTCAGCTACCTCACCGGCGTCGCCGCGGGCGCCGTCGAGGGGCTCCGCCGCGCCGCCGTCGAGGCGGAGCGCGGCGAGTCCCTCAAGCTGCGCACCAGCCGCGCCCTCAACAACTGCAGCTCCGTCGGCCGCGCCTGCGGCAACCGCCTCGGCGTCATCGCCATGCTCTTCTCCGGCACCAGGTCCGCCTTGAGCCACTACAGGTCCGGCGCCGACGACTGGGTCAACACCGCCGCCGCCGGGGTCGCCACTGGCGCGCTCTACCGCATGCCCGGCGGGCCGCGCTCTGCCATAGTCGGCGGCCTCGTCGGAGGGATCCTCGCCGGGGCCGGCCTTGTTGCAGGGAGGCCGCTGCTCCACAAATTCGCGCCCAATCTTGGCTGAAATTAATACTGTGTGTCATCTTTTGTTTCTTTAATTTAGTGCGGGCGCTGTGATGCTGCTGCTGTACCATCTCAATCTCAGCTTATTATTAGGCCAGCCAGAGTTTTGATTTTGAAGCAGGGAGATTGTAATTTTCCACTAATTAATAAGAGGTGCTTTTTCTTTCCATCTTACGTACATACAGTATGTTGCAAGCGAAGCGATCGAGTTTATTTATTTGAGCGAGAATATGTTGAGGAGCGTGAGCCACTGCACGCCCCGCAACACAAGCGCCACGACCGTGCCGCTTGATAGGAGCCACAGGTGCGCGAGGAGCAAGGAGAGGACGAGGACGTCAGCCAGCTTCCACGCCGTGCGGCGGATCGGGACCCTCTCCTGCAGCTCCACAAGCTAGCAGCAAGCACCTGCCACTGGTTACGGTGATTATAAGTTTTATATATGCAGATAGATAGAATTATATAGAATAACGGGGTGCCACACTTCAATTTGTTTAAGGAGACTGAGCCATAAGCCTTTCATGGTCTCCTTGAAAAGAAAAGGTCTTTCATGGTTTCATTAAGAAGAGGAGAGAAGCGATCAGTACAGACCGATTACAACGTACAGACTCAAAGAATCATCCGGGGTCTAGCGTGCGACGCAGTAGCAGTACAACAACAAAAGAAGAAGAAAAGGGTAGTAGGGGAGCGACCATCCGCACCAAGTGGCTAATCATTCGGCGAGTTCGCGACAACTCAAATCCTCTACAGTCTCTAAAGCCAGAAGCTCGCCTGCTTGACGATTCCCCTGAAAATCTGCCGTTGCCTTCATTCCAGGCCTGCCCCATGAACGTTTACTGCATTATAATGGTGATTCTTTAACGGCCCCCACCCACGCACACCCGGGCCCTCTCACTTGCTTCACGGGCCCCTGTGCATGTCATATAACACCTGCTGAACATTCACCGGGCACTTCTTTGCATTGATTACCATGCATGATCCTCACCAACAACCAACGTTGCCGCTTTCGAAAACCGTGTCCCGTCCCCACGTCGACTCGGGCGGAACCGCCGCCGCCGGCCAACAGCCCCCACTACCGGATTCAGAGACTTTGCCGTGTACCAGAGGCACACGGCAAATGCCTCATTACCCACGGCAAAGGCTTTGCCGTGGGCGGCCCACGGCAAAGCCCTCACGGCAAAGAGGGTCTTTGCCGTGAGCCATTTATCGGGCACACGGCAAAGTATTGCCGTGGGCCATTCCGCTCACGGCGAAGTAAAGCACGATGACGGGAGGGTAACGGTGGGCCATCTCTTTGTCGTGGGCCAGCTCACGGCAAAGACTGGCCCTTTGCCGTGGGCCACCTCCAGCAGGCTCACGACAAAGGCTCGTGGGCCAGCCCACGGCAAAAAGGCCACCCCCACGCCTGGGAAAGGGCCTTTGCCGTGAGCTAAAGCCAAGGCTCACGGCAAAGGCCCTCACCCCCTGTTTTTTTTTATTTTTTGGTTAATGGACCCCAAAAATAATATAAAGCATCACAGGCAATTCATATATAACATAAAGCATCACAGGCAATTTATATGCTGATGTCATCCACATATGCAAATAGAAACTTGTTTCGTCCATCCACAACCATCTAATATCGTTCATACACAACCATACAAGTACATTCGGTCCATACAAGTTACTGGAAGTTCACACAAGTCCATAAGCGCAAAAGAACTCACAGAGACGGCGGGGGGCGTGGCGGCTGCTGGTAGGGCGGCGAGGCGTAAGGCTGGTGCGGGTACGGTGCGCTCTGCTGCTGGTACATGGATGCTATATGTGCTCGCTGTCAAGGCAGAACGCATGTTCCCGGGGTGACGCGCCTCACTACTGAGGCTGGCGGAGCAACTCACTCTAGCCGGCATGGTGCTAACGATGCAGTCACTCTACGCTATGGTCGTCATGCCACTCCCTGCCTCCATGGTGGCCAAGCTCAATCGCCCCTGAAATGCTCGGGTGAGCGTCAGGATATCGATGATGGCAGGATAGGGTTGCAAGACCTCGCCACCCTCAACACGAGCCTCTTCAAGCATGTCCACAGGCTCTTCACCGACGTGAGCAACCCGTGGAACGATTGGATCCGGTTGTGGTACGTCAGGGGCTATGCCATAGCCCCCTAACGACACACCTTTACCACGTCGTGATGGAGCCGGACCATCGGCAAGTATGAGTCCTCTCGCCACGACTCGATCCGGCGTATTATTACGAGTCCTTCCCATACACTACACAACTACTCCTGCTTGCCATGCAAAAGCTCTCTATATATTTATTAGCTATCGCGGTATTCAACTCATTTACATATGGGAGCCTAATTAAATCCCACGTTATCAGTATTGTCCATGCCGATGAGCAATGGGTTGCAATTCGAGCGATGAAGCAAAGGAAATAAACTAATCAAAGCAAAGAAAAGAGGAAAAGAGCTCGTAAGAATGTAAGCTACAAAGTGACAAATTCGATGTAGCTGAATCAAAAGCTGCACACCGAAGGCGTGATCGTACCTGCTAGGTAGGGATCATATGCGCAGTCTCCTCCTGTGCCGATGCAGATCGGCGGCGGCGGAACATCACCACCACCAGAGTTGGAGGCGACGGCCGGCCGGGTAGGCGTGCGTGATCCGCGTCGGCCGGAAGGAGAGGATACGGTACGGTAGGCGGTAGGGGCCGTCGGATTTCTCGAGCAAGACTGGACGGTCTGGATCGGTCGCATTTGGTGTGACCTGCCTGATTAGCCACAAGTACGCCTTCCAAGTCAGTTTACGCCTCCCCGTAACCCCAAAGCCCCCATGGCGGCGCCGGAACCGGAGGCCAAGCCGCCATCCCCAATGCCCCTGCCGCCGCCGGCAGCCAGGACCTGCAGCCGTGGGAGCAGCACGCCGCGGTGATCAACCTCCCGCGCTACGACTACCGCGCGTCGGGGTCCCTCCTCCTCCGCTCCCACTCCGGCTTCCTCATCACCTGCCCCATAAGTGCGTCCCCTCTTCCGTTCTAGAGTTTTATTTCCCCATTCAACCTTCCGGTGATGCATTCGTTGAAGGATAAGGTTTGATCTGAGCCATAGCTTCTCAATCGTGTGGCATAGTACTATAGCTTGGTAACTATAGATAGACAGTACCAGTACTAAGGTAATAAGTAATTCGTGCTGGAAGAATGGTGTGTTTGCAAAACGAATTGTGGCAAGTGCTATATATGCAATTTTCTCAAATAATTTGGTTGGTCGCTTGCACCTGCTATACAGTACTACAGTGAACTCAATTCACTTTCAGCACCATTTAGGAAATTTCAGCTGCCAAAAATTAGTTTGACTCTTCACTGATGGCACATGGGTACACTTACACAGATGTGATTTTCACTTTTCTTACAGAGCGTGAGAAAAGTGCGACCAAGGAAGCCATTACTATTCTTGAAGAGGTAAATTACTCATCAATCTTGTTCCTTAGTATTTACTTGTTTTTTCCACAGTACATAATTCTAGTACATTTATTCTATCATAATGAATGCTATTATTCAATTTCTGTTATCTTCCTAATTTCGCAACAAAGTTATATTGCATTTTACTAACCATTTGCTGCACACTATCAAGCCTCCATGTGAAGGAATTTTTGTATTTAATGGTTTCATCCTTTTATGCATATGGCTTTCGATATATGCTTGAGTGCACAGGCTTTTTCTCCTGGTTTGGAGTTACATTGTTTGTGTCTTCATCCTGTGGTCTTTTTTCTAACAACATTAGCACAACTTAAGCTACAGTTGAAACTTCAGCTTTTCATCTTTTGTTTTCCAACCTTTTGCAATTCAGCTTCCACACACTCTATGTTAAAACATTCTGATGTTAAAGCTTCATTTGTTGTTTTTATGCAGTACATTTGTCATGCAAAGCGCCATGTTTCTGAACAAGCAGAACCATGTGATGTGGAAAATGCAAAGAAAAGAAAATTTTGCTCACTGGCATCAGAAGATTCAGAAAAAGCCGTAATGGATGGGAATAGTATTAGTGTTTCAGAATCCACTGGTTAGTATAAGTTAGCTGGTCATCTCATTATAGCCACTATAGATTTGCAGAGGGTCATGTGCTATTTTTTTAATCTTGTATGAACTTTTTGGCGCCATGGTAGGAAGCACTGGAGACTCAAGTTCACCTCAGTCCAAGACGGGCGAAAATGCTGACAGGGCTTCAAATCTCTCACTGGTTAAGCTATCAAGAAGTGGTTTGCTCTTCTTTAAATTCCCTAGTGGTGGCCTTCATGTTGTTGAGATGCTTACAGAAATATTTCATTCTCTCAGTTCTGGGAAACTCAAATCTCCACAGTAAGGTTCCAACTTCATTGGAAGAGCTTATGTTCTAAATGCTGATATTAGATTCCAACTTCATTGGGAGAGCTTATGTTCTAAATGCTGATATTAGAAATTGAGATATTAGTTGTTACTGACTTGTCGAATTAGTGTTGAAATGACTCCACACACTGTGTTATCTAAATTGTCTGTAACTAAAAAATAGCCCATTACACCTGCATTTCTTCTACAGTATTTTCTTGACAATTGGTAGCCTTAATTTAGTTTTCGTTCTGCACTGTTGATTTCCTTAGTGATTCTACACAACGTGTTCTTGCCTATCTTTATCTGCTTATTGGATGAAACACAAATTGGCTAAATGAGTTGTTGATTTGGGGTTAAACATGTTGTTTAGTGTCTGTTTCAGAATCAAGCTATATTTTGCCCTTCGATTGTAAGATTATCACATTGTCTAAATTATTAACTCTGAATTCACAGATGGTGTCACCGCATATTTCCTATCCAGGAAACTTGTGTTCTATCAGAAAAAGACCTACATGCCACAGTGTCAAAGTTATTCCTTGACTTTTCGAGGGGTAAGAATAACCAGGATGAACCTGTAAAGGTAGAACTTGCAGCACTTATTGTTTTTTAACGATTTCGTTATTGCTTTGATGGAGTTGAATCCATACAATTTTTACTTCAATGTATTACGTAGCACTTGCTTGCTGTTCCGGTCTCTTACACTGATTCACGTATCGTTTAAATTGTCTCCTACATTTTTATGCACTAACATACTCGAGTAACACATGTTATATAATCTATTTCCATCCCCTTAATTATTATGCATCAAAATTACTGCATTCTTTTTGTTAACAATTGAAATTGCACATTTGCACTTGAATAATATCATTAGCCGTAGTGCTCTCTGCTCCATCGCATGAAAACAGATCGGTCATTACATCATCATAATATACTATTCATATTTTATACTCAACAAGTTTTGACATGTGTTACAGTTTGCAGTTGCCTATAATAGAAGGGGCATCGATGAGACAGAGATGAAGCCACAGAAGAACAGTAATGAAGGTTCAAATCAGCAGGCTTTGATGGACAGGGAGCAATGTTTCAAAGTCGTTGCTGCTGCTGTCAAATCCGTTGCTGAGAACTCAGTTGTTGATCTTAAATCTCCTGAGGTAAACTTGCCAAACAATTTTTACCAGCTTGCATAGTTACTGGTCTGCTGGTTGGAGGACTCGGGGCATCATCATGTAAAGATTCCAAATTGGAAGACAGCAAAGTTTTGAGTGCTGACTAGTGAATCTAAGGTCTTATTTTCCATTCTATCATGATGAAAACTGCTCTAAGTTCGGTCAGGTGTTGACATCTGACATGCTGCAACTGCAGCACGTCTACTTTCCGATGCAGGACCTATGGCAGCCAGAAGACCATTTCTTATTTCTCTAGTAGCTACTAATCTAACTGCTCTTCATTGAAGTTATCAAACTGAAAAATCTCCATAAGTTCATTATCTACAAAATATGAACTTGTATTCAAAGCATTTTACTTGACTGTTCTTTTTCCATCTGAGGCATACTTGTAGATGAGAGCTGGATTTTGATATTTATGTTACTGTACCTTAAAATAATTGGGTAACTATGGCTTTGATATAATTTATGGGCTACTTCAAGTTGAAATTTCTGCACTATTTCTTGTTATTTTGGCTAGCTTTATGGTCCGGTGAAGTGTATGACATGTTCCTAATGTTCCAGGTTGCCGTACTTGTTGAGATGCTCCCCGTTTCTGGGGTACCCGTTGGATCTTCGGTAGCCGGGGTGTCCGTTCTCCCAGCCGAACTCATCTCCACCAAGCCTCGCCTTTGCGTCAGGTCTTTGGCGTCTGATGCAAAAGCAACAAAGAAGAAGTGAAACCTGGCTCTGCTCGATACCAGCCAGAGCAGAGCCGGGTTCAATTGTAATGAGGAACAGGCGAACAGAGTACCGTCAAAGACCTGCTCATCACTAAGAGTACCATCATGGGTTCAATTTTTTCGCCTGCTCATTACTACCAGAGTACCGTCATCTTAAAGACTTAAACCTTGTTTTGTAAATCAAGAGGAGAGACCATGAGGCGAGTTTTTAACAAGCATAGAAGACACTGGCATATTGTATCATTCATAGCCCCCACATACAGTCGTCTGTCTGCTTTTTGGGGAGGTCAAATAGTGTTTTGTAGCAGCACAGACACAACAGAGTTCATCCAGTTCTTGGAAGCTAGCTTCTCGTCGTTTTCATCAGCGTGCTGAAATGTCAAAACAGAGTTCCCCGGGCATGATGGTTTTTCTACCTTTTTTTTTTTTTTTACAAAAAGATTCAGATCTTTGTCCACCGTGCCCATCAGCTCAGTTCAGCCACAAAACATGATGCATGTTGCTGAAGAAGCAGCCTATGCGATGGCTTTTATTCCGGCCACCGTACTTTTCCCCTGCAATCTACTGTGCTGCTCATCATGGTAATAATTTGTACTCGAGACGAGATGCCATCAGTTTTTCAGGCTTTTGGGTAAATGGCCGTGTGATTTTGACAAAAAGGATTGATGCCGTTGCCTTTTAGCCAGCATCAAAGGCGAACACGAAAACTGACGACGAGACGCGGGATGGGATTTGTCAATCCTTGAGCCAGCCAGCAAGCAGATCAGTGGTCAGTGTCGACTAGCTTTGCCCCTGGCTCTTAGGCTTCTTCTTTTTTTTGATGGAACGGCTCTTAGGCTTTTTAACAAACGCCAGCTCAAATGGAGTAGACATAGACAACACACGCACGCACATGAGATGACTCATGTTTTAATCATTCCGTTGTTTCATTTCAGCACTTCAGCAGGCAGGGAGAGAAGAGATCATGCATATGCGTAGTCATGAGTGCATTGCTCGTATAAACCGGCCATCATATTTGATGTTATAAACCTATGCTATCACATTGCCTGATACGAAAATTACAAGAGGCATGCAACATGATGAAATACTTTGCATCAGATACCTCCTAAATTCTTGGTACATTCTGAAACTCCTTTGACATAAAATCCTTGCAAGAAAGCAGAAACACATTTTAAAGACATGGAGAATCTCCTTTGTTCAGGAAATCCCTGCAGGTACACAGGAGCTGCCAGGCAAAGTAAGGGGCAGATGGGAGAAACTGTAAGGACAGGTTGACAGCAGCACTGTATTATACTATTCCTCATGGGGCACCTACATTCGGCCTACATGGAACACACTGAAAGTGTCCTAAGTTTGTGGCTGATCTTCCTCTTCCATTTTGCTGGTCATTCACTTCCAGCAGGCCGTTTTGCCTTTGCCACATCCATATAAAGGAACTTGTGAACTGACATCCAAAACAAACTAAATCACCAGATTTTTTATTTTAAAAACAGAGAGGCTTGCGACATGGATACGGTTGATGTACAAAATCCAGGACGGTGATTAAGCTATGAATCTAAGATCTACATATTGACAGGGAAAGGTCTAGGCTAATCCTCTGCCCGGCAAATAAGCTGCCTCTGCCAGGCCCTGAGCATCCACTGAAGCTCGTCGACGACGGCCGTGGCGAGAGGACGCAGCTGCCTTCATCTTCATGGGGCAAGGAAGACACCGCGGCCACAGCTGCTTTCGGGTCAATGGAGGCTGCTTGCGATCGCGACGGTGAACGTCTCTTGGCCGCTTCGTCGTCTCTAGTCGCAGTGCCAAACAAGAAGCGTCTGTTTTCGCACTTGATATCCTTGGAAGATAGCTGACTCAGACGATTTGCGATGGGCCTGCCCATCTGTACGTAGAATAGAACACAGCAGCAGTCAGAAGGACCAAGCCGTTAGATTTGTTAGAGAAAAAAAAACAAAGGCAACTAGGAGTAGTACGTTCGTATATGAATTTGGCCCTGCTCGATTGATATCATTGCTAGATTTGCAGTGAAACTGCATGGATCAACAGTGGGGTAGACAAGAAACTACAGTATTCATGTGCTTCATCAGTCTCTCCTCAGTCGGAGCAAGGCACCAGATAAGCTTTTAATGGGCTTGTTCTTTCTGAATCTGCATCTGCATCTGGACTGCACCATCGCCCGTCATCATGGCAATGCCGCGTGTTGCAGCTGCAAGGGTTGGAGTGGAACCGATCGAGTGCTGCAAAAGCCCCTTCTTTTGGCATATCATTGTCGACGAGCTAGCTGAAGCAAATGCCTGAGGGCTCAGGTTCTCATGGGCCATTTCTGGCACTCCTACTGCTCTCGCTAGCAACAGTACCACTGATACTAGCTACTGAACTACTACTATACATCGCCGGCTTTACCTCCATTTTTGGCTACCATACTGCAAGCCGAGAGAACTAGCTAGATAGGGCTGTATGTGAAGTTGTGAACTTGTATCTATCACATCTGAGCACGATGCATGGCTTTAGGACTAGCTTATGCGAGACATGTGAAGAGAAAGATCAGGGCGAGAAAAAGCAGTTAAGACAAGAGAGAGGTATCTTCTTTTGATAGCCCTCTTTTTCAGTAGCTCTTCTTTTCTCACCTGCCGTACCGGCTTGAAGGGCTCGGTTCCTCGCACCCAAAATCCCAGCGTAGAAGCGGCAGCGGCATCCCTCTGCCACTGCCAGCGGAGGCACTCGTTTATCCTCCTGCTGCCCACGGGCACGGCCGCTCGCCTGTAATCATCGCCGCAGCGCCGGGTGCCAGGAGCCCCCATGTCACTGTTCCCCTGGATGCTCTCGTGCGTGGCCGTGGCTGCAGCTTCTGCCTTTGCCCTGTTCATCCAAACAGGCAAAGGAAAAAAAAATCAGGGTTGTAAAGGTGGTGTTTGTGAACCAAAGGTTAGGGAAATCAGGGTCGGAAAGCAGCAGATAAGTAGAGAACCTCACCTTTTCATGGGAGGGCAGAGGAATTCCTTGGGGCCTCCCTCATCAATGGTGAATGAGTGCTTCAGATGTCCTAGCTGTGG
Source organism: Urochloa ruziziensis (assembly GCA_015476505.1). Lineage (NCBI taxonomy): Eukaryota > Viridiplantae > Streptophyta > Magnoliopsida > Poales > Poaceae > Urochloa > Urochloa ruziziensis. Next base: position 58,786,200 of record CM027123.1, on the reverse strand, counting down.
TTGCATCTCTGATGGTAACATGAAAAGGAGAAGATGTAAAGGTAGTTTGGCTTTCTAATATTAGCAGCGTACATGTGCAGAATTAGGGCACAAAAGGGGGCAGTTTAGCTTTCAATTAGCACCGCACGTCACATGTGCAAGGCTACTACCCTACCAGTAAAATGAGTGTCAACAACGTAACAGACAGAACACATGAGTGCATGGCCATGTATATATCCATGCCGAGGAATCTTGCAAGTAATCATTGCTGTTTAGTCAAGTGTCTTGGGAACAAACGGTTTGTGTTTGGTTAATGATCAAGTCGAGTTCCCAAATCCCGAGGAATAAGAGGCTATAGGCTACATCACCGGGAGAAACTAAGAAGATTTCCCTAGCTAATAAGAAATTGATCGAGCAGTAAGAGGAACAAATAAAGACAAAAGGAAGTATCTCTCTCACCTCTCTTTCTCATGTCATGTCCTGAACTTCTGTACATCTGCTACCAAGAACAAAAGGAGAGCCGAGTTATTGCTTAAATAAACGCAACGTTACTTCTTAGCATGATATTAATTTGTATGGTGCGGTATGTACTGAGAGTTACTACTCCGTACGTACTAGGAATAAGTCGTGAAGAAAAGAAACGGGCGGGCTAACCTGAAGATGGCTCTTGACATGAGCAATGGTAAGCCCTCTGACATCCATGAGCTGGAGAATGAGCTTAGGAGTAGCTTCTGCAGAGCAGTCAGCACCGATAGATCACCATGCATATATGCATGCATGAGACGGCTCGGAAATTAACTAAAGAGAGATGAGAACGAAGGAACGTACTGTCCTGGCCGCCGAGGCAGTCGACGGCTCGGACGAAGCTGCGGTGGAGCTCGCTCGTCCACCTCAGCCTGGGCACGGAGGACCTGCTGTACCGCCTCGTCGTCGTCGCCGACCCGTCATCACCTCCTCCGGCGCCGGCGCCACCCATCTCGCTCGCTGCGTTGGCCTTATTGCTAACTAACCATGCATGCATAGCAATAGCAGACTCCACCGCGCGCGCGACCCGGTGGTCTGTTTCATATGCTGGCTTCATTCGTTCCTTCACCGGCCGGGTAGCCTATATATCGTTGCATTGGGCGCGTCTAGCTACCCTCTCTATAGACTGCAGCTGCAGGCCAGCAGCTATGATAGGCCTAGCGGCCGGAGCAATAGTGATCCCACGCGCCACGACACATGCTGGCCATCATCATTAGCACGATATGCAACTGTGGTCAAATTTTCCAGTCGTATTTCACTGCCACCCTCCTACCTAATTATTACTCTCTCGATTTTACGCAAAAACTAAACGGAGGTCGTCTCCACGAAAGCTAAACATGAGGCCCTCTTCCCCTCGCCTCCTTCTTCTCCACGCCCTCATGCCGCCTACTTTTTCTTCCTCGCCGCCTCCTTCGTCTTTCTTCGTCCGCACGCCACCGCGCCCTCTTCTTCTTCCTTTGCCGCCAGCCCGAGGAGTCACGCGTCCGCCGCCGCAGCTTATTGTTAGGGTTAGGGTTGTCGGGTTCCATGTGCACCGGACTTAGAGGGGGAGGCTTGGGCGGCAGGTGGACCGGCGGTGCGGCCAGCGGCGGAGGGCGCAGCGGTGCTCTTCGGCCGGTTTAGGATGAATCCCTGGTAGGCGACGGTAGGAACGTCAAGCTTGGTGCTGGCGCGGCCGACAAAGTTTGCAGTGGCCGTGGAGGAGGGCGGCAGCGGCGGAGGCGCAGGAGCGCCAAGGCCGGGGAAGATGGTGTCCGGCGGGGGAGCGGTGTCGGTGTTCTGAAAACCCGGCTAGTAATTTTACGTGGTTGCACGTTTAAGCCCCGGATGGTTAGCAAGGCGGACACAAAGATTTATACTGGTTCGGGCTACCCGGAGGTATAAGACCCTACGTCCAGTTCGAGCTGCTCGTGTTGCTTGATAGAGTTTGCAGTAGGGGATACCAACGGGCGAGAGAGGAAGAAGGCCTTCCAAGTCTATGTGGGTGTATGTGTGTGTGAGGAAATGGGTTGCAAGAGAGTTGGTGAGCGAATGCGAGTCTCTCGGTGAGCGAATGCGAGAGAGTCGATGAACGAATGCCACACAGGGAGAAGGGTGCGGTGGCTTCCCCTTTATATCCCAAGGGAAGTCCCCAACGTACATAGTTAGAGTAAAAAAGAAAACAAAAGGTGTATGAGAGGCTTCCTCCGGGGTCGTCTGGCCCCCGGGCCCCCTGGGGCGTTACTTGTTCTTCAAGATTAAGGCGGTCGTGCCACTGTACCGCTACAGGAGTGTGTATCGTAATTTCACAGTGGGTCTCGTAATCCCAAAGTGGCGCCGCTAGCTAGTTTCTCACCATCCACCTATAAGGAAAAGAGGTTGGGACAGAGAAGTCGTTAGAGGCAAGCAGGCGACGTGCGTTGCCTGGGCCGTTACGAGGTTGCTCCTTGTCGGGATTGTACGTGCCCGCCCCCGACGGGTGATGCTTTTGACCATTCTCTCATAAGGGTTGAGGAGGCGAAGGATAGGCGGGCCCGGGTCATGCGGAGGATCGGGCGAGGCGAAGATCGGGGCCCAAACCCTGCGGGGGTCAGGTGAGGCGGAGATCGGAGCCCCGACCCTACGGGGGGGTCAAGCGAGGTGGAGATCCTCATGGTCGGGGGGTCGGGCGAGGCGGAGATTGCGGCCCGTACCCTGCGGGGGGTCGGACGAGGCGGTCATCTTTGTGATGATGTGCCTCAAACCTTGCAAGGGGTCGGGCTCGTTAAATTCGTCGTGTCATGGAAGTTCGTACGTGCGACATTAGCCTAAGATACTCATTTATGCCGGATCGTGGGTACCCCTAATATTGGTACCTGACAAGCAGCACCGACGAGGTTAGTGCGGGCGGGGGATCTTTGCCGGCGAGTTCACGTCGACTGTGGCAGACGGCGGAGGCGGGTGGCGGTCGGCGGCGGCGGAGGCTCGCCGGAGAGGTTAGGGCTGCAGTGGTCAGCTGGGGAGCACGGCGGTGGCGAGGACGCGTGGGATGGAGGTCGAAGGCGCGCGGGGTTGGGGGTGAGATTGGGGAAGAAGATAGTGAAAATGGACCGTGAACCCCTTTGCAAGGATTTCACGAGTAGTAGATTGTAAATGGTACAGGAAAAAGAAATAAAACACGCGACCAACGACTGCACGGTCTCTTACTCGATTCCGTCGGAGCCTTCCTCGTTGCAATGTTATACGTGTGGCCATGCCATGTAAATAGGAAATAATGCTGAGGCTGATCACATGTACATGCATGCAGCCATGCCATCGCCTGGTGGAGGTGCCCCGCATCTGCACGTGCCCACAGATTCGATCGACAGCGACCGATCGAGGCGAACATGCACTCCGATCAAACGCGTGGCCGGCCAGAGATCCTGTACCCAGCGGAAGCGCTGATCGCAGGTCGGGTATGCATGCATAGAGCGAGCCCTACAGCATGCACGAGCTAGCAAAGCACACGTCCGGCGATGCATATCCCACGCAGCAGATCGCTCTCAAGCTAGGGACTTGTACTCCCTGGTCCGGCGATGCATAATTTGTTTCATAATTTTTTGAGTTATAACAAAATTTAAAGGCTGGCCATATTGTAGGATTTTTAATAGCATACTTATCTATGAAAGTATTTTTATTTAATTTTTTTAGAGTTTAACTCCTGAAACTATCAGTGTGGTCCAGATTACCCCCCTCTCGCTGACGTGGGACAACGTAAGACGATTGATATGGCGCGCCCTTTAATATCAGCCACCAAGGCGTGTAGACCCGGTTTTCCGGCTGAGGGGTGAAAATCGGACAGCGTTAATAGCTGATGGGCGTTGAATAGACTTTTGTTGATGGGCTTGTTGCCAGCTACCAAGATGGGCCGCAGAAGGAGAGGCTCAATTGCCACACCTCACTGACCTACGTCTTGTAAATATTCTTTTGTCCAAATCTCTAGATTCATCGTGGCCCTGGCTCAATGGCGACAGGCCCACGATGCAGCAAGCAAGACCGTGTTGGGCATGATGGTATTTTCTCGCGCTTCTCTGGCTGTGCTGCTGCTGGTGCCTGGATGCCTAGCGTCCGTCATCCACAGTGGCTCTCTTGGCCTTGCTCGGCGATGCGCAGCAGCAATCTCCTGCCTTGCATTGGTACGTGCTTCTCGAGTTCATCAGGCCGGTCTTGAGGACCGTCGTGACTCGTGACACCCGATCGCCATCTGACAATCGCTCGTTGCTTTCCAACGAGCGAGGCCGTGTTGAACGTGTTCTGCGTCCACTGAGATGGAATCATGGACGAACGTACGTGCGCAACAAGAGAATATGTGCGAGTTGAACCTAAAACATTGATATGATGTGCACCGTGCGCAACACGGCGCCATCAGTGGTTGGTTCATACATGCAATGCAATATCTTGCAATAAATGTGTCCTGTTTAAGAAAATATCTTCTAAAAATGTGTGTATACCCCCAAAGCTCCCCAGCTTTTTTGAACGAACTCCTGAGAGGCTGTAGGCGAAAAATAAACAAACAGATTCACTCGGTTGGATTGGGACGTCAACGTAGATAAGCACACAAACTCAACCACCAAACCAGTTGGAATGAGGGCATCCACATGGCCACACTACTCTACCTAACAGCGACTACATACGGAGAACTAGTTAACAAGAATGAATTCACAACAAGTCTCACAATATAACAATCTCGAGTACTGTAATGAATGATCAGAGATGTTGTAGTGGTCTTTAATTACTTATGTATAACAATCTCGAGTCTGTAACGAATGATCAGAGATGTTGTAGTGGTCTTTATTTACTTATGGGCGTGCTGTAAATGGAAATACTAGGGATTAAAAGAAATGAATTCATAGTCACTTTCAATATAATAAGCATTGTAGAAGACAGTTGGGAGGCTAGGCATGATATCTTAATTATCACGCCCAGTAAGCCAATGCTAACCTAGTAGCTAGGTACAGAATTATTGCAAAATACTATATATCTCCTCCAGTATGATTAATTAATTAACCCAGCAATTACATATAGAGAAAATAACAAAACATTTGAGGCAAAGCATATGCACCAGCAGTTAGATCATCGCTAGCTCTTGGATTAATTAGTAGCAAATATGGAATGAAGCCGCCCCCTTGCTCAGCATGCATGTTTTGCATGGAATGCAGTCAACCTTATACTACTCCCATGCATTCATTGTACAGATCGAAGTGTGTACACGTACTGCTATAAAAAGGTGCTGTAATGGATCGGATTCGGTACAAACACCGTACTTACGTACCCTTGCATGCATGCCACCAGGTTGCTATATGCGATGCCAGCATAAATAATTATTGCATCCTGCTGCCGCCTCCAGTGAAGGACGACGACGACTTCATCTCGGCCTCCAAGGCGGCGGCGGCGCTCATGCTCATGTCGCCGGCGGCATGGTGGTGGTGCTGCTCCCCGCCTGATGATCTGTGCACCGGCATCCCCGCCCTGACGACGCCGACGCCAAGGAAGTCGCGCGTCATCTCAGGGCCCTGCTGCTGCTGTTGGCTGAACTTGACATCCTGATGATGATCCACCGTGTCGTACATCATGGCGCCGCCAAACATCTGCATGCCGCCGGCGGCCAGCGAGTTCATGAGGGTCTGCAGGTGCACCTGGCTCTGGTCGAGCATGGGGGACGGCGGCGCAGACGAAGAGCCCACGGCGAAGACGGAGCCCGAGCTGGAGGAGCCCATCTGCGACGCCTTGTGCAGCAGCGCCGTCGCCGACATCTGAGGCAGCATCTGCTGCTGCTGGTCAACGTTGTTGTTGTACACTACCCCCGCCGCAAAGCCCCCTCCGCCGCCGAAAAGCATCGCAGCCGATGACTGATCAGAGCCGCCGCCGCCGCCTTCACTGCTGAACTGGTCACTTATTGTCAGCTGGTGTCCATGGCTGGTGGAAGTACCTGATGAGCTGTTTGCGGCGGCGCTGTAGGCCGGCGGCGGGTTGAAGAGTCCACCACCACCACCGGCGCCGTTGCCCTGGAGGTCCGGCAGATGCATGAGGCCCTGCTGCTGGAACGGCTTTCCTGCCGCCTGCGGCGAGAACCCGCCGCCCATCTCCTGCATGAGGAACGATGGCAGCGGACGGAACGCCGAGGCGGCGCTGGGCGGGCCTACCAGCAGATGATGGTCGCCGGCCAGGGTGGATGCGAGGTGGGACCCGACCTGCGAGAGGCTCAGCGCCATGTTGCCGCCGCCGCCGCCGCCGCCGTAGAGGTGGTGCAGGTGGCCGGTCGGCGGGAGGCGGGCGCTCTCCTGCGCGAGGGCGTCGCAGAAAGCCCTGTGGGTGATGAAGCTGTCCCTCCTGCATGCATGTGATGTGATTCACAACAAGTCATCAGTCACAGTGCCGTCGTTGGGATCACGAGGCAAAACCCACATGCAAGCTTTGCACGTGAAATGGTACGTGCGACAAAAGGCACGAGGACAGCGTCACTCACAGTGAAAAGCACGCACGCACGCATGTGAAATTGTTCGTGTGCACAATTTCATTGTTGTCATGCAATCCGTACAATTAAGAGCAGATCTAGAGATATCGATGTTGAATTTACTGTACTACTGTATGGTAGGTGAAGATGATAGCCCTTTCTTCTCTAAAAAAAAAGAACTACATGCATGTTATGCGATAGATGTGTATCTGAGTCCATTTGTTCTTTAAATTCTGCATGGGTGTATTAGAAGTGTAACAACCTTGTTTTCTTAAAAAAACATATATGGATTTGAACTTTGCACAGTATTACAATGACATACATGGTCTTCAGTGCCATGTTGGTTTTATCTAGAGTTGTCATTTCACAATGTTTTGTTCATTGCGACCAGTTATGAGAGTGTGTTGACCATCAATACCATGTTCGCATCCGATCCATTAGTGCAAAAAGTTAATTAGGAGCTGAAATTAGCATATATTTGTAGATCCAAATTAAACAGCCAAACACACAACTGATGATAGACCAGCCAGCTAATATAACTATTGACAACCCTCCTTGCTAACTAATCATTACCTCATATATACTAACTGCTGGTGTCCAACCGGCTATTAGCTTAGTATAGGCGTGGATCGAAACACCCCATGCATATGCTACTAGATAGTTTGCCAACAAACAGTTAGCAGCTATATTAGCTATTAGCCAGCTAACTTTCAGCACTAATATATGGATCAAAACAAGGCTAAATTTAAAACTTGGATAGAGCTGCTTAATTAATTCTGATTTGAATTCTGTTAATTATTGCACTTGTTTCACACTCGATGGCAGGGGCTGCTCGAGATCCCATAAACTCATGTCATCAATCGAGGAAAAAAGTGGGAAAGAAATAAAGAGTAGCAGGTAGCTAGGCTGTGATGCTATAACTGATAGCAGGTTCCTAATAGCGGCAAGCTTCCATCCATGAGGAAAAGGCAGAGGGAAGCATTGTACGTACAAGTTGACATTACAGATTGCAATGGGTGGTACGTGTCAGCAAGAGACATCAGAAAGCTTAGCAGCAATATAGCTCGATCACTTTCCAGGAAACAAAATTAAAGGAAGGGCTCCAAGAAGAGAAGAAAGCTAAAGCCCGAATGCAAGGGTATATACCGCACAATAGTGCCCTTGCACAAATCTCAAAGAACTTGGAACGGCTAGGATATATACCGCATGCATGCATGCATGCACCGACATACAATATATATATATATATATCCACAGAGATGCATGCTTTTCTTCGAGGGAATAATGATGCATTCCATATATATGCTATGCCCCAACGCAACGACCCCAATCACTAGATTTTGCATCCCGGCCGGCCGTTCCCCAAAATTACTGGTGCAAGATAGGATAGGATATGCCCCAACCCCCAAGTAACGACCTCAATCACTAGGCCGTGTTTAGTTCGAACGGCCCCGTTTAGTTCCCTCTTTAACCAAAGTATTGTTTCTATGGAAGCGTGTACAGAGATAGAAATGAACTGACACGGTTCTCTAGGATGGAAAACTTTTGATGTAAAGGGGGGAACTAAACAGGTTTGCAGCTTAATTCTGTTAGTGTTAATGATGCATTCCATATATATGCTTGTTTCCCGTCAGATAGATTCATGCCAAACTAGTGAAAGATGTTTGCAATGGTGGTGACCATTCGACCGAACCAGGCCAGCACTAGCAGAGGCCCCCGATTCCATCCATGTGTGTGCGCGCGCGCGGATCTCTGCCTCAAAGTTTGCAGTGCATGTGAACTCTGAAGGGATGTGAGGGCCTGGACGGGCATGGTGCTAGCTAGATCGGTCAGTAGTACCGTGTGTACTCAAGGAAAAAGGCTGCGAGCCTGGCCTGCTGGCTCGATCAATGAGCTCTGACACGACCAACGGATGGCCCTGGCGCGGCACCTATCCGGCCAGCTCATGTGCAAACAGGGCAGGCTATACGCTCTCGCTATACTAGCTTATTACTGCTGGTGCATGCTTGAACAATGCATGTTTCACTAGTTCGTATACATGGAGATCGAGATCTAGATTGCTTGTACCAATAGTGTCAGGGCCTGAGATGACGGCGGGCTGGCAATAGCTATCATGCAAGAAAAAAATTTGGAGACATTATTCATTCATTCGCATCTACTATACTAGTAGCTATATATGGTAGGAGGATCGGACGGAGTAGAATAAGACAATGGCCATTTCACGTGCACGCAGTGCCTGCCTGGCGGCCCTGGCCTTTGCTGCTTTCTCTCTCTTCCACGGGCGCAACACAAACAAAACAAAAGTTGTTGTGTACGCGCCGAGACAAAACCCTAAGCCTGAATTACGCGCAGCGCTAAACATATTCTTTGAACTGGTTGCACTAAACTCCGTAGGATCGACTTGGAAGGAGGCATGCATGCATGGTATGGTAGTACTAGCTATAGAACCACCACGCCGTGCAGTGCAGAGACATGAGAGGTCGATGCATGCATGGAAGACAGTTAATAACTTGTGTACCTTGAGAAGAGTGTGCCGCAGTCGCATCTGTACTCCCGTGTGCCGCACACCTTGGAGTGCGCCTTCCAGTCGGACTGCACGGCGTAGCGCTTGGAGCACTTGTCGCACTTCCACTTCTTCTCGCCGTGCTTGCGGCAGAAGTGCTTCTTGATCCCCGTGAGGTCGCCGAGAGCCCTGGCCGGGTCGTGGTGCGCGCACGTCGGCTCCGGGCACAGGTACACCCGCCGCCGCTGCGCCTGAAGCGGGTCCTTCTGCTTCAGCTTCCACGGCAGGTTGTGCCCGCGCCGGTGGAGCTGCAGGTTCTGCTCCCGCTGGAACCCCTTGTTGCACACCTCGCACACGAACCGGTTCGTCGCCATCAGCGTCTTGGGAGACAGAGCGATCACCTCAGCGTCAGGATCTGCAAGCATGCAGTAAGTCTTGGTTTGGTGAGGCTGGCTATATAGTATGGACAGAACAAGGCAACGAGGGAGAGAATATTTTCACGAGACTTTGATGAGCAGCACAACAAAGGACGCTTTGCAGCGAGAGATAGATAGAAAGATAGATATAGCCAACAAAGGAATTGACACAGGTCGTGTGCCATGGCAGCTATCTGTTTAGGTAAGAGAGGAATTATGCATGCAGCCATATGGTCGTGTGCCATGGAAGCTCATGAATATATGTACACCATGGAATAATCATCTTGCAAAAAATAAGTAAAATGTATGTTTAATTAACTGATAATAATTAAACACATGTACAGCAGTAGTGTAACTTGGAAATTGTTTAAAAAAATGAACTTTATTTGTGGCCTGAATATATAGCAAGATTATTGACGAAAGTCTGCGAGATGTTTGAGTACGTGCAAGTGCTCTACTCCTATATATACAGTATATATTTACTTGAATTGAAGAGAACAACTCACTCAGGTGAGGCTACAACGCTTTAAATGAAGTACTAGCTAGTAAGTGCAGCATGTGACGACCAGTCCTTTTAATCCAATCGATCAAGATGTGGACAAAATTCCAAGAAGACACGGGATCGGATAGATGATGACGGCAAGACACGGGAAATATTTCATGTACTAGTTCAAATAAATCCAGCAAGCGGCGGTCGGAGAACAGACGGCGGAAATACAGTACTCGATAAGAAATGACCCAAATTCATCCAGAACCAAGAAATTAAACCTAGATAGATGCATGAGATCGATCCATAGATAAACGTAACGAAGATGCACTTCCTAGACATGGTATCGCAACATCAAATTCAAATAGCTAACAATTAAGATCTACTGCTGGGAGAAGATGCATGGCGGCTGAAATATAATTGAAGAGGGTATATATGCTAGCTATAGGATTATTACCTGGTAGGTTTCTCTTCTTCTTCACTGGCGGCGACGCCGCTACTGCCTGGCCGGACCCCGCCGCCGAGGAAGCGGCCGCGTTGAGCAGTGGCGCAGGAGGCAGCTGCTGCGCGAGCAGTGGCTTAATCTGGTCTTGGTGGTCGCCATCCCTAATTCCAAACAGCGCTGCCACAGCCGCCGCTGATGAATTGGATGCCGCCATCGCTCCCTCCAGATTTGTCCTTGACAAGCCGCTCAAGAAGAAGGGAATCTTTTCCCTTTCGATCGGTGTAGCCTAGCTTATTTCTGGATTGGATTGGAGTAGCAGGGTTGGTTGTCGATCCTCCCTATCTTCCCTTCACCAAAACAAGCAGTAGCTCCCAACTGAGGCATGGCAAAAGCAGACTCATGCAAGAATCAAGATTGACGCTACTACAAATCATGCTAGCAAGCAAGCTGGACAAGAAAGCTATCTAGCTCTTTCACGAAAGAGGGACGAAAAGACCCAAATAAGGATAGAGCAAGAAGGTAGGGATCGAGATCGAATTGAACAAGGGAAGAGGCCGGCGCATACCTATCTATCTCATATGCTGTATGTGTGGCTGTAAATTGATCTTGAAACAACAACAAAAGGAATCGACAATAAGCTGGGGAAAAAGAAAAAACAACAAGGGATTAGGGCTCGTCCAAGATCAACAAAACAACAAAGAGCGCAGGAAATCCAAGACAAACAGTTGCACTCGAAAACAAAAGCCGAGCAAACAAAAGCTCACAAACACCAAAATCCATACCCCCTGCTTCCCTCTTTCTCGAGTGCTGCCACGAGCTGTTGCTTATTATGTTGCTCTTGCCGTGGTCGTTCTTGCTGGCCTGGCTAGCACACAAAACTCATGGCATGAGGGAAGAAGAAGAAGAAGAAGAAGAAGAAGTGGAGAGGGGGATATGGAGGAGGCTAAGAAGGTTGTTGTCTGATTTCTTTCGCATCCTTGTCATACTTTTCTCTCTCCTCCCCCTCCTTTCCGTCGTCCTTCTTTCCACACACTACTATATATGCTACTGTCTGTGCCTTGTGCTAGTATATATCAACAAATCTCTATATATTTTTTCTGAAGAGAAATCGATTTATTGTGTGGTCTTCCAACTTTTCCAAGGGCTCAGTATAAAATAACAGTAAAATTTAATTAATACATATACAACTCAGAGCAAGAGAGGGACGTGAGAATAAAGACAGGCTACAGACGATGCCATGATGGGAGGGGGGGGTGCAAAGCGGTGTCGTGAAGCGGCTGATGACTTGGGTCCACCGACCGTGCAGTGGGAACCCTACTCACACACGGCCGCCCGTGTACACTGCCTGCGCAATCCCATGACACAAGACGCATGCGCGCGGCAGGAATTTTTTTTCAGTGTTGAGAGGAAAATGGAGGTATTCTCAAGCATTTAATTAAAAAACTGCTTTAGCTGCTTGTTGCATATATGGAGCAGATTAGTGCAATTGTCATTTCATCTTTTAATATACGGAGTATACAGAAAGGTGTGGTACTACAAATTGTACTTAAAATGCCGTCACTACGGGGAAACTCAGGAGTTGTCGAGTGCTAGAGGTTCGCCGGGTGCAAAATCTCGAGCACTTGGCAAACAAGCCCTTTGTTGAGTGCCGAGGTACTGGCACTCGGCAAAAGCCAAACACTCGGCGACCATTCCCTTTGCCGAGTGTCGACACTCGGCAAACACCAGACACTCAGCGAAGAACATCACGTGCCGGTCACGTGTCCAGAGGAGCACGCGTGTTGACGGTGGTAGCACTTTGCCGAGTGTTACTAACAGACACCCGGCGAAGAGAGCTTTTGCCGAGTGTTACTAATAGACACTCGACAAAAAAAGAAATTAAAAAAATATTTCAGATTACCTCTTTGTCAAGTGTCTACGGCAGGCACTCGGCAAACTGTTAGGAAAAAAATCCTCCAAACCCCTCCAAACTTTTTCTACTCTCCAAACACACCTCTTAGTACTTAACATTCAAATTTGGTAAATTTTTTGGTATGTTAGCTATTTGCCCCTTGTCGTGTGCTCTTTGCCGAGTGTCTGGGACACTCGGCAACTGTTGGTGTTCCCGTAGTGCGTGTTATCTTTCTTTCTTTTTTGCGGGTCCGTGTTATCTTCACATTGCACACAATTTTCCCGAGGAGTGAAATCGACCTGATAAGGTCTTTAGTGGTTGTTAGGGCTGGTTTGGGAAGCGTCGTCCCGGCGGCAGCCTTCCCGAGGAAAGCCGCCCAATGTATAGAGGTCGAGCGCGCTTCCCTGAGAACCCGGCGGGGTTATAGGATCCCAAACAAGCCCTTAGAGAATTATATATATGCGTCCCCATTTTAGGCCAACACTTAAGTTCCCTTATAACCATGCATTTTGAGTATGCCATGCTGCAGTGTGCGTCAATATCTGCAATAATAATATTGCTGATAGGTTGACACTGCGCTTGTTGGACAGATCCAAAATAGCTATATATATATATAAGCTACATGGAAATAAAATGGTATTTAAAGCTACCTCCCCTAATGCATAGTTTCAAGATATAGTTTTATAGGCACAAATAGCATTTAATTATATGACTCATCAAAGAGGTGGTTCCATCCCAAGGAAATTGGTTTTTTCTCTGTCCTTTTTAATCTATTGTCATTGTCATGTCATCAGAAAATTCTACATGATATAATAATTAAAGTGCATGAATCTCTCTCCATTGGGATTTCGTTCTCGTGAGACCAGGTAGGCACAAAAATGGAGTTTTACATTACTGCAGTCCGACACTGCATAAGAGTGCGTGCAAGATTGTCCGGCGTACGGACTGACGGGTGCTAAAGGCTTGTGGGACTTTCTTTTCCAAGCGTGGGATTACTTATTTAGGGACGACGGCCGGTGGCAAGCTAGCTGGCGTCTCCACTCTCCACAGTGGTGACTGGTGAGTGACTGCTTCGCAAAGCAACTAACTGATCTGCCATTCTTAGCTTGTTCAATATCTTAATTTCTCTATTGTTGTATGGCGTTATTGAAATTAATAATCTTTGCTCCTTTTTCTAAAAAAGAAATAATCTTTGCTTGTGATAGAGACCGATGGAGATGTATATTAATTAAACGATCCATGTATGCATGTCGATCGATCCAGTCCCGATCCATGTACAGTGTATTAGAGCTAGTCCCCTGTTCCTAGCTCCAGCTGCCATATTATTGCCCGGCCCGCCGTGGTCTTTGATGCGCGCGGATCTCTAATTGACGACGTCCGAGTCCGATCCTGTACAAATATAACAATGCATCCACTGCGCTGGTTCACGTGCACCGATTCATTCGTCCCTTGGGCTGTTTGATGAAAGGAAATCCGGCCATGATGGCGAAATGACCACAGCCGACCGAGTATCTCAGGCCCACCATGCATGCTGGAATGGAAGAGAGATAGCTCGCGCCCTTCAGATTTGGAACCGACAGCTGTACATGCTTAGACAGGAGCGTCGGTTTAATTTGATGGTTAACTTCACAAACGATCACGTATATATCATTGGATCATGTCCCCGCCTACACATAGAAAATCAGCCAGCCAATTCCACTGGTGAATAAGTTGGCTGGTTGTGACTGTTTGACCGTTTTAATAATATTTTCTGAAGGAGAAGAAAATAAAATAAACCAGAACAAGTTAAAAAAATAGATAAACAGAACTAATAGAATATATAGGTGTAGCTCTTTGGCGGTGTAGATTTCATTATTTGCCAATGCAAGCACGCGTCAAAGAAATATAATCAGTCGAACGACTTGTTAGGCCGATGACATTGCACTCTATATATATATATATGCACGTACGTCCAAGCTATCAACGGGAAAGGAATCAAAGTCGCCGAGCCGAGTCAGATAACGATGGAGTAGTCCAAGCATTGTGGCCGTACTCCGTGGGGAAACTTAATCACAAACCCTGCCCTCTCGCTGTCTCTCAACTATAAATTAAGAAAAAAAGCGCTTCATTAATCCGCTCCGCTCCGCTCTGCTCGTGTCGCGTGTGACTGAATTTGGATCATCTTCAACGTGTGCGCGAGGAGGAAGGGAAGAAGGGAATTCGCTGGCTTGGTTGTATGCGGCAGCAGCAGCTAGCATCATTGCCGGGTGGCTTGGATTCTACGTACCGGCCGGCGAGCTGATGGGCAGCGCGGTCGCAGGGGAATAATATCTCGCCGTGTCTCTGCATGCGCTGGGTCCAGTCTACGCTCAGATTCTCCCCGTTTTGGTCGCTTCCTTCCTCAACTCTTGTGAGCCCAGCTTACAGTTACAGTTCCTTCCTCTGTCTGATACTCTTGTGAGCCCAGCTGCTTGCCTTACAGACTCTAGTTACAGCTAGCTCTAGTAAGTAGTACTACTACTGTACTGCATGCATGCATGTATGTGTCTGATTAGGTTTTGCAGCTAACTAATCCATCTTCTCCACTATTCAAATCGAGATGCGCCTCAAACTTTGTCTCCCAGTTCTGCATCCACGTGTCAATACATTCATAGTACCACTATTAATTAGGTGATGGCCAAGCTAGCTAGCCGGGTATGTGGTCAAATAATTTAAAGAAGAAAGACTGAGTACTGAGATTGGGATTGGGACACATGCATGCATTTCTGGACGTGTGACCTCACGCACCCCTCCTACAGACACAGCACGCTCCGGCCTGTCGCTCTATCATTCTCTGTCGACGACACAAGCTAGGATGGATGGCGGCATCATGATCATGTGTCTGCTCAAGCTATTCTCGCGTTTTCTTCTCGAGGTTGATATACCAGACGACGAATCTGAGAGGGAATAACAGGGGAATAAGAATCTCTAGTCCCTCTTCTCTCTCACAGGGAGCTTGGAGTGGAAGCCATGCATGCGTAACCCTGTATGGCCGGGCTACTAGCTCTAGCTGCTGCTCGTCATGGTCGCGGTCATGGCCGCACACCACGCTGGTGCTCGGTTTCTTGCCAACTCTTGCACGAAATCCGGCCTTCTGATATGCATGGGCCCGTGCCCGTGGAATATATATATATATATATATATATATATATATATATATATATATATATATATATATATATATATAGTTACAAGCAGATCACTAGCAGAGCCGTTTTGTATAGTAGTAGCAAGGCGTACGTGTTCAAGTTGAACAACTTCTATATATATGCATGCATCAGGGATCGATTTCCTTCAGAAGAGAAATAAAACGCTTGCTTTTCAGATGTCACTTACATAGCCTACTTGGAGTCACCCTCCAGGCTAAAAGTCGGTCGCTGACACCTTCAGATGCATGTGGCCGAAGTGCCAACTTAATTGTCAACAGTCAGCAGTCGCACTAGATGTATATATCAGCTTCATTTCATAGCCAGTAGTATAGCTAGCACTCGATTGATTTCTATCTTCATCATCTTTTTCGTTGAATAAAACGTACGGTTTACCGTTTCTCTACTAGTTAGCCCATATGCATGCTTGATAGTTCATGCCCCCTGCTAATTCCAACTCTTCGTTCTCCAAAGAAAATATTTATCCTGCTTTTGTATTAATTTCCTCTAAGTGAAGAGAGAGACTATATTCTCCCACATCCGAGACCTAATTGTTTTTTTTCCTTTTACAGTAGACTATGCAACCCTGGAAGATTTCAATTATCGTGGAAGACTGATGATGACAATGGAGAACTACAGCATGGAAGTGGTTAGGGTTTCAATTATCAATATACGACTGATAGCTTAGTTCATGCCCCCTGCTAGTTCCAACTCTTCTTTGTAATATAACACAAAGAAAAATATTTACATTTATTTTTGTTTTTTATATGAATGAGGACAGATAATGATCGACTTCACTTGCTTTTCGCTTACAATAATAGACTTTGGGATTTTGGAATATTTCAATTATCAACAGAAGAATGGTAGCATTGGCGAGCCAACATGCATGTAGTAAGAGCAGCAGAGTCTCCATGCATGCAGTAAGGGAATCATGTACGTTATTATATCCGGCCATAGGTGGACAATGCAAGAAAAACCCCAACTTACACTACAACAAGCTATTTAATCTGTGACATATTTTTTGTGACAGATCTAGAGATCGTCACAGTCTGCAAATGGTCCATTCGGGCTCAAAGTCAGGCCCGAACTATGTGACGAATTTCAATAACCGTCATGGATTTTATATCGTACCCAACCACAATTTTGTCGAAACGAATATGTTGTTTTCTTTGAAGAAAATAAGTTGGGTTACCGTCATAGACACTATTTTATGACGATTTTTCAGTGATCTATGACGAAATTGTTCCATCACAAAATTAAATAGTTTCTTGTAGTGTTAATTATATATGCAAAACCAATATATTGAAAAATAATGTATTATTAAACATAAATGTATTTGCGTTTTTATACACTATACATATTTAGGAACAGAGGCCAAATCTTGGTATCACGATATGATATATATGCATGCGTGTAGTAGGGGCGTTCCTGATTTGGTTACTCCATCGGCAAAATACAACTTTTAGCATTGGTCTCTTCAAAGAAAACAGCACTTGAATATGTTGTTACCACAATTTTGAGCATGAGACGATCTGAGTGACGACAAGATGAGAGACCAATGCAAGCTAAGGGCGGTACGGTGGAAACGGACTCCTCTCATGCGGCATGAGAGGTCGTCTATTTTACCCTAGTTACCTTTACATAGCACGTGGAGCGTGAAGACAAAGACCAGATGGTCACAGGGGGTCCGGACCATGGCAGGTTCACGGGCGGGGCCTACACGTACGTACGGAACGACCATTCTTCCTTCGATCCGACTAACTAGGCCGGACGTGTCATATGAATTAAATATCATAGTTATTTATGAGGAGATAAGCTAGCAGTGTCATAGGACGAGGGGGGATGTCATGGTGATGACACTACTCTGACAGAGTTTTCAAATTTTCAATCTTGAGAACCGTACGATGACACTCTCCACTTAGATTGTCTAATCACCGCAAAGATTTAAATTCCCCACCGTCCCTCGGCAGGGGCGGAGCTACGTGCGGGCAAAGCCCCCCCCCCCCCCGCCCCAAAGTAAACGATCCTTGTTTTGATCCTACTGTAACAGTCCAACACCATTAAATATGTACTGCAATGAATGAATTTTTAAATTTGCTCCTTCTTTCCTTCATGTCACGCTCCGCCAGTGTTGGACCCTCGGTGAGAGAGAGGCACTATGACATATCCTTTTTCGCCTCACTCTCAGCATGCGTGCATATGATCGGTCCGTCCATTTCCGGTTCTTGTCGCGCTAGTTTTTTTTTCTTTGCAGAAATCTTGTCACGTTAGTTTTTTTAGGCCTTGTTTAGATTAGATTTAAAACGAACTAAATCTAACCTTATGAAAGCGGGCGGCCTCGGCGGGCAGCCACGCTGTCCACGTAAGTAATTTTTTTTTACCCCGTGCGATGGTAAATCAACGGCCTTCTTTTACTCCCGTCAACGATGTATTGTTATAGAAAATATCTTGTATCTAGATGTTTCTCATCTCCTCTCGAAGCCAAGCTCACCTCAATTTACCTTCCTCGGGCCGCTGAGCTCTCGTCTCTTCCTCTTATTCACTCTCCTCGACACAACAATGCCTCGCTGCCGTTGGGGCGCGGCGCGGCAGCCACGATGATGCAGGTCTCGCAGGGCGCGGTGCAGCGTAGGACCGACGTGGGCGTCGGCAGCCACGCGCGGCCACGGTCGCGGTTTCCCCGTGCGCCGCACTCCATGGCCTACCTGAGGGTGATGGCGCGCCCCAGAGCTAGTGGCGGCGGGGCGGAGTCACGCGGCCATCGGGTGAACTGCGCGGTGGGGGCAGCAGCGGACGCGCTCCACTCCGGCACCGTGCGCGCACTAAAGCGGTCGTGCTCCGCCCTGGCTCGGCTCGTCCTCTGCCGCAGCCGCGCTCGACCCCGTCCCAGCTCGTTCCCCGTCTGTGAGATTCGTGTGCGCGGCGGCGCGGCCATGGCGAGCGGTCCCGGGAGTCCAGCGACGGCCGAGGTCGCGGCGGCCTAATTGTTGAAGCGGCGACGGTGGCGCCCCGAGACAAGACGGTGAGGTGTCATGGCGGCTGTGTCGAGCGGTATCGCCGCGTCACGAGTTGTCATAGCCGCGCCGGCAATAACCGCGCCTAGCAAAAGGAACGGCGGATACGACGGTGCTGCAGCAAGCGGCATGAACCAGGCTGACCCGCGGCCGCCCTGCTGCGTGTGTGCCCGGCCTCCGCGGCGGTTCCGTCGTCCATGGGCGCCGGCCGTGGTGACTGTCCGGTTGTGCTTGCTGGGCTCCACTGCCATGGCGACAGCGTGGGGTCGGTTCCTTCTGGCCAAGCTCCTGTGCTGACGACTGACGAGCGCAACGAGGAGGAATCAAGAGGCCATTCAGCCATAAGGACATGCACATGTGCCGGATTACGAAAGGAGTTGGCAGCCACGGTTGTGCCTGACCATGGAAATATAAATACAAAGGTGAGTTTGCTCCTCTATAATTATCCTTGTGCACCTCCTCCCCATCCCATTCTTTCCCTAACCTGGTGCCTCTCATCTCCGCCTACTTCATTAAGCAATGAATGAATGACCAGCGCTTTCCGTGATCCTACAATTGGGTTGTGCTCTGGTTCCTCATGCACTCCTCATGATTCAAGTGCATATACCATGGCAACAGCTTGCAAAGTGTTCGACAGAATGCTCATGAGGAGGCTTGGTGCAGCAACGTGAGGATAGTGGTTGTATCATCTTCCCGTTGAGCTCTAACCATATCAAGAAAATGCCTACTCCTGTGCCATGTCAGTTTTTTTCTCCAGCCTCTCGGATTTGTTTGATTTGCACAATATATGTACACCCCAGCATATGTCTATGAAATTAGCATTGCACATATATCTATTTTCTTATTTATATCTCCTGAGCATTCTCTTTGGTTGGTGATACAATGAATTGCAGTTCATGCTCACTACCTTCCACTGATGCAATAGGATCTCCTGAATCTTGGTAACATGTTATGGGAAGTGAAGTCAAGAAGACAAGCAGTGGCTACACAAGCTGGAGGAGAATACCTAGCTCCTCCGTGACCTGAAAATTGATGAATAAAGTTGTAGGTAAATACATGGCTGGAAAATTAGAGAAGATCCAAATTATGATCTATGATAAGGAAAACTTCAAAAAGAAAATGTAGCTTTTTTTAGTTTGTGAATAAATTTGACTGAACTTTTGATCTCATTATAGGAATTTCAGAGAATGCAACTTCACCTATCCACGCCGGTGACTAATGAAGAGGCCACATTGTCTGATTGATAATTTTTTATGCAGTTTCAATTATCCTTGCAGGTAACTAAGAAAAAGTCTACCTTGCCTGCTGAATCATTTTTTTATGCTATTGAGATTGGTCGTCAGAGGTTGCACGCGCATTCAAATTTCTGAAACAGAAGAAACAAGGGTGCAACATTATCTTTGCAAATAATTATACTTAATGTTTTGTTGATACCTTTTGATATTGCAGCATGCACATATAATGGCTAAGCATGGCCTACTTGACCAAGAATATTTTTTAATATGAATGAACTTTCCAGTTTCCACCCGCTTGAGAGATTCGTCTAAGATACCTGTAGTCTTTCTGCCATTGCCTTTTTAAAACTTGAAACTTGACTAATTTCTTTCCACATCACATAATGTATTTTCCAGTTGAATACTATACTTGCACAATTGCTTTGTTCTACAGGAGTTAAATAGTTATTGGACTCTTTGTCCTTTTGTATGTAAAGACTATCTATTGTTCACATTGCTACCAGTTATAGGTAAATGGCAGATATTTCTTCTAAAAGAACTTTCACTTACCATATAATAGTATACGTGGCCTTAAAGAGAAAATGAACGATGGTCAGATTTCGAAATTGTATTGCCGTTTCCACTTATGTATAAATAAAAAACCTATGTGTGCTCGTTCTGTGTCAAACCAAGGACCACCACTTATTCGAGTCCTTGTATATAATGTTATCTTATAGCTAATCAATTACCCTGCTCTATCTATTCCTAGACCAAGAAGAGCTTCCTGTTTTTCTTCTTTGGCCTGATTCCTTTTAATTTACCCATTGCTATCTGAATGTTGCTTCCCAGCTTTTGGTTTTTCCTTCCAGGTTGAAGGTACACTGATGGTAGTGTAAAACTGTGCTAAATTTATGTTGATAGTACCAGGTAAGTCCATTCTTTCAGTGTGTGATTTCTAGCTAATCAAGTAATTATTAGCTACCTCATAATTTGCCTCGCAACTGTAAACCTACAAATACAATTTTCTTCTCTTGCCATATGTGTCCTTTATATTATGTCAACTTTTCACATACAACAATCAGATAGGTTTGTCACATCCAACTTGGAATTTATTATGCCTTTCTAATTTTAGATTGTGCATATGTATCGGAATGTAGTTACAGTTTTAAGGTGAAGCAATGCATTGCAACATGCTATTTAAATAAGCAAAATATAGAAAATCCTCTACTTTCAAATGTCGCCTTTATGATATTTACAAATCAAATTTCTGATTGATCAACTATTTAGTTTTGTTTGAATCCATACAAAGTTGATTTCATCAACTTACTCAGACTCCTGACATGTCTTGCTTATCACTCAAAGCTTGTGAATTCCATTTAACTTTCAGGTCAAGACAGGAAATGATTCTCAACATAGTGATAATGTGCAGGTCTACAGCTACACTGTCCTGGTAAATTGATAACATTGCTTCATGTCCCCTGTTATTGTGTTCTTCCTCCTAAGATTATAGACATTATGTATGTGTGATCAATGTAAATTACATGAATGTGCACTTTTAGTAACTGACAGCATTCATGACAAACGTTATTCTTCCTATGGAAATATGAAGTTACAAGTATACTCCAGTTTACAAATCCAGAATACTTGCTTCCCCGGTCAACATAAACCAGAATACTTGCTTCCCCGGTCAACATAAACACATATATCTGATCCCGCAATTATTCCAACATTTTCATGTTGCCTTCTAGGATCTTCTGCACAAACCATGAGCCAAAAGCATGGAAATCAGATAGACAGGCCATAAACACGGTGTATGACCATGGATGCTTCAATTTCCTGTGGCGTTTAGAGAACCATTATATATAACCATGTCACACATATATTTAGTACACCGATGACTATTTGACACTAGATCAATTAATTATGTACATGCCAAATGCAACAGCATATAAACATGCTGCCACAATGCACCTCCATTAACATTGAATGCTATTATATTACTTTGTACAATTAATGCAGCTAATATTACTGCTTTGTAACTGACTTCCAGATATGCACAACCATTTACATTGTACCCAGTATGATTATGTAGGCTATTTCTTAAATCTATTTTATAATACTGAAAATAGAATCACAGATAACTATACGCACGCAGGGGAAAATTGCAGCTTGCAACTGATATTTGTCTTGTCTTCCAAATTAAAAAATTAAGTGCTTCACCTTTATTCAGAGGTACTAACCATCTTGTAATTGAACTTCTAATAGAGTGCATACAATTCCTCAATTTCTGCTTCTTGTTTCATACTTACTAATAATAGATATTTATTCCTATTTAGACTTCAATTCTATAAGGATCTACAATTTGTGTCTGTTAAATGCTCAACATAATTACAATTGCAGATGCGTACAGACCAGCTATTTTCAAGACTCAGATTGCCTAGCAACAGTACTTCCAGCTATTTGGTTCGCTAAGTTTAAATTAGACACAACTTTCATACATGAATTGTTCTTAAGATATGGACCTGATACTATAACTACTAATATAGTTTATGGTTAATGTCAGCGA
The DNA here is from genome assembly GCA_015476505.1 of Urochloa ruziziensis. Lineage (NCBI taxonomy): Eukaryota > Viridiplantae > Streptophyta > Magnoliopsida > Poales > Poaceae > Urochloa > Urochloa ruziziensis. Next base: position 58,764,046 of record CM027123.1, on the reverse strand, counting down.
CAAGATTCCTTTTAGCTCTTTGTTTACCGTACTTTTGTCTTGTGCTGACACAATTTTTTCTTGGTACATGATTACTGTCCTAACTTCTAATGCTCTTTAGGCTTGTGCCTTCATCTTTAGAATATACCATCAGCCTGTTCTACTGGTGGATAAGTTCACTGGTTGCGGCTGATTTTAGCTGTTTTAATAGTATTCTGTGAGGGAAAAGAAAATAAAATAAGTCAGAACAATGTCTTCTATGAACCCTGGAGAATTTCTTACTAATGTTGTTTGAGAGTCCACTTCCTATTAGATCATGTTCTACATGTACATATGCCGATTACATTTATTTGTTTACATGTTGTTTCTTCCGAGAGATACTGCACAATAACATCTTACTACCCTTTGGTTCACTTATTTTTTAAATAGCAGGGAGGCATGTGCCATGTTTTTTCTTTAGAAATAGTCTGCGAAAAAAGTCTGAGCTGCTAACGTATAGCTGCATATAGCGTGAGAAAGAGAGCTGGTTGCTTGCGTATGTAAGATGTAAGATTGATCACCATAATTTTTTCACTCTTTATTATATAGATCGGATTAACTTATCATGCACATATAAATTCAGCCGCGCGCATGGGCGCGCGCAAATTACCAGTTCCACTTCAATCTCTCTCATTCCCCTCAAACCAGGAGTATCCAAACCAAGCCCTGGGGGGGCTTGTCGCGTTAGCTGGGCCAGCCAGGGCGACGAGTCAGGAAAGGGCCCAGCGTAGTTAGGAGAACCCACGAGCTGAATGACAGCCAAGTCCAGTCCGTCTAGGGCCCGGCACGGCACGGCGGTCCCTCTTGCGTGGCCGCGGTCGCGCAGCTCAGAACGGCTCCGGCCGCCGGCGGCAGAATCCCGGCGGGACGGGAGCCGAGCCATGCTCCCAGCAGAGAGAAGAGGAGCGGCGCAACCCCGCCACCCCTCCCTCCACGGCTCCACGAGCACGTACGGGAGCCCTGCGCGCGCGAGGCCCCCCGCTAGTTCAGGGGCCAAGCTGGTCCACCGACAATCGGACGCGCTGAATGTGATCCGTATCGGAGCAGCTTCGTGCTCTGCTGCGCCAGCGCGGGAGGCCTCGATCGGCTGCTGAGGCGAGTGTGGTAAGCCAGCCTCTGTAACTGACCGACCTTTGGGATAGGGTTGGCGAACCTTAGATCAGATTTGATCTCTCGCCGGTCGACAACGTCAGTTTCGTGATTATACAAATTATTAAAATCTGGTAATGAGATTAGTCTGTGAACACAAGTGTCCCCTTTCTGGTCCACACTTCTCACTGATCCCGGCTACTCTGTATTTCAGTTCTGCTTTTGCTCATCGAATTCATTTTGAATCCTAACTTTGCTCGTAGATATTTGCAAGGTCAGATTATACATGTCCGGAACTGTCAGCTGTGGGTCAGCAGAAACACCAGAATAACTCTTTGTATCAATCAAGCATTATCTATCAGCTTTACAGTGCTACTCTGATCTGATTCTGATGTATCCTGTGGCATTGCCAGGTTGTGATTTATAGCATAGTAGACTGCATACTGTTAAAGAGTTCTACCTGTATTTGTGTACTTCCGCTTTCAATACTACTACAGTCTTTTTAAAATCAATCACTAGTCTAATTCAGATTCAGTCAGGTGCTAGTTCATGTTATTTTTGTTATGGACACTGTGTTTTCATGCTCCTAGGTGGATTACCTGGCAATGGGTGGTGGATTTGCAATAGTTGTCACACTGGTGATGAGTCGACATTGATAGAGAAGAAACTGAATCTGCCAGTTAAGTGGATCAATGTTACCATCGTCATCTGATTCTTGTTCTGCTTTACTTCTAGGTATTTCTGAACCAATCTTAAGAAATCCTTAGAATTTTGTCCACCTGCTGAACATGCTTTCAAGAAGGTGGAAGAAGCTGGGCCGTAGCATTTTGCTATCTCCAGGTATTTTTCTTGACACCTGGTTTTATCATTTTTCATTTCTTAGGTCTTTAGCTGTGCATACAGCATACTTATTTGCTGCTTAAATTAACTGCCTCTGACAGTGACCGTTATGAAGCATTATAGGAGCATAGCCAGAATGTGTTCGCATAAATGAACTGGGAATTCCATTATGATATGCATTACTATTTTGTCCTCTAGTACAATTTCATTTTTTTCCATTTTCGATCTATAATTGGTGATGAAGCTGAAGCCACTATCTTCTTCTTCGATTTATATTTTGACCATATTGTAAGGTGATATCCATCCTGAGACATTTCAAAAGACATGACTGGCATTTTGATCATCGCCTTCCCATTTGGAGTTATCAACGCCTTTGACTTAGTGACCATGTTTGCCTGTCCCATATCGCGACAGAGAAAGGCTCCAGAAGAGTCCAAGCTTAACCTACAACCGTCTCATAGCTTGTCAATGCACACAGAGCCTGGCAATTCTCATTGGTATATGCTATTTTCACCTATCACTGTCACCGTCCACCAACCTATTCGGGTCACTAGTGGGCAACCTTCACGCTTCAATCTTTCAAATTGATCGTGAGCAAGCTTTCTGTCCTTGCCTTCAAGCTTCTATCTTATATTATTCTAGTGGTTGACACATTTCAGTGAGGGTCAACTTGGAGTAAACAAAGGGTACTCCTTTACCCGCCTACCATTAGGTGCACTGTACACAGAGCCTCCTCTTGATGCGCTTTTCCTCTTCTATTAGAATATATGATGCGCGTGCTTAATGCTGCCTATCCCTGTTTTGTCTCTCTAACTTTCTTAAAGGTGACTGAAGGGCCCTTATGTAGTCATTCGTGCACATATAATATTACCACTAGCGGAGCTTTATTAGCAGGCGTGATGGAGCTGAAGTAGTTGTTACTTGTCTTCTTAACCATATTGTAAATGTAGATAGGGTAGGGAGGGTGATTCTTCTTGTCTCCTGTCAAAGCTCAAGCTGAAAACTTTTCCACCCCACCTAGGTTGACATCTCACCTCCCCAATCACCATTTAACACTGTTAACTTTGAGCCTTGGAAGGAAAATTCTCATGTCCATGTTTTTCTCAGTAAACTATCCAGAGTGCAGAATGAGTGTCCTGCACCACGAATGGAGACACCTTGGCGGTATTTCAAACACAATGCAGTCCTAAGTTTATCCCCTGCTAAATGAGAACATGTTGAAAAGTTGCCACTGTCCCTTTCACAACATTCCTTTAGGTCGAGGAGGAAGACAAATACAGGTAGCTGACCCAGAGGACAATAGATTACTGAATATTATTGGAGCACGCCTCCCGTCCTCTATTTCAATTATTAAAAGTGCCAATATTTATGGGTGGTCAGATCAGGGCTGTGATCAGTGATGAGTTTTGTAAGGATTTTATAGTTGGGAGTGCATGTCACTGTAATTTTTGGTGGGAAGCCACCACTCTTGCAAGTCTAAAATTCTTAAAAAATTAAACTATGCATTTGTTTTCCATGTGAACAGATGAGAGGTGAATCATTCTGCCAATTCAATGCGGACTAAATGTTCTCATACTGACAAGTGTCATGGGCAATTCTGGTTCCCACACTGAAGTTCCACTGTTAAATAAATTCCATGCCTGTCCTTAATTTTATTCTAGAATTAGTGGGGTCTAGGACATCATTGATCTGAAGAAAGGCTATCTGAGGCATGCTGCTTGTGATGGGACATGATTTTAGCTTGTACTCCCTCCGTTCCAAAATAGATGACGTTATGGGATGCGTGCCGGTCAAACTTTCTCAACTTTGACTAGATTTGTAGAAAAAACGTGCAACATTTTTATCTCCAAATAAATTTGTTAAAAACTAGACTTAAAGATCTTTCCAATGATACTAATTACTTAGCATAAATATTTATATATTTTAATATATAATTACCGGTATTTTGAAAATGTTGACTTCTCGAGAAGCGAGAATGACATCTATTTTGGAACGGAGGGAGTAGTCCACTATATGCCCTTTTACGTGGCCACATGCCAGAGTCTGATCGGTGGTGAGTTATACCAGTGGCAAATTTGTGTTTCAATTCAACTATCATTATTTGATCTGTTCAATAGTCACACCTGCCGACTCCCCTAGTCTCATTTTCATGAAAAAAGCATGTACAGCCACAGCATCTTGTAAGCGAATTTCAGTCTCAAATGACAGTTTTATTTGAACCTGAGTGTGATATCCCTGCATCCGTAGGTCAACCCCTTGCTGTAGATGAAAACTCTGCAGTTTCTTTTCAGTGGAAATAGGCATTGTACTACTTTCTTAAGTAGGTTCACATATTCCATGTTTTACTTCGCTGGTATTACTCCTTTATAGATATAAACACTGTCTTCTAGCTAACAAATTTTTGGCATCTGATCAGATTTTTTCCCCCTGTGTTCACACACATTAAGTGACGCAGAGGAGTCAGAGATCAAGTGATTGCAGCCCTGAAACCTTGCCCTCATCCACTGCCAGCTCCACCACCGTCGCTCACCAACCCTACGGTGAGCCCTTTCCACTCAATGCAACCTCTGCTCCTCCAAGCCTCCAGCGCTAGCCAAGTAAAAGGAACAGGACAAGGTGGCGCAGCGCAGTGAGAGGCGTAGGGAACTACAGTATGCGTAAACGACAGAGAGGATTTGTTTTCTGAGGGTCAATGATGGAGGATTTCAAGCTTGCTGACCCACTCAAGAGCTAGGACGACTATAAAGCATAGTGGCACTGATTACTGTTGTCTAGGAATATTCTCCTCTTTAAGGGTTCAAGCTGTGGCTTCATTTTGCAATGATAAATCACCTGACATGGTCACCGAGGAGAAAGTCAGCTGGGATTGGGGTATCACCGAATTATAAAGTGACGCGATATGACGTCTCGCTCAAGGGTGAGTGGCTCCTTTTACTCGGAAGTCGGCATGAATGGCGTAGATCCTATCCTCTGAAAGACATCCAAGTCATGAATGTGCGAGCAGCAGCTATCTTCGAATGAAGGAATCATTTGGTGCAAGCAATGCAACATGTTGGGACTTCGGAGGAGGATATGGCTGGCATGGGGATCGGTTAGAGTATGCTTTATTTTAGTTTAGAGAATAAAGCACCTGCATCTACGGTGATGCAACTGACTCTGACTAGCTCCTTCCTTTATTGTTGAGATGAAAGAGAGAGAGAGAGAGAGAAAAAGGAGAGATTTGTCTGCAACTAGAGAAGGTTGGGATCAGTTGGTAGCTAGGGAGTGCTGATCATGTTACAAAGTTCTTTAAGAAGCTAAGGTAATAATGATATATATATATATATACCTAACTGGAGAATTTGGTGTTTTGCTTGAAAGTTGAAATCCCCTAAATATGTACACGAGGAAGGCTACCTTTCGTAGACCAGCGGCCTATATGAATGCCGTCTCACTCTAAAAGTAGTCGATCCTTGTCTGGTCTGCTCTACGCTGGCCATTTGCGACTGTGCTGGAATCGTCCTTGATGAAGTTGATGTGCAATGTGCACAAACTAAACGTTAGATTCTTCTTCCTGTGATACAGTATATATCTGCAAAAACTACCAGAGCAAATTCGTAATTGCTCGCACGATTGGATCCAAGTACTGACGCATTTAAAAATTGGCTGGTGCATGCATATTTGAAAACCGAAAAGAGGCCCCCCAAAATTCTCAATGATGTCTTGCCGCATGCTCGCGTCATGGTGACGGCAGCTAGCATATATATCATCCTGAAAATCCATATATCATCCTGAAAATCCCCGCCTGAAAATATTCCGAGCGCGCCCTGCTACAAATAGGCCCCCACATGAATGAGGCCCCATTGCATGATCCGTAGACGACACATGCGATGCACCTGCACGAAGCCGAGTATTTGATGCCCCGGCCGGCACCAGCAAGCCACCGACCTGCACTCGTCTCATCGTCGTCCACTTCGCCGGTGGCCACCATGTGGGAGTATCAACAGGCGGCGGCCTTGCAGACCGCCTCCTCGTCGGCGTCTTCTTTCCCCTCCTGGAGCTCCTACGCCGCCGGCTCGGCCTTCGCCACCGACGCGGAGGATGGCCATGCTTGGACCCAGCACGGTCAACAGTAAGTGTGAAGATCATGCATGTCGTAGCCAGGTTATTATTGTTTTGACACACGATCGACGTTTCGATTTCAGAGGCAACAACACCACATGCTACAGGGAGAACTTCCTCGATCTGCTCGCGTCCAAGAACGTGACGCAGGAGATGTTCGAGGAGGACGCCCCCGCCGGCCACTACGCCCCGATCAAGCACGAGGCCACCGGCGGCTCGCCGCTCTTCTTTGGGAGCGCTACTACTCCTCCCGGTAATGGTATGCACCAGGGGATGAACATGCAGGCGGCTAATTGCACGCCATGCTACCCCTACGCAGACCACCACCATCATCAGGTGAAGGCAGGCAGCAACCACCACCAGCAACAACTTCCGACCATGGCTTCCTTTCTTCAGCAGCTGAACTCGAACGCTAGTGTTGGCATGCATGCTAGCTTGGATTATTCAGGCATAGGACTTGAAAAGATTTGCCAAGAGGCCAACTCTTTCGGCATGAGGAGCTTGCCGGATCTCAGCTCTTTCAGTGGCTACAGATCGTCAAACGCCGAATCGACATCATCGGCGCAGCCATACCTGAGATCCGCCGATCTGTCTGACAGCAGAAAACAAGAACAAGACATTAATGTGTCGGTAAGATATGAACACCTATCATCGATCCATTTAATTTAGTTGTTTATATATGCCAATGGCCGATGAACTACATACCAGCAGAGTGATACGGAAGTATATATTGGTGAACCGTTTCTTTTGCAGAAGTTAACTGTTTTTATTCGCATGTGTTTCTTGCAGGCAAGGAGTAGCAGCACCGGCAGTGGAGCGGCGAGTGATCGTAAGAAGCGCTCGTCCGAGGAGAGGACTAGTACCGTGAAGAAGTCGAAGCAGCAAGAGGGATCCAAAGCATCTCCTCCCAAGGTAACAACAAATATGCATGAAAACTGAGATATATATACCAAATTAACTTGGTAAAAAAAATTAACTTGGTAAATGGAAATCATATTTTGAACGCATGCCAATGAAATGATCATTTGTAAAAATAAAATTATATTCAAATGCAGCCACAAGTGCCTAAAGTGAAGATCGGAGAGAAGATCACAGCATTGCAGCAGATCGTTTCACCATTCGGGAAGGTACTCCTATATATATGTGTTGTCATATATGTGGTTATATTACTCTGTGCAGCAAGCAGGTGATAAACTGCTAATTAAATAAAGAATGTTTCAATCTAACAGTTTTATTTATAATTTCATCTTTTTTTCAGACTGATACAGCATCAGTGCTATTTGAGACGATCAAGTACATCAAGTTTTTGCATGAACAAGTGCAGGTAAACAAGCCCGATCGATCCATTCCCCAAGCAAACCCGGGCCCCTGCATTTGCTCGATCGATCTTCACATTTTGACCTAACTATAAAAGCTTCTAGAAAAGTAAAAGATTCCTATGCTCATCCTGATGTTAGTAGCAAAAGGGAGCTAGCTAGTGTACCGTACCAAAGAGACATGTGCAACGTACACACGCACACACAGGAGGCACGCATCTTCAGAGGTACAATGAATCGTTGCAACGACTGTACGTACAGCTGGTTCCACTTCAACATATGATATTGACCTCCTAGTTGGACGCTCCTTTTTCCATCAGTGGACTTCCTAGTCATGGCCCAGGTGAACAACCAATTTAAAGAATGTTCTCATCTCGTCGTGTCCCACGCAGACCAATACATGCATACTCATCACTCATGAGAGAAAAGGACCGTGCCTAGTTGCTGCAAATTAAAGATGGCTGTCGCAATCGCAGGACCCTCTCTTTTTGTTTTTTCAGTTGAGCTACGCAGGCCGAAGCTGATCCTGCTTTGTTTTCTCCGTGCAGTTACTGAGCGAGCCGTACACGAACTCGAGCAGGAACAAGGTACGTACAGAGCTACAGAAGTCCCGGATGCCCTCCTTCGTCGTTATCGTTATCCAGAAGCTATATCCAAAGGAAAGGACAGCAGAATTATTGTTCACCCATTTTTGTTTCAGGGTAACAACCTTCCTTGGGTGGTAGTAGAGCACGCAGCCGAGACGACGAGCAAACAGGGCGGAGATGGGGCGGCAGAGCACGACCTGAGGGACAGGGGGCTCTGCTTGGTCCCTGTGTCATGGACCCCGCAAGTCTACCGGGACGGCACCGCCATGGATTACTGGACGCCGGCGTACAGGGGATGCCTGTACCGATGAGATCGATGTACCTCTCGCGTGACTGCCGTGCTAGCTGATAGAAGACCTCCTTAGTCCTTACTGATGATATATCGGTGGCTCTGCTTGGAGTTACATATATAGGATATGACGCCAGCTTATCTGCTTATGATTCAGTAATTCGTAGCTCTACTAGATTGTAGTGTACGCCCTAGCCTGCTGGTTTGTTTGGTTTAGTTGCAAAATGCTGTTTTTTTCTTGATTTGTACTAATGAGTGCTGAAGAAATTATCTGAATCAATCGACCTTATTAGCTGCTTACATTTGTAACGATACAATGTTGCACCAGATCAGCCAATACTCAGTTGTGATTACCACAGAATTTGTATCATCTTAGACATCCAGACACGGCTGTTGCCCAATGAGAGATAGCTTCTTTTTTTTTAAAAAAAAAAGATCCAATTGGAGAAAGCTTGAACGAGGCAGCTAGCTGCCGCCGGGCCGACCACAGCATGGCAGGTCAGGTCAGGTCGGACCTAGAGAGAGGCACACAGCTGCAGCCGCAGAGAATATGGACGCTGTTATTAGAAGATACCAGGTGATTCCCCACGCGCTGCTACGGGATTTAAGAGTACTTTTCTATGATCAAAAGATAAAAAAGCACAATAATATAGGGCATGTAGTATTACAAATAACCATTTAAATCGAGTTTGCAGAAAACATGAGATGTATTTTCAATAAAGTAACAAATAGAACCAATATTCAAATAAAAATATATAAATTTGAGAATCTTTTGGATGAAAATATATAATAGAGAGCAACAACATGTTGCACGCGTCCGGGTGCAGCGCCACGGGTGGAGAAACTCCGACTTGTTGGGGTCGGCTCCTGGTAGGATGCGCCCATGTGATCGACACTCTGGTACATGCGCCCGACGCTGTCGTGCATGGTACCGGCGAACACCAGCCTCGCCGGAGCATCAGCAGGCTGAAGACGAAGTCCACAAACTCCTTCCGGCCTCCGCGAAGAGGAACCGCTTCGACTTGGTTTTCACCAGCAACTTCAGCGAGATCTTGCTAGGAGCCATATGGACGACGGATCACTCCTTATTCGTCGGTGGTCGGGATGAGGCTCTCTATTTTATAGTGGAAGCAGATGATGCATGAACATGATTATCTGCTTAAGGTGTCGAGCAAAAATAATCTCTTGATCTACCATGCATAAAGAAGAGGGGAGGCTCTTGATCTGCAATTAGTGACAGACTTCTTCTTTGCATGGGTGCATGCAAATCAGCCATCTTCTTTGACAGTTTCATCCAATTCAGCGCATGCACCAGCTTCCCATATGAGAATAACTGCGGTGCACCAGGTCTCCGTGGTCTATTGGTTACCCTTCATAATTATGCATGGGTGCATGCAAATTAGCCCATTGCAAAATGATTTTACTGGCCAACGACGCATGCAAATACTTTTTGGCTTCCGCTTGAATGTCTCACTGAAGATTGATTCGGTAATTAAGGGAGGCTATCTCAAAGGTGTTAGGTGCTGATGTGGCTCGCTAAGGTTTGAGAGAACTCTTTAGTGGAGCGGTTCTATATAGTTATAGAAGATTCTTCCTTGTAACAGAATCAGGATAACAACAGGAGGTTGTGCCAGTGTAGATACTCGTGTAGTGATAACACAAGTTTGTTGTAAATGTAATCTAGGTTTAGTTGGTTCGGCCACAACCTCCTGTCGTATCCCTCAAGATGTAAAGCCACGGCAGCGGCTATTGTTGCCTATATATTGGCAGAGACGACATGCACGCTTCCAAGCACCTCTGATTCTTTCATGGTATCAGAGCCCACCAAAAATAGATCCAACCACCTTCGACCATGTCAAGCTCTTCCTCCTCGGGTGCTCCCATTGTCAACCCTCTGGTTGGGCACGCCATTGCTGAGAGGCTGACCAAGACGAACCATACGCTATGGAAAGTGCAGGTTCTTGCTCTTGTGAGGGGCGCGCGCCTGGATGGTTTCCTCACGGGGGCATCTAAAGCCCCTCCCCCCCCCCCCCCCTCCCGTCCGTGATCAAGGAGAAGCAAGATGACTGGAGACATAGCAGGTTCACTTGAGAAGAACATCAAAACTACGCCTGATTGATGTCTCTGCCAACCCTTGAATCATTGATTCACATCAATGGTCAAACATCCACAACAGGTACAAAACGTAATCTGATGTTTTTTCTTAAGAAAATAAACAATAATTCTTCATCGGACGGCTACATGACGCAGTCCTATTCCATCATTTTTTAAACCTTATCCCCGTCCCCTGGCTCCCCAAACCAAATCAATGCTCGTACAAAACTTTTGCTCACCGACCATTCCGTGGATGGATTGAGTTGCTGCATTGCGAAATCGAGTGCTCCATCTCCAAATTGACTCACACCGCTCTTGAATTGACATGAAGCTCACTCACGTGCGACGCAACACAGCCTAGCAGATCCCCGACGAGCTTGCAGGCATGCCAGGGAACACGAGGGTGGCGGAGCTCCGACGAGCTACTGGGACGGCGGCCATGGAGGAGGAGCTCTAGGCGCCAGCCGTATTCACGAACAGAGTTCTTATGTCGCGGTGAGAATTTTTACTCGCGCGGCCAGATGTTTGATGGCGTTTCAGTACGTATTTGCAATGGTAGATGTTTTATGTTGCAAACACGTATTCTTGAGGTTACAAATGTTATTTTTGGATGTTGCAAACACGTTCTGAGTAACCATCACAAGTATTAGTGATTGTCACCAAAACTAAAGAATTGCGTGCTTTGGAGTGCCTGATGAATCGAGATGTAGTCGCCGTCAACTTTTTGTCCATGGATTAAAAGATCTTACTGGCATAAAAACATCCCCCACACGTGCGACAAATACCAAAATGCCGCTAGTTCCAGCTGGGGTGCTTCAACATCTCCCTCCTCCAGATGCGGGAATCATCGTTGAGTCAGATTCAACTCTCGAGTTGTCGAGGATATACGTACAATAGCTAGGGTGCTTGCTTCATTATCGCACACAAGCGCACCTATCAGCAATCATCTATCATTCTGCAGATTCAACTCTCGAGTTGTCGAGGATATACGTACAATAGCTAGGGTGCTTGCTTCATTATCGCACACAAGCGCACCTATCAGCAATCATCTATCATTCTGACTATGATTCCCTGCCGTCCATGCGTCATCCTTTCCTTTATCCCATCGTTCGTTTTCCGTCTCCTAACCCCGGAGAATCGGCACATCCTTTTCAGAGTATTTCTCGGTGTCGCCAAATCCAAGAATCTGGCAGAGTCGGACTCCGTGGACCACCGATGCTAAGCAAATTATGATAAATCTTTCGTCATGACCATTCAAACTTGAACACTACGACAGAAAAGGACAGACAAACCTTTATTCAACTTGAAATTTATAAGAGGATGGATACATGAACAGAGGATGCTGAATTTGAATGCGTGGAGAAACTTTATCCAAGTGCCAGCAGGATTTACAAGAGTAGTAGTAGTAAATAAATAAACAGGGGATTATTGGTGGACCGAACTTGAATCAAAGAAGTGATGTAACTGCTGCAGGGACACCGCCTTCAATCATGCTTGGTATGATCCACGATGGCGTCTCGCCACGCATCGCCATCTCCCGACCGTCGAGGCGGGTCGCGAGTTTCTTGGAGCTACGGCTGTGGAGGCTGAACGCCGAGACGCTGTACTTGACCGTGGTGTGGCGCCTGTTGCTCACCTCCCTGCTGCTGACAGAGTAGACCGTGTTGCCCTCGAGATTGCCGAATCCTGCCGTGGGCACCGCGAAGCCGTGGAGCGAGTCCACGAAGAGCGCGCGGTCGTCGCCGATGCCGGTGAGGTCGTGCCAGGCCGGATGGGCGCTGCGGTGGTTGAGACGGAAGGTCTTGTTGAAGCCGACGTCGTCGCCGAATAGGTACATCCACCTGGACTTGACGAACAGGAAGAGGTCGTCCCCGGCGACGGCGAGGCGCGCCTCGGCGGGGAGGTCGACGGCGGGGGCCGGGAGGGCGGCGGCGACGCGGAGGGTGAGCGCGTCGACGACGGTGGTGCGGCAGACGTCCTCCTCGAAGACGAAGAACTTGGCGGCGGCGTAGTTGATGGTGGTGGCGTTGCAGCCGGCGAGGGCGGGGATGGGGGCCCAGGACAAGTCCTCTGAGGCGTCGCAGAAGAGGATGCCCTCGCCGCAGGAGACCATGACGCCGTGCGGGGACCAGTCCCAGGCGAGGTCGTCGGTCTCCTTGAAGAAGGCGGGGAGCGTCGGGAGCGGGCGGGCGGCGCCGGTGAAGGGGTGGACGAGGGAGGCGGCGAGGTCGGTGGGGTCGACGGCGAGGGTCCAGCCGTGCGGGGAGGCGTAGAGGCGGGCGGCGGCGCGGCGGTCGGCGGCGGCGGGGCGGGGCAGGAGGAGGTCCGGGTAGATCCGATCCTCCCGGGGGCTGAAGAAGAGGCGGGAGGGGAGGAGGAGCCAGGGCGGCTGCGGAGGGGGCGCGGCGGCGGCGTCCCCCGCGGCGGAGCGCCAGGAGGAGCAGACGGAGCGGAAGCGCGAGATGTCGGCGAGCTCGGTGATCCCGGAGGCCACGTCGGAGAGGAGCTCCGACGGGAGGTCAGACCAGCCCACGACGGCCATCGCGATCGAATTCCTCGGCGACCAATTCGTCCTGTTTTTATGGGTGGGGAGGGCAGACGTGGCGCGCGCTGCGCCGTCCCGTGCCTTGGTTGCTTTCCCCGCCGCTCGCTCACGTGCCGTGCCCGTGCAGGCACCAAGCGGCAACTCGCGTGGGCTTGGGCTTGGGCTTGGCCGCGCGCGATTGGCTCAGCCCGGGGCTTCGTGTCTTCTGCTGAAGCCTCTACGGCCTGCGGCCTGCCACGCGCCGTATGCTGTGTTTGGGCTATCCACATCCGACACGGTGCTTGCTCCTATACACAAGTTGCTTTTCATTACGTTTCCTTCTGTCAGCGATGTTTCTACAGTATATGCTTTCTTGTCAAGTGAGAAAAGCAAGGAACAAGGCATTTGCAGTAGCTTAGCTGTAACTCTGAAACGTTCCATGCTACTATGCTATAATAAAGCAGATTCTGAATCCAGCCTAATACCGAAGTAGAATTATCTCAACTTTCAACTTTGGGGACGAAACAGAAGGGCAAGTCGGTGCTTGCTTGCTTAGAACAGACAGCAAACGTAAAGAGTACAAAAAATGTACGAGTAATATACTTGAGCAATCGCGTGGGCTCATAAAAGACTGAAAGTGTTTTGTGCAACTTAATAGGTATTCACGATTTATATGCTCGATCTCAATGTTTCCTCTGTAGTCTGTACACAGCAGAAACTAATCAGGCGGTGGAGGAGTGGAAGATGTGCAGCAGCGACGTGTATGTCCCGAAGACGGCGAGCGCGAGGCCGATCACGACGAGGAGGAGGTCGGAGAGCAGGCCGGGCCAGGGCATCTCGGCGCCGAAGACCTTGAGGTGGAAGGAGGCCGGCAGCACGAAGCCGAGGAGGACGCAGACGCTGCTGCCGACGAGCGCCAGGAAGTCTGTGAAGTTGGGCACGTACATGGCCGAGAGGCCGACGGCGAGGACCAGCGCCCAGCGCAGCCACCAGCAGTAGCGCTTGCCGTGGAGCAGGCGCTCGGCGACCTCGTAGACGGGGTTCATCATGACGGGCATGGTGAAGAAGAGGTTGATGCAGAGGCCCAGCTGGACGGCGGCCGACAGCCAGCCGGCGCCGAGGTTGGTGGTGATGATGTCCCGCGTGGCGTCGCCGAACGCCACGTACCCCATCACGCCGAACAGCCCGTACATGACGCCGATGAACGCCATGGACAGCCCCAGCGTGAGCCCGAACTTCTTCTTGTCCGCCGCCTCCGCCTCCAGCGGCAGCACCATGCCGATGCCCTCGAACGCGTACACGGACACGCCCAGCCCGTAGAGGAGCGCGCCCGCGCCGCCGAAGGCCACCACGGCCGGGGGCTCGGCGAGCCAGGCGGCCACGTCCTGGCCCATCACCACCCCCATGGCGCCCAGGTCCACGACGTCCGCGAAGATGCTGAGCGGCGCCAGCAGCGTCAGCGTCCTGATGGAGTTGAGGCCGAGCTGGAAGGGCAGCATCGCCCAGATGAAGAGCGCCTTGGGGGACAGGAGCGCCGACGAGGACGACGACGAGAATACCGGGTACAGGTGCGCCATGGTGTTGGAGATGAAGATGAGGTACCCCACGCAGAAGCTCACCTGGCTCAGCACCAGCATCACGTCCACCGCGAACCGCCCGTGCGCGCCGAACACGGCGTCGCCCAGGTCCCCGAACGACGAGATCTTGGGGTGCTCGTCCGCGAGGCGGCGGCGGCACGCCACCAGCAGCATCATGCAGTAGAAGGTGAGCGCGGCCACGGCGGAGAGCAGCAGCGACCCCGCCGCCCAACCCGTGTGCGAGAAGGTGTACGGGAGGCCCAGCACGCCGGCGCCGACCACCGCGATGAACACGTTGGCGAACGTCTTGGGCTGCGACGACAGGCCGCCGGTCTCAGCGCTGCTGCCGTGGTGGTGGTGGTGAGGGAGGAGCGGCGCGGGGTCCAGGTCCAGCCGCGACGACGACGAGCTCGCCCCGTTGTTATTCCCCATCCCAAATCCCATGGCCCCCAAATCTTATCCTATCGATCCTAGCTACTGAACCGGAAGAAAATCGAAATCGAAACCACAGATAAAATCCAAGGCCGATCCGATGAATTGAGATTGAGATGGCCCCCTCTTCTCCGGCCGCGCGCGGCGTGCAAGAGAGATCCCGCGGCGGGGGAAATCGAGGAATGGCTTGCCGGGCGGCGAGGAGGAAGGCCGCGCTCTGCTGCTTCGTTTGGGGCGCCTATTATTTTGTAGAGCCAGCGGGCGGGGCGCCGTGCCATTCCGGGGCAAAAAATATCATGGACCTGGTCCATGGGCGTGCTGCGCCCTTGGGCCCACATGGAGACGTGTGTCGGTGTATGGCTGGTGCGCACAGAGGCAGCGTTCTCCGCGGGCCCGGCGCGACGTGTCTTCGTGCCAAACCGTAGGCTGACTGATGTTAGCGCTTGCTGACTGCTGTTAGCTGGTTTACCGATCTCAGGCAGGCCGGCCATGCTGCTGTCGACATCGGTCGACCAAACGGGACAAGGCGCGAGTAGAGGTCATGGAAAAAGTTTGCCAGCATGAGCATGACAGCGACGCCTTTGAGAGCAACGTTTTCATGCTGTACATGCGGTCGGGTCGCCAGTAGTTATCCCCGAAATATAAGATGGCATCTCGCGACAAGAGCTCGTTGTAGTAGCCAAGTTGGCCTTCTTGACTTTGAAGTGTGGTTGCCAACTTAGCATTATGGAGTACTCGTACAATTTTGCAGGGGACGATGCGTCTCGAACCAAATGCTTTGCAAGTTATAGGCTACTGGTGAGTCGCCAAGTTATTATCATATCAGTGATCAATCGGTGAAGCTAGGTTCCGGGACCGGAGTACACGTCAAAAAAAATCTATAAGAGAAATTAAAAAAAATAAGAGCTCCCGGCGAGGATCGAACTCGCGACCTTTCGCTTACGAAGCGAACGCACTACCACTATGCTACGGAAGCAGGATGTTCATCGAGCTGTACCAAACCTTTTTAAACATATTTATTTCTCTAAATTTCGAAAGAATTTTGCAAAACAACCGTCTCTCTAAATTTATTTCTCCTTCACGTTATGAGGGTCTATATGAAAACGTTTTGAACACGGTTACTGTCTGGATGTGACGATATGGACTTAGGTGTGATTATTGGAACCTGTTAAGAACTTTGATGTTTGCTAATGAACTCAAGTAACTCAAGAAACAACTAATGAGCACTTAAGTCCTCAAACAGTTAAACATTCTTACTGTTTTAGAACAAACTGTAGACTACGCAAGTTGTGAAACCTGACACTAAATCATGGCAGCTCGACCATGAAGAGACCTTCAGAAGTTGCGCGCCAGTCCCTACACTGATCTTCAGAACGTGATCAACAGCTTTGTCCAAGCCAGTGATGAGCTTCGGAATAGTTTTCGCTTGGGATTGCACAGAAGCATGGATAGCCACAGCATTACAAAAGCCAATTTACAAATACAAGAATATAAAAACCGACGGTACACATTTACTGGACACATGTGCAACCCGTCGAGGTGGTGACAGAGCAAACGGCCCTGCAGAACTCGTCAAGTACTACCGATACTGTTGCAACGTAACCTGCATCCACGCAGCGCAAATCCACTTACAGTAGTTCATGAGTAAACAAGCAGACTAATTACTGTCTCACAAAAGGGCAACCAAATTTCCACCACGCGTTTGTACAGATTTGCTACAGAAATGTCAAGAAATTGGACTAGCTCAGAGAATAACCGATTTGCAAACAAAATCACAGAGTGCCCAGTCACAAACAGATTCAAATAAATGAAATGGAAGGATGTCAGCAAAGTATGCCACTTCCAGTGGTTCATAAAGAGTAATAAAGCAGCTGAAAGTAAGGGCAACAAAATTTTCACCGCACAATCTCAAAGTTTGCTAAAGCAATATCAACAAATTGGACTTATCTCTTAGAGTAACTGATTCACATCCAGTCTCAACAGATTCAAATAATGAAGCAGGCAAAAAACAGAGATTCACCGTATACCGCATAACAGACGCACACGTCGCACGCCAAAGAAACGTATAAAACCAAAACATTAAGCTAATAGCTGACTAGTCATTAGATTAGTGAATGAAACAGGTACAGCAAGTTGAGACACAAGTGGTTAGCAAAAGAAAAGCAACAGAACAGCTAGCAGCATTCGGCTTTTTCTTTGCTAATGCACTAAACTAACAACCCCCATGAAACACAAGTCTAATAGATCCCCTTCATACACACCTGTTTGAAATAACTTAATATTAAAGATAGCAAACCAGTAAGCTAACAGGGGACCTAACACTCCATTTGCTACCTCATGATCATGGAGACACTATTTACTCATCTTCCTCGTTTTCCTGCAAGGAGCAAATCAAACGGGATAAATATTCATTCGAATCGCTAAATAGGCAAATATCATTGGCACTGAAGACACATGTCGTCCATAAGATTGCTTATTATTCTATACCTCGTCATCCTCATCATCGACCTCAGACTTTGACTTGTCAGAGCCCTCGTCATCATGAGTCTTGGCCTTCTTTGAGCTTGTGCTCTCCTAAGGAAAATCAAAATCCAAATTATGGCATAAACAGACAAATAACAAAAGAAAGTATAATTGAACATGAACCTTGTTACCTTCTTATCAAAGTTGGCCTTGGTCTTCTCATAGTCCTGCTTCTTCTGCCCAGCTTGGTCCACGTATGGTTGCTTCTCCTAACGATTGTCCATTGCAGAAATAAAACACATTAGCCACTAATAAAAGAGCTGTGCTGTGCTGTGCTGTGCTTTCGAGATACAGCGCTGTATATATTTGACAACTATGTATGGCGCTTAAGCTTAAGCCTACTACTCTCCAGGCCTAACTGGACGTTGGCTTCTAGTACTTTTTTTATTTTTGCCCCCAGATAGGCAATAACTAGACCTCTTCAACTACACAGACCTCACTGGATGCTCACATACTTTGCGCACAAGCATGAAAGCATCACATTGCCATGCTAAAACACCATTCTAAACTAAACGCACAATTATTATAGATCTAGATCTAAAACGAAAAGTATTTGAGAGATTTACTCACTTCCTCTGACATGGCGCGCCACTTTTCCCCTGCTGCCTTGCTCACCTAATAATCGACCAAAACGAACAAATAAGAAAGCGGCAAATAATAGTGGACAGAGGGGGAGAAGAGAGTGACTCACGGCCGCGACGCTCTTGTTGTCAGGGTGCTGCGCATTGTACTCCTGCCTGAATTCAGACCTGCAGAGGATACACAGACGTCAAAGTAGAGGGGGGAAATCCACAAGAGTCGAAGAGAAGCAGATACCAGATCTGGAGATCTGGGCAAGTAATGGCTCGGGCGAGGACTCACATGAAGACGAAGAAGGCGGAGGGCGGGCGCTTGGGCTTGCCGCTCGCGGCGGCCTTCTTCCGCTTGCCAGCGCCGCCGGCGGCCTTCAGCCTGCAGCAACCACCACCACCACACAAAAGCGTAACCAACAAGAGCACCGCCCACGCCCAGCCATAGAAAAGGAAACTGGAAACCCTGGTTCGAGCGCAAGGCACGCGAGGAGGAGATCCTACCTGCCCTCGCCCTTCTTCGAGGTGTCGGCCTTGCCCTTCATGGTGGCTGGAGCTAGGGTTTTGCGGGGGGAGGGGGGGGGGGGGGGATTTCGAATCAGGAGGGAGTGGAGGCGGAGGGGAGGGTGGTGGTTGGTTTTGGCTTTTTGGCCGCGTGCGTGGCGTGGGTGTGCGTGAACCAACGGGAAAAGCAGACAGCGACCCACCGCGGGGTGGGGGTGGGGTGGTGCGGTGGGTGCGCCATCCGCGACGCGTGGGTTCGTTGTGTGTGTGTGGAAGGAACGTCGAAGAAGCGGGCCGTGTCGGGCTCACGGCGGGCGCACCACAAAATAAAATTAGGCCCGGTAACAACCTTGCACGCTGTAATGTAATGGGCCGCCAGCCAGTGTTGATTGATTACATAGAAAAAAGATTGAACTGCCATTTCCATTGTCAGAATGCCTCTTTGAAGCATGCTAATGTACAGATTTGTGTGAAACAGTTCCATCACATAGGAGTCGAGAAACTTGATCATTTGAAACAGGGAAGAGTGTTAGCACCTTAGAATTGAGATTTTAACTTTTCGACAGAGCTTGTTCACGACAATTATTTCAACTCTTGTTTGCATACAGTACGCTTTAATCATCATCACCCCCCAAAAAAAATCTAGGCTGCACGGGTGCTGTCTGAATAACACCCGCGCCATGATCCTTCCACTTCCCCAACGAGTATGTATAGTACTCCGTATGTAGTAGTACAAGAGAGAAGCAGAGCACGTCTGTTGCAGGTGGAGCCTGTAAGCCTGCTGCCCGGCTAGCTGCAGGCGGAAGACGTACGAGACCGGCCATGGGTAATTGCTGCTTCGGCTCCGACGACGTGGCCGAGGTGGGGGCCGTGAAGCAGGCCATGGCCCAAGCGCACCCGCAAGGTATCCTTCCTTTCCTTGGTGCTATATATCATATGCTGTAGGGTTTGGTTCGTGCATTAATTGTTCGATCCTTAACTGCAGTGGCAATGGCGAAGCGCGTCATGGCGGCGGCGGCGTCCAACAACAACGCCGCTGCTGCGGTGATGGTCCCAGCTGGGAACGGGAGGTCGCCGGCCACCAGCAGCAGCAGCAGCAGCACTGGAGCAGGCGGGGGTCGCATCCTGGAGGCTGCCAACCTGCGGGTGTTCACTTTCGCGGAGCTGCGGGCGGCGACGCGCAACTTCAAGGCGGACACGGTGGTGGGCGAGGGCGGGTTCGGCCGCGTCTACAAGGGCTGGGTCGACGAGCGCACCCTGAGCCCCGGCCCCGCCATGCCCGTCGCCGTCAAGAAGCTCAACCCCGAGAGCCTGCAGGGCCTGCGCGAGTGGCAGGTGCGCGCGTTTCCTACTGCTTCTTCTGGTCAACCACAAATCTTCCGCGTTCTTCTTCTTTTTCTTTATTCCCGGCCGGCCGGCCGGCCTCAAGCAAGCGAGCACGTTCGCATCGCACGACAAGAACTCCGCGTTGACATTGCACGGGCACGGAAATGATCGATGTGCACGTTTGGTGCGTGACAGACGGAGGTGAATTTCCTTGGGAGGCTGTCGCATCCCAACCTGGTGCGGCTGCTGGGCTACTGCTGGGAGCAAAAGGAGCTCCTGCTGGTGTACGAGTACATGGGCAAGGGCAGCCTGGAGAAGCACCTCTTCAGAAGCGAGCCGTCGTCGTCGCGGAGGAAGCCGCAGGCGCTGCCTTGGAGCCTCCGGCTGCGCATCGCCATGGGCGCCGCCCGCGGGCTGGCCTTCCTGCACTCGTCGGAGAAGCACGTCATCTACAGGGACTTCAAGGCGTCCAACATCCTGCTAGACGAGGTATTACATGCCTAGCTGCACTGCGTTTTTGCATCGCCTGGATCGACCTGGATATATAAAATAATTAAAACGCTGGTCCCCCACCACCGTACCGTTGCATGCATGCATGCAGCTCTTCAACGCCAAGCTCTCCGACTTCGGGCTCGCCAAGGACGGCCCCGCCGGCGGCAGCAGCCACGTCACCACCCGCGTGATGGGCACCTACGGGTACGCCGCCCCGGAGTACGTGGCGACGGGCCACCTGTACGTCAAGAGCGACGTCTACGGCTTCGGCGTCGTGCTGCTGGAGATCCTCACGGGCCTGCGCGCTCTGGACACAGACCGGCCCGCGGCGCAGCACAGCCTGGTGGACTGGGCCAAGCCCTTCCTGGCCGACCGCAAGAAGCTGGCCCGCCTCATCGACCCGCGCCTCGAGGGCCAGTACCCGTCGCGGGCCGCGCAGCGAGCCGCCCAGCTGGCGCTGCGCTGCCTCGCCGCCGACCACAAGAACCGCCCGTCCATGCGGGAGGTGGTGGCCGTGCTCCAAGACATCGACTCCATGTCCTCCTCCTCTGCCACCGGGTCGAGGCTGATGTTGGATGGCTCCGCGTCGCCGCGCCCCCCGGCGGCGAGGCCGGGGTCCAGCATCGACTGGGCTGGCCCGCGCGTCTGCTCTTAGACCTAACCGACCACCAAGTTTGCCACTTTTCCTTATATGCCTATATATATACTCCCTCCGGTTTAGTAAAGAAAGTCGTTTTGGACAAGATTTGAGTCAAACATTGGGAATATAAATCGTGAATAACTTTTAAGTCGTTGAGTTTGGAAATGTGAAAACTATATGAATAGATTTGTTTTGCAAAATACTTTCATAAAAGTATACATATGTTAGTTTTTAAAAAATATTATTATAAAAATAAGAAGTCAAAGTTGTACTTTGGAGACCGTGTCGCTGTCCTAAACGACTTCCTTTGCCAAACCGGAGGGAGTATATATGCAAGGTTCATATGGTCATACCGTACCTAGGGAGGGCCAAACTTGTATGCACTTTGAGTTCACGTGGCCTTGGCTGTGTCAAAGTGGAAGGCTCCTTTGTTTTGAAAAAGATCAAATATTGAAAGGTCGACAAATCTAAAACAGCGAAGCTGTCGAATTGGGTGTCAAATATCTCGAAATTTCTTCCGAAATACTGTACACTCTAAATGACTTAAGCTGCAGCCTGCCTTCTCCTTTTTAAAAAAATAAAAAATAAAGCGTGGAATTATTTGCTTGGTTGCGATCCAATCAAGTCCTTCCTCTTGACTTGTCCAGCGCCGACTTGCCGTGCCCGTTTCCAGCTTTTTCAGGCGGAGCCGCCTACTAGTCCCACAAGTTTCCGACGCCACATCAGCACAAGAGAGAGCCCCCCACCCCCACCCCTCTTGTTGCTCTTGTCGCGGAATAAGCAAGGCGCCTCCGCCGCCGCGGCTCGAATCGAATCGAGGAACTCCGCCCTGCCGCCCAGACGCTCAGGTGGGTTTCGAATCGGATCGTCCCTTTCCTAAATACCTAATCCTCATCCAATTAGTTCGGGAGCTGTGTGATTTTCAGCGGAAATTAGCCGTCCCTTTGCTTTCCTCACACGACAATGATCCCAGTCAAATGGAAGCTTAGATGGTTTCCCCTGCGACTCACTGGAGGATTTGGTGCTTGCCTGTCTTCATTAGTTCGCGGGTTCCCCGGGCCACAAAATAAATCTCACGTCGTTTGAGCTATGTGTAGCAAGCTTCTATTG
This sequence comes from Urochloa ruziziensis, assembly GCA_015476505.1. Taxonomy (NCBI): domain Eukaryota; kingdom Viridiplantae; phylum Streptophyta; class Magnoliopsida; order Poales; family Poaceae; genus Urochloa; species Urochloa ruziziensis. The sequence goes on along the minus strand of CM027123.1, from coordinate 58,742,015 downwards.
CTTCATTTGCAACATTGCCTTCACGAAATGACACTTCTACTTTTCCCCCCCTGGGAATGGAATCGATACTGCTAAAACAATGGACGCGTTAAGTTCGTCACTTTCTATTGCTTGTTCACATGCTTATTTGATATTCGCAGGACTAGAAATTCTTAATTTCGCCAAGAAAATTTTTCAGATTTAGTTTATCATTCGTCTCAGAGAAAAACCATTCTTCTGTACGCAAGTGCTATTATTAGGTTATACCTGCAAATCGCTACTCATTCTGGTGCTCATCTCAGATATCTTATTAACTAGTTCCACTTTTGATCATTTTGATACTCTATTTAATCTCAATGCGCTGGTCCTGCAGATAAGCACAACTTGCACTGGTAATTTGGTTCACCTTCTTGGAATGCTCGGTCTTCTAGTAAACGTGCAGCTTTGTGATGTTGAGGACTAAGAGCACAGGAGGTAGACAAAGTGTCATCAGCTTCCATGAGGCTCAATCTCGGGCTCCTTTTCCCCTTAATGGACCAATATGCAGCGCCGACATGGGCCATACTGATATCAGGATTCCTTATGCTGTTTTCTGTTTCTCTCTCCATGTACTTGATATTTGAGCACCTCTCGGCATACAACAATCCAGAGGTTTGCCTTACGACGACACCATGCTCAGTAATGGGTATTTTGTATATCATCTGTGAATAATCAAATATCCATCATATCACGTTTGCTCTGTTACAGGAACAGAAATTTGTTCTCGGTGTTATCTTAATGGTCCCTTGCTATGCTATTGAATCGGTAATATCTCCAAAACGACTTCAAACTCTTTGCTGATCGGCTATAGTTCATCTACTTAATCTTTGATACTCTTCTTCAACAGTATGTTTCGTTGGTAAATCCGGACACCAGTGTCTACTGTGGCATCTTGCGTGAGGGCTATGAGGCACTTGCTATGTATTGCTTTGGAAGATATATAACTGCTTGTTTAGGTGAGTTATTTTCTGACCTTTGAGCTATTTTAGCTCCAAATGCGACCCTCAGGGTTGTTACGTGCATTGCTAACACGCTTAAATCAGTAACATCAATCCTGTTAGATGCATTCCCACCCCCACATCCCCCCTCATTTGAGGATACATGGGTCATGGATACGAAATATGCTTGAAATGCAGTTATTTGGTTTGAAAACTAGGCACGATTTCATCTACTGTTTTAGACATTATACCAAGCATTCAAAAGCTGGATATATGTTTCGTCCACAAAGTCTACATTCTTTAACAGCAGTACAAAAGAGTTTCTTCATGCTTGTGCCCTACATTGCTCAAGAGTAACAGCTTATTGTTATGTTGTTATCAGTGTCTTAATCCGGCAAAAGGGGTCTCTGTCGAACTTCCAAGAATTCCCTTCCTGATATTCCCAAGCCTTTTGTTGATTCATGCAATACAACTATATGAAGTCATTACCCTTCTTCATCCAAGGACTAAACAGCGGTTGATATTGACTTTCTTTATGTTGACTGGACGATATGCCATTTAGAAAGAAGATGTCAACACTATCCTTATTCTTAGATTGTTTTCTTCTTGATAAAATAAAAGAAGCATCAACTTGTTAAAGATATGATACGAGTCTGATTTATTAACAGTTTGGTAGATATATTTTCGTGCAGCCTTTCTTTGCCACATTTTGATGCTTACTGCAATTGTAATATAGGCGGTGAAGAAAGGACTATTGCATTTTTGAAGAGAGAAGGTGGCGAAGATACCGGGGAACCTCTTCTGCATCATGCCTCTGAAAAGGGAGTCCTTCATCATCACTTTCCTGTTAATTACATATTGAAACCATGGAGACTTGGTGTGCGCTTTTACCAGATTATCAAATTTGGTATATTTCAATACGTATGAACACTTGTCCCTCTAGTTGGATTAGAACAGTTAAGATTTGCAAAGCATCTTTGGTTAAATCCTTCGTACATGTGCAGGTGATTATAAAGACACTCACAGCTAGCTTGTCTCTTATTCTTCAACCTTTCGGTGTATATTGTGATGGAGAATTCAAATGGGGATGTGGGTAAGATGTTCTTGTTTTTTAAATTTTCTTCGTCCAAGTGATAATTGTGCATTTGCAGTATTTGTTGAGTCCCAAATAACAATACTGCTCTATCTTTCATTAATTGAATATCTGTACTGTTGAAAATTGAAATAGTTTTGTTTGAAGGATATCTAAAAACACTATGATAGATATACAGAAATGTGCAGTGATCTCTGTCGTCTTGATGATGAATTGTGTCTAAATGTATGAACTATGATAGCCATTTCTTTATCCTCCAAAAATATATGTGCATCTTGCATTCTACTGCTTTTCTGTAATATATAAATGGTTAGAATTGCACAATTTAACCCTGTTCACTCTGGGCTGCAGATACCCTTACTTTGCTGTAGTCCTGAACTTCAGTCAATATTGGGCCCTATACTGTTTAGTGGAGTGGTACACGGCTACTAAGGACGAATTGGCACATATTAATCCATTGGCTAAATTCCTTTCCTTCAAGTCAATAGTGTTTCTGACTTGGTGGCAGGGTGTGATAATTGCAATCATGTATTCTTTGGGCTTGGTTAGAAGTCCGTTAGCACAGAGCTTGGAGTTAAAATCAAGCATTCAGGATTTCATCATTTGTATAGAGGTACCTTTCCTTTTCAAGCTATACAGGCTCTCAAAAGTATTCCATTTGCTTATGTTTCATGTCTTCCTACAACACAGATGGCCATAGCATCCGTTGTTCACCTGTATGTGTTCCCTGCAAAGCCTTATGAGCTACTAGGTAAACAATATTCACCTACAAACATTTCAGTACTTGGGGACTATGCAGCATCAGATCCTGTGGATCCTGATGAGATAAAGGATATTAGTCGACCGACCAAAGTGAGGCTTCCGCAGTTGGAACCAGATGAGATAATTGCAACTAATATTAAAGAGAGTGCTCGAGAGTTCGTAGTTGGCAGTGGCAAATATGTGAGTTTTTTTGCACGTCACACCTCGAAACAGTAGTCTACTGTGTTCCCCTTTTATACCTGATGAGGCTAATTGGATTTTTTTTTTTTTTAGGATATCTCAGTTTATCTTTGACGTCCTCTGCTTATTTCTATACTAGGTGATAAAAGATTTTAAGTTCACTGTTAAACAAGCAGTACGTCCAATGGGGAAGCGCTTTGACGAAATGAAGAAGAACATCAAGTTCAGGCAAAGCCGTGACGACAATTGGGTGAGTACATCCACACCCGAGAGGACAATCCGTGGTATCGATGATCCTCTCATAAGTGGGAGCGCCAGCGACAGTGGGATCAGTAAAGGGAAAAGACATCGCAGAGATCCAAGCTCAGCTGGTGCTGTGGACAGTTGGGAAGGTACTGAGCAGGCACCTGATGGCTTTGTCATACGGGGTCGCCGGTGGGAAATCAGGAAATCGTGAGGTTCATTTCATTCCACCCCATTGTGAAGCTGTGCAGATTGTGCCATATGTTGATGTTGGCGGTGACTAGCTGTATTGCTGGTGAATTTTGCTACTGGCATGAAGCTTGGGCATACGCTACAGTATAGAACTTTTTGTGTGGTAGACTGGTAGAATTTGTACATAGCAGTTAGCAGGCCATTGTTGCCCTTGTGCTGGCAGCCGGGGCCAAGGAACCGTAAGCGATTATAATAGGCACCAAAGTGTGCTTAAGTTCAATCTACACTGTTAAGTTTTTTTTGTCTATAATTTGTTTCCGATGAATATAAATTGGATCTTTTTTCCTTCATTCTTTAAACAATAGTATCCGTTGAATAATTGCAAATGCTTCTATCTGGGAGATTTAGACGATATATATAACATTGAAATTTCACCAGGGTGCTTGATCAATCATACTACACCAAGGTTCCCGGGCGGCACTTGTTTACGACACTTGTTTACGGACGGAGGCCGGAGGGAGCAGGTAGTAACCCTTGTTGTCAGGCCCAGCCCAAAATAGCTAACAGGACTGGTAGGGCGTAGGGCTCGAGCTCCCCCACTCCTCCTCTGTAATTTCAGTGAGCCGCCTCTCCCTCCATCTTGTTCCGCTCCACTCCCCGAGCCCGAGGTACAGAGGTTCCTCGTGTTCTTCTCCGAATCCCGGCGCCGGACGCAGACTTTCTTGGTTTCCAGCTCCACCTCCGATCCTACGACTTGTTGGGAATCACAAGTTCAAACCATGATTTTTAAAGCGTTAACGCGAGGCGAGGCGAGCCACTACCGCCTTATCGCCTAGGCGACGCCTAGGCGGAGTAAAGCGGACTAAGGCGAGCTAAGGCGACTCTTAAGGCGAGGCGAGCTACTACCGCTTTATCGCCTAGACGACGCTTAGGCGACGTCCTAAGACGCCTTAAAAACACTGGTTCAAACACGTCGTCTCATTTCGCTGTGAATTCACAGGGCGGGCTGCGTCGTGCACAGCAGATGCGTCATGCGTGCCCGCGGAGAGTGTAGATAGTTGGTAGCCGACCGCCCGCGAATGGGCTCGAGGCAGCGGCGGCGCTATCACGGCGGTTGCGTGGCGCCGGGACTGGCGGCGCTGCTTCTTCTCATGCTCTCGTTTCACTGCGTCCTGTCGCCGCCGCTAGGCGACGGAGGCCGCAACGACCCTCCCCGGCCTCAGAGCCCAACGTTCATGGTACGCCAATCTGAAGCTGCGATTGTTCTTTACCTCTTTCGTTCGATTTTTTTTTTTTTGTTGTTCGTTGTTCAGGCTATGCAATGATCTCTGTAGTTTTAACCTGACTGTTATGTGGATTCATTTCGCACGTTCTATTTTTTTTTTTCTGGAGCAGTCGAACAATCTGGGTGAATTGCGCAGGAATGTGCTCGCTGCAGATACGAACGTGCTCGCTTCTAACGTTCCAGTAAGTGTCGTAAGCTCTGGAATCTTCGAGTTATGTTTTCTTTCTGGTAGCCATTCCGACTGGATGTGTAGGGTGATGGGAGCAAAATGGGCGAAGATCTCTGGGGCTCAGGGGCAGCAAACGACTTTTATGGGTGTAGCAACGCGAGCGCTGAGTTTGCAGGTGAAGAACATGTCTATTTTTTCAGTTTCAATATCTATTGCTTATGGTTCTTTGTTTGAGCTTGCAACTGGAGGCGATTGAGATAATACTTGGCATGATAAAAGAAATTGCATTCTGATGATGTGTGACAGGAGCTGAAGCTAACACCAAATCAAATAGGTACTTGATGATTGAGGCTAGCGGCGGGTTGAACCAGCAGCGAATAGGGGTAGGGAGATAATTTGAATCATGCAAATCTTGGTTTCCATAGTTTATTGAACGATGTATCTTATAGTTTAAGCAAATGATAAGAAGTATGCTTTCAATATTTATTTAGCATTACTTTAATTTTCTTGGTGACGAAGCTGACAGGAAGCATTAGCATGTGGCAATAGGCTTTGGCAGTTGTATCCACTATTTTAAATCTGTCTTGTTTTTTCTTTTTGTACTTGGTATGAGTGATCGTCCTTAATTAGTCAGTGAAAGGTGACTTCGCATTTACATTTTTTTAAGTCATTCCATAGTTTGACTACCAGAGTAGTAAATTTTGCTAGCGCATCTTGGGTACCATTTAGCATTGGCTTGTACATTTGCTAGCACATCTTGGGTACCATCTATGTACATTTTTGCCAGTTTCGAGTTTAAAGTAGTTGCACGCGTACTCATCACTGAATCATTAATCACCCTTAGTGTTGTAAACCCCGGAGTTCATTCTGATTTTTTTTTTCAGATCATAGATGCTGTAGTTGCAGCACACATTCTAAAAGCAACTCTTGTTATACCAAAGCTCGATCAGAAATCTTTCTGGGAAGATTCAAGGTTGCCATACTTAATCTCCACTATGTGGTTATTATCATGCTGAAGGCTTGAAGGACATTTGCTAACTTGTTATTCATTCTTGCAGTGATTTTGCTGATATCTTTGATGCTGATTACTTCATATCCTCCCTCTCAAAAGATGTAAAGATCATACAACAACTACCTGATATGATCAGAAAAACGTCTCTCCCCTACAAGATACGTGTCCCTAGGAAATGTACACCATTATGCTATGAAAACCGAGTGCTACCTGCTCTTTCAAAGAAAAATGTAAGTCCTGCGGTTTCAGATTTCTATGTGACTGTGTGACATCAATTCAGATTTCACAACTGTTTCTGGCATAACGGATTTTTGAATGACGTCTGAATGTTCAGGTGGTTCAGTTAACCAAATTCGATTACCGGGTTTCAAATCGGTTAGATACTTACCTTCAAAAACTGAGATGCAGAGTCAATTATCATGCATTGCGGTTCACTGATACAATACATAAAATGGGTGAAATGCTTGTTCAGAGAATGAGAGAGAAAAGTAGCGGACGCTTTATCGCTCTTCATTTAAGGTAATATTTTTAGCCATCTGCACACTTGCCCTACTGCCATCGAATGAGCTCTGCATCTGATCTTGTCTGTACTGTTCAGATTTGAGCCTGACATGCTTGCCTTCTCTGGATGCTACTTCGGAGGTGGGGAAACTGAGAGAAGAGAGTTGGGCACAATACGCAAGAGATGGGAGAATTTGCATGTAAGAAGCTACAATTGATCGTGATCATGAGATATTTATCTAGTTTCGTTGAACAATGTTTTCATTTTTTGAAGCTCTATGCAGCAAGCCGATCCTGACAGAGAACGGCGCCATGGCAAGTGCCCCCTAACCCCAGAGGAGGTTGGATTGATGCTGAGGGCTTTAGGATTTGGAAGGGATGTACACATGTATGTTGCATCAGGAGATGTGTATGGTGGAAAAGAAACTTTGGCACCACTGAAGGCACTTTTCCCAAATTTTTACTCAAAGGAAACACTGGCAAGCAAAGAAGAGTTGGAGCTGTTCTTGCCATTCTCTTCTCGTATGGCTGCCCTGGATTTCGTTGTATGTGATCAGAGCAGTGTGTTTGTCACGAACAACAATGGCAACATGGCCAGAATGTTGGCTGGCCGGAGGTATTTCTTTTGCATTATTTTTGCAAATGTTTCTTTTATGCTACTTTGCTAGGACTCCAGTTAGCTAAGCATAGGTGGCATTGGCATGTGACATGTGCGGGATGGCACCAAAGTATGGACGAACAAGGTTTTATTTTTATTCTTTCAAATGATGCTGAAATTCTGAATAATAGTGTTTGTATGTTCAGGAGATATTTTGGACACAAGGGAACCATAAGACCGAACACTAGAAAGCTTAACTCGCTCTTTCTGAACCGAACCAGTATGAGTTGGGACACATTTGCATCCAAAGTTCAGACATTTCAAAAGGGATTCATGGGGGAGCCAAATGAGGTTGAACCTGGAAGAGGTGGATTCTATGAGTACCCATTGGATTGCATCTGTCAAAAGACCAAGGGAATAGCTGGGCATACTATAGGTCACCTAAGCAAGGATGCCACGAATATTACGAAGAACCATCTTACTTATAGAGAGGGGAGGGATGTGGACTTTATGGAACAGACGCCATTGCCAGGGGGTTCCTCCAATGAGACAGAATCAGACTACCGTCATGGCAACGGTTTGGACATTCCGGAAATGGATGATATGATCTCAGATTAATCACTAATTGAGGATGTATTGCCTCCAGATGATTCTTTCGTTCGTTCGTTTCATATGCATCATTAGTATGCTTATGTGTGATTACGGGCAAGTGAATCGTATCTATGAAGTAAAGCCTGTGCTCCCTAAACAACTTTGCATCTTGTATGATGATGAACTACACAATGAAACCAGATTGAGACGATTACACAGTAACTAACCTCTCGGCTCCCAGCAGCAAAGCAGAGCCCTAGCAATACCATCTCCGCGCGCCATCGCAGCTGACGGCGTCGTGCGACGTGCTCTTCGAGGCTCCGTAGTATTGCCGGCGTTGCGGCCTGCAGTCGTCAGACCGCAGTTCAGACCGTAGAAGCCGGGGAACGGGAACGTGGCCACGTTCCTCGTTCCGGGAACATCGTGTTCCGGGAACGTTCCCGTTCCGGGAACAATTTAGTGTAAAAATCATTCATAAGTGATGATCCTCGTTCCGGGGACGTCGTTCCCGTTCCCACCGTTCCGGGAACATGGCTTCTAAGGTTCAGACTTCAGAAGCTGGGACACTTGTGCATGCCTTCGTGGCGATCGCGTTTCCTCCGTTTGGACGGTTCAAACTTGGAAGAGCACAAAAATGGACAACTTGGATCGAATTTGTCTGTTTGTTACTTGGTTCTGTGCCAAACAGCTGTAACTTGATTCATTTTAACCAACAATTGGTTACTTGGCTCAGATTTGGCCATTGCTTGGATCGAAGTTGCTTAGATCAAATTTGGGCACTCCTCTGGTAATTTGTGTTCTTGTTACAATTTGGGCACTCAATTCCATACCATACCTAAAAATAGCCGAGCAAGCATTCTGAAAGCTATTAGCACAAAAGTAGCATGTATGCAGGCTAACACTACATTTCATGAACGACATTGCCCACTCAAAAGGATTCAGCTATGCTGGCATCAGGCAACAACCAGTTAAGCATACCACCACCAAAACGAGCATTTTACCTATATGAGCCTGTTGCTACGTTATACCTACTCTGGCGGATGACAACGAGACTTTCACCCAAACTACATCAGCAAGCCTCGGTCTGTTAGCAAACTCAGAAGTCAGGATTTCGCCACCAAAAATTCATATTCTGCATCAACGCTGCTCGATGAGAACATGCTCATGCTGTTACATTCTTCTTCGCTGTCAGATGCAACATCAGGCTGCTAAGCTATGAAACTTTGGCATTCTCTCTAGACGATCTTTCCTCCTCGGCATGTCTCAGGGTCTGCTCAAATGCTTGCAGGGAGCTGGAGGCGAAGCTTTCTAGGGCTTGGACAACACGCTGCAAGCAAGTCTGCAAACTGCTTGCGTCAAGAAGATGATCCTGGTATGTTTGTGCGCTTGGAAGCCGGCTATGCCGGCCGGGTACCAGGGCCAGCTTCCTGTTCAGCACATCTGCCTCCTTGTTGATCTCCACGGTCTTCCTTTCCAATATCTTGCTCCATCTTTCTCTCTCCCGGGTAGCAATGATCTGCTCTGTCTGCTCGACATTTTGTTTGTCTGACAGCTTGCGCACACTGGACACAAGAGCTTGCATTGAAGCAACCACTTCCTTCTCAGAGAACCTATCCATGGCTTGAGACCAGCTGTTGCAGATGACAAACACAAGGGGAGCACCCACTCTTCCAGGCGAATAAGGAGGAACTCCATCGACTGTCTCTTCAGCATTGTAGTTAAGGCAAAGTGATAGCCATCCATTCAGCGCCTTGACGAAGCTTCTCTGTTCATTCACCCAGGAGGAAAAATTGACAATCCATTTCATCAACTCTAGTTCAAGCTCCAATGCCAAATCTCGACTGCTTCCGTCAGGGACAACTGAATCCAGGTTTTTAGCCTCTGACATCACTTGACACTGTATCTGGTAGCAGTCCAGCTTGTCTCGCCACATTCTCACAAACCTAGAAAGAAAGACATCAGCCTGCTACAGTAGCTTTCAAAGAAATTTTAAATGCAAGATTGCATAGAAAATACAAACTAGTTTAAAGTTCTACTTTTGATAAAAACGTACTGGACCCTCCATTTCCTCAACAGCAAATTAATTATTTGTAGCTGAATAAAACAGCCTCATAGAAAAGCAGGACTACTGGGGTTGCTTCTATACAATTAGCTTATTTCTGCTAATTGCGATCCCATTCAGTTTATGATACGAAGTACATTGCAATCCAATTACCCCCGCAACTAAGACTCTTACTTTCTGATAAATGATCCATCTGATTATACATACTAGATAAGCATATAACCAGTGTAAAGGAAGAAAGCAGAGAATTAAAATGGAACATCTGGCAAATACTTGAGGGTGAAATAATAAAGCATACCCTTGGATTAAGGCATTAATTTGTGGCCACAGTTCCTCATCCCTTACTCTGTTTATCTTTTTGGAAACCTTTGCAATCACTCTTACAGATATTCTTAATTTCGTCGATAGTTTTCTGACCATATTTCGGGTCGTGTCGATCTTTTGAGCTTCAGCGCCTTTCTGATCCAAGAATTTAAGACGCTTTGCATTCTTTGCAAGCAGCAGACGCATTTTCTCTTCAGCCTAAAGGAGCAGTAAAATGATTAGTATGGAATAAAATAGTACAAAGGATGAGTGTTGCAAGTAACAATGTAATATGGTACAAGAAAAGGCATCCTGCATCACTGAAACTAGTGAACACAGAGAGTTCTTTATCCCCCAAAAAACTATAGATTTACTACATGGGTAATATCATAGAGGTAAAATAAATCCACCATATGTATATAAGAAAGCCAACTAAGAAAAATGCTCTATCAACACATCTTAAATTAGCACTATTTTGCAACAAACATGGTTGTGTTCCCGAATAGTACTTCCAAGTCCGAAAAGGCATTTTACAAGGTGTGAAGTTGTATAACACAACAAGAAGCACGTTGGTACAGGATAGGCGGAACAGTTGTAAAATTGCATGGTTGGGGGATGTATGTCTGTTTGGTAGCGGGTGAAGAGTAGGGAGGAGGGGACCTGCATATGCTGGGAGCATGGGATCAACCTTAAGGATATTCTGTCACTAGACAAGATAGGATTATTATAAAACGAATTGCACTGCTAGTAGTATTTGCCAACTTGAGATAAGAGACTTGTACTGAGTGGCTCCAATTGGATGGGATGGGGCCACGATGGAGCAACAGATTTGGTTTCTGAACTGACGCACTCTGATAGCAATTTCATGTAGCATCGATTTGAGTTGACAATATATTCTACTGGACTAAAAAACAGATAGCAGGTGAATTCTTCATCCATAAACATTATTAAACAACAAGTATAAGGTGCGCACATACCTTAACCTCATCGTGCAGTTTCTTCTCCCAGATATAGAGCTTGTTGAGTGTGAAAGACAGGGTCCTTGCCCCCAACACCTTGTCACCTCCAACATCCAGGAGGTCGACGCCTAGGTCCGAATGTGGCAAGGCAATCGCTGACACCATACGAGCTGAAACTATTTCCAAAGACCAACAAGTCAAATCAAAGAGAATTATAGTAGTATAGAGACGAGCTGAGCTGAGCATTGGAATTGGAATTGGAATTGGAATTGGAAGAAGAAAGGGTAAAGGCTGACCATGGTACACTGATGTCCGGTGATTGTAGCTCCGCCTGCCGACCTCAAGAAGCGGCGAAAGCGCCTTGACAGCGTCTGCAGCTCGAAGAAACTGCGCTTTGATCTCGGCGGCAACGTCCGAACCGTGAACGGCCCTCCGGGGCGTCGGCGCGGACACCGGCGCCTGCTGTCGCGCGGCAATGACCTCCTTGTCGACGACAGAATCGTCCTCTGCAATGGTGCTGCTGACGGCGCCGAGCGAGCTGCGGCGGCCGCTCCCCGGCGCGGAGTAGTCGGCGTGCACGTGCTTGACGAGGGCGTCGTCCTCGTCCTCGAGTTCCGGGATGCCCTCGTCCTCCCTTACCTCCCGCGAGGTCCGGCTGGCAGCGTCGTAGCAGTAGTTGTCGTAGACGTCGTAGTCCCCGAAGACGTTGAAGAAGTCCCAGGAGGTGGTCCTCGGCGGCGACGGCGGCGGGGGCTCGGCGGCGTAGGATTGGTATTGCGGTTCGAGGGAGGCGTAGTAGACGCGGTCGGACGGCGGCGCGCGGTGCTCGACGGCGACGGAGGGCGGGGGCGGGCGGCTCCGGGCGTAGTAGATGCGTAGCGACCCCGGCGGGCAGGCGGCGTAGGGGGGCTCGGGCGCGTAGCCGTAGGCGGTGTAGCCGTAATGCGGGTACGGATGCGGGTCGTTGGCGGCGGCGACGCGGCGGGGCGGCGAGGAGGAGGCGGAGGCGGAGGCGGAGTCGGAATCGGAGGAGGGCGCGAAGTTGATGTGCGAGGAGGAGTGCGGCGGGGAAGCGGCGGGAGGGCGGGCCGTGATGAGGAGGTGGAGCGCGGCGGCGGCGGAGGCGAGGGAGTCGGCAAGCGCGTGGTGGGAGTCGGCGAGCGCGTAGCGGTGGCGCAGGGCGGCGGCGAGGAGGTCGGCGCGGCCCCGGCAGAGCACGACGGCCTCCTGGTGGTCGAGCTTGGAGCCCTTGCAGCCCATGGGCGGCGGCACCGATGGATGGATGGACCGATCGATCAGGAGATACAGTAGTAGTACAATTGCGGCGGCGGCGGCATGGTCAGGTCTGGGATGATTGATTTGATGGCCGGAGTGGGATTAGATGGATGGATGGATACACTAGTACTCTCAGTCAGCACTCAGCAGTGGGTAGTTAGTCGCAGATAATAACCCCGTGTTGTGTGGTGTCGATGGTTTTGTTTGCACCCTCCTTCCCTTTTTGCTGCAACTGCAACCTGCGTGCAGCAGCCAGCAGCAAGGCTATTGACGGATTTCCTTCCCAAAAACTCCCAACAGGGATTTAATTTTCTTTTTCCTGACAGTGGGTGGTTTGGGTTTATTTCAAAAAAAAAAAAAGACAGTGGGTGGTTTGGGTTTATTTCAAAAAAAAATACATTGGGTGGTTTGTAAATTGTACTCACAGCTAATCATTGATCCGTGGCGGTAACCGAATTCGGGGGGATGATTAAAGTCACCACAATGGATCAATGATGATATAATGCTCATGCACCAATGACAGGCTCGCTTTCCCTTTTCTTTCGCTGCTCTTCCTTTTCCGTCCCATCCTCCCATTTTTCACACAGTACCTACCACACGGCATATCGCCGACTCTTTTCGAACCGTTGCCAATGGCCACACGGCTCCTTCCACCGTCGTCTCAGGTTCAGTCACTGCACCTCCCTCCCTACCTTCCTGTTACCAAGATATTATGCTAATACGTGAGCTACCTCCATGCACCAGCCTAGGCATGCATGCAGATAGAAGAACGGCATTGCCAATTGGATCCAGCCCTCGATATTTCCCACGGAACGAACGACAAAGGCTAGGATTTTTTGTACTGTACATACATTGGTGGTGCCTGGAGCTGTGCATGTGCACATGTTTGTGTGCAAATTAGCTGAAGCCTTGCCAAAGGGTTACTTCTGGCGGAGGGCTACGACTTCTCTGAAAACGGTTGCGGGTGCAGCCTTGCCGGTGAAGCGGCTTTTTTTAGCTCCGGCTTTTCTGGTTAGAAAAACGTTTGGCAAAACGATTTCACCTAGATGCTAAATATAAATAAAAAATAAAATGTCCATAATGCCTTTCTATTTTTTTTCTTTTTTTCTTCCTCCTCTTATCCATTCGGTCGTCATCCTTATCTCTTGCCGCCTGCTTATTTTCTTCCTGCCGCTTCCTCCTCATCTTCTCCCCGCTGCCGCCTCTTCCCCTCCACCGCCAGCTTGCTCCGAGCTCGGCACCTCGTCCCTCTCCCTGCTCCCCGCGGCCGCTGGAGCTCCTCCGCCGGGGACGGAGGCACGCACCAGCAGGCCACGGCGGCCGGATGCGGCGGAGCAGCCGTGGAACATGGCCATTGTGGGAGGCAGGGCGCCGTCCTCGGCCGGCAGCAGAGGGAGTGCCTCGCGCTTCCTCCCCCGTCCTTCCCCCGGCGAGCGACATGTAGTGAAGCTCCCACGACGACCGTTGCCTCCTCCCTCTCCACGCAACCGTCCCCTCCTCCCTCTCCATGCGGCTTCCGCCTCCTCGTTCTCCCTCCTCCCGTCGCCGCCTCCTCTCGCGACTGTCGGCCTGCTCCGAGCTCGCCACTTCCTCCCTCTCCCGCGACCGATGCCTCCTCCCTTCCCTCTCGCCCGCCGCCTGATCCTTGCTCCCCGCAGCCGTCGCCTCCTCCCTGCTCCCGCGGCTGCCGCCTGCTTTCTCGCCGCCGGCCGCCTCTGCTGGCAAGAGCTGCCACTCCATGCGTTGACACTGCCGTAATTTTTGCGAAGGGCACGGTTTAGAGGCAGACGAAGCCGGTCGGAGCCACAAAACGTGGCTCCAGTATCGCAGTGGAAGCTCTTTTGAGCTTCATGGACGGCTTCGGTGGTGAAGCCGGTCCAAAAGAACCCGTTTGGGAGGGCTTCACTTGAAGCCGGAGCTGGTGCCGCCAGTTAAGCCCTCCCAAATAGGCCCTAAAATGGCTCCTTGGGTAAAGTCCATCTTGAAGCCACAAACGACTTCGACATGTCAGGAGAGGAGCCACAAATCGTGGCTCGGACTGGCTCCTCCGTCCCCTCGTCATCTCATACCGATTTGCCCCCGCGCAATAGCGAGCGACGGGCCGAAGCATCACGGCCAGCGGCAGAGAAGTGCGGCCACGGAGGGCATCGGCGGGGGCCAACACCGTGGAGGAGCAGGCTGTTTGTTACTAGCTTAGCTTGTAAAACTCTCCGATGTATGCCATGCAGGTTGACGCCAAAGAAGACGCAGCCACATCATCTACTACGATATTAGCTTTATTAGTTGTGCCCATAACACTGTCAAAGTTACAAGCTGGCAGACACGAGAGAGAAGCACTGCGTGCGTGCTAGATCTCCTGCACCACAGCTTTATTGCAAAAGCCATCCATCGAAGATACGGAGTGGAGCAAATAAAAAAAAAAAGCACATCATAGTTAACCATCGATCATATCACGAAAGTCCACTGTACGTATATGTATTCTGCTTTGGGAGTTGGGGGGCCACACGCCACAGCCAGCAAAAGGATCCATGGCCGTTCAGCCCTAGCTAGCTAGATCGGCCGGTAGACGTTGTCACGTTGGTAATAACGGTTAATTAGGAAGGCGGCAGCTCGATCAGCATGGCGCCCAGGCCGGAGAGTGACAAGCAGATCGAGAGAGGAAGCAGCTAGGCTGCGCTGCGCACGGAGGTGGCCGCTCGTCGCTTCTATTTCTACCTCATCTCGGGACCATCATCGCTTTCCATGCATGTTTCTGGTTCTTCTTTCCTCTCGACGAGCTAGCTTGCACACAGTGTTGCACGTAGCTAGCTAGCTCTTTTTCAAAAAAACAAAAAAGGTGTCGCACGTAGCTCTGTCGTCGTGTCACGCACTCCCAGGCAAGTTAAAGCAAACGGATAACTAGCTACTGGGAGTACCGCTGGAAAAGAACATTGCCCATACTGTATTGTGTCGTGACGATGTGCACTGTATATAGTGGAAAGAGGGATTACGTAGCACAAGTGGCTGGAGACGACAGTACGTGGTTACAATAATGCAATATGCATGCAGTAGCAGTACATAATTAACAAATTATGGCAGGCCGGTGGTAGATGCATATATCATTCTTTATCTTGGGCCAATGCTAACATAATTTTGCCCTTTGGCTGGACACTAACAGGTCTGATCTAAACCCCATGCATGCTAGGGACAGAGTCACAGGGGTGAACGAATAACTGGTGATCAAACTGGTAACCCACACGGATCAGTCTATGGTTGATTGCTGCTGCCTTTTGTGGGACAGGAGACCGTACTCTGCACGATTTCAGTGTGATTGCAGCAGCCATTTGTTTTGTTCGCCAGTAGATTGGATTTTGTCATGCATGGAGTACGACGTGGGGTCTACTATACCCGCCTTTGTCAAAAGTAAGTAAACGGGTTATCCTCTTTAATTTTCCTAGAAATTTCACTGTGAAAAATAATGTCCCAGATTAATTATACCGTGGAGTTTCATTAGGGACTACGAGTCGGAGCGACGACATTTCTAACGACATCTCCAACATCTAAGTACAAAGTACAACCGTACAAGCAAGCACATATTCGACGACACATGATTGGAATTTGGAAAGAATGAAAGACGTGTTCAGTCTTCAGAGTAGTACTACGTACTAGTAAACTTTTGAAGAGGACGAGCGGTTACGTTGTGTGAATAACAAGCTTGCAAATAAAAATTACAAAAAAGAATACTGTAATCCAGTACGGCGGTACTACAAGATCACTGGTGACTTGACATGGAGCTCTTTCACTTTCTCTTTCCCTTTCTGTTGCAGAACAGCTGGAAGATTTACCCTAGCTAAGTACCTCAGGGTGTGTTTGGTTGCCTGGCTAGTCTGAGCATGGCTAGATCAATGCATCTGTTTAGTGTTTGGTTGTTTGCATAAGACTAGCCTATCATAAATTCTTCTTGTTTGGTTGGATGGCCGAATCCTCGGAGAATTTTCTAGGCATATATAGTATCCAAGGTGTATAATTATAGATTAGTCTACAAACTTGTCTGCTGACAGAGCCCTAGTTCTTTATGCATTACTCGCACTGCTATACTTACTATAGCCTTGTACTCGTATGCTACGCTAGCTAGTGTACTAGATTAGTGCCTTGGAAGATAGGGATCGCAAATAATTTTATGCACCGGTCAGTTCATCAGTGTCCGAAGATTCTAAATATACTCAACTCCTACGCGCTAAAAGGCCGGTATACTATTATACTATCAGTTTTGTCATAGAAGCAGGATGCAGCTATTCCCAAGTTTGTGGCATGCAGCCCTTGTATAGCTACTCCTCTGGATGAAGACGTTCTCTCGTTTATTTTGCTGCTGCTGCTACCACATTGCATCTTGTGCACTCTATTCTTTCGTATCTGGCAACGGGGTCGGGGTGTTTAGTTCCACCCGAAATTCAAAAAGTTTTCACCTAGAGAACCGTGTTAGTTTATTTCTTTTCTCTATATATGCAACTCAATCTAAAAGAAATTTCACCTTTTTCATAAAAAATCCACTCCGACAGAACTAGCACTGAACATGCTCAGATGCATGTGAGATTACTGACCAGCTAGCACTTGTAATCTACTCGATGAATCATCCAGCACACGTACACTTGGAACTCGTCAGTTAATTGAGGCGCAAACCTCTAAGCAAGGACAGCCTTTTTTCTTTACACCACCGCCACCACTCTTATTAGGCCATGCTTAGTTGCTTACTATTACTAGTACAGTCTGGGCATGGCTAATACTCGAAAAGGATTACCACCTCGAAAGATGTTCTAGTCTTCTAGACCAAGAAGTCGTCCTTCTAATCGCCAAGGCAGTCAAACTTCAACGCAAGAAAGGGTCTGTTTAGATGTTTCGTGAAATTTTTTCGAGTATGTTCCCTCATATGCATGGCATATTAAATGTAGTCGAAAAAAATAACCCATTATATGGATGGAGTGTACTTCGCGAGACGAATCCAATGAGCCTAGTTAGGTCATGATTAGACAATAAATTGCTACAGTAAACATGTGCTAATGACGGATTAATTAGACTCATTAGGTTCGTCTTGCGATTTAGTGACATCTGTAATTAGTTTTGTAATTAGTCTATATTTAATACTTAAAATGTGTGCCCGACATACTCGAAAAAAATTTCGCGAAACATTTAAACAGGGCCAAGGCATCGCCTGATCTGTGCCCATGCTATCTCCATTTCTTTACCGCACTTAGGCGGTGTTTAGTTGCCTTGTAAAATTTTTTCCACCCATCACATCAAAGAGAACCTTACACGCATGAAGTACTAAATGTAGACAAAAAAATTAATCCATTACATGGATGGAGTGTATGTCGCGAGACGAGTCTAACGAGCCTACTTAATCCACGATTCGCAACAGTAATACTACAGTAACCGTCCGCTAATTCTTAATTAATTACCCGTCATTAGATTTGTCTCGCGATTTGCTGGCTAGATCTGTAATTAGTTTTACCAATAATTTACGTTTACTACTCTGAATGGTAAATTTCCTTTGGTGTGAAGTACGTACTGATCGACTCGCAGTAACTGAGTGAAAGTGCAGTTCCGGTTGGTGGTCAAGAGTCTTGCCTCGAGCTAAAGGCAGAGCCGGCCAGGAGGAGGCGGCCACGGCCATCCAGCCGGGCTCTCCTCGTGCAGGCCACGACCTGATTCGCATATCCCTTTCGCTCGCTTTGCCCTGTGCCTTTGCATCCCCTTGAATCTTGTGTAGCCAGCTTTCGCCATGAATTCTTTTCTTTCACCTCGCTTTACTGCTTTTCGTTTTGCCTCTCTAGCTGAGATGTTCTTTTTCCCTCTTATCTTTCCTCGGCGATTTTATCTTTTCAGACAGTAAAGTTGCGGTAAAGCAGGTTGCTGAAGCGGGTGGGCGACGGGCCCTGGCAGCTCTGTACTGTCGATTTCAAAGCTTATTTGAGCTAGGTATGGCGACATGCATGATTCAGCTGGGATACCAAAAGAAAAGCTCGCTTGCCCATGCGGTGCAACGATGGCCACACTAAACGAGCACGCACGCACGCACTGGTACTGGGGTAGGATCGGACTAGGAATGCTTGAAACCGTTAAAAGCTAGTCCTTTCGAGGATTAGGAGTAAGCGCGAGGCCGGTGTAGCAGTTGGATCGGACACCTTTTGGTCAAGATTTGCACGGCGGCCAATGCACAAGGACACAGGCAAATCACTAACTCCACCACTAACCTAATAGCTTTGCCTGAAACAACCACGGAGCATCGCTCTCCCTGGTGAAGAAAGCATTCCAATGCATCAGAAATTTCAGAGCTGAACGTCCGGCTAGATGCCGATGCGTTTTACGGCTTTATTCCATTCGTGCTTGTCCTAGCCGAATAGATTATTTTTCTCACAGAATATCAGCAAATTATTTTTCTCTCAAACTTTTTAGCCCAGCCCAACGAAACGGGCAGGCTAGGCTAGGCCGCCATGCGTGACCCAACTCTCAGCCCATGCATCATTTTTACTGTGCATAGATTAGATAAGGCCCTATGTCCAGAAAGCCAAGATAGGCACATGAAACTGATCCAGAAGCACATCGAGCGCAGCCATCTCCTCGGCATAGCGCCCTTTTGATCCGGGGTAGCATGATGGTAGAGCGGTTGGCGGCTGACCAGCCTTCCTTCCGGCTGGGGATTCTTTCTTTTCTTTCGGATGGTCATTGCAGCTGCTGGTCCGGCTGAAATGATGCATACTCCTGAGTCTGATGGTGGGTACAACTGTAGCCGCCATGATCGGACCGCAGCGGAGGAGGTCCACGAGGCCACGGGCGGCAACGTACAGTTGCGGCAGCGTCGAGTGCGAGACCACGGAACGCTATCTAGGCTCGAACGACGATAAAAAGCATTCGTGGCGACTCGTTCTGCAGGCGCAAATAATTGCCAAGGGAGAATTCGAACATCTCACTGCCGTGATTAGTTTCACCCATTTCACAAAATGTTTTCATCTAGAGAGCCGTGTCAGTTTATTTCGTTTCCCCATGCATACATATCAATGCAAAAAGTTCAAATCTCTTTTCTCTGCTGCCCACACCCGAAATGATTTCAGCAACGTGCACGCATCGTCGTCAGAGAGAGCATGTTAGCCAATCGAACGAATAAGCAAACACGCCAGCCCAGCTTTTCTTTTCTTTGCGGAATCGAACAGCCTGCTAGCGGCCCGGTAAATGTTAGCCCATTAAAACCGTCACACCCGAGCCCATGTTATTAATCATTATATAATGTTCCAATATACTCCATGATACATTAGGAAAAAATTGAATATTGCAATTCTTGCTTTCCTAAAAGTCCAACGAGTTTGACCAAATTTATATAAAAAAAATACTAACATTTACGATATAAAATAAACATCATTAGATTAATTACAAAATATATTTTCACAATAAATATAGTCAAAACCATAAATATGAATACAATTCCTAAAAACTTGATCAGACATGAACCATTTTGACTGGCACGTGACCAAAAGTTCCATTCTTTTTAGGACGGAGGTAGTATATTTTATGCCACAGGGAGTATTTTTCTGATAAGAATATCATTTTCTCCCGGATCAAAATTATTTTTCTATCTATACTATAAAGAGCGAAAGATTTGACGGTCATACAAATCTTACATCTTATTTTATAATGACCCCATGCTCTAGATTAATTAATCTAAAGAGTCCATTTTTTAAGACTTTCTAAAGAGTCCATGTTGACTACATCACTCCTACACCGTCGGATTTTATAACGATCGAACGCCCTAGATTAATCTGAAGGGTCTATGTTGACTACGTCACTAATTCAGTAAAACATGTGTCTCTGACACGTGTCCTTCTACTAGTATAGTCTAAAAAACAATACAGATTTCTCCCAACATTATATTTGTTGTTTCTACAAATCACCGCTGCATCTCATATGTAACCGGTTAAAAGCATATCCAACACATCACCTAAAATGGATACCCTAAAAACAGGCTAAAAACTTACTCCAACACCGTACCTATATGGATTGGTATTTTAGGTGATGACCCAAATCCCTCTCTCCAAGACCCAAATATACATATCCAAAGAATGGATTGCTATATTTTCTTCTCCAGGCGGGATTGCTCAACTTCCACCGCCATGATGTTTCCGTCTTCTCTCGTTGCCTTGCTCTGCCCCAACTGCGCCGCCTCTACCTGCTAGACCTCGCCGTCGCCGCCCGCCCTGACTTCTCCGTCCACCATACGGCCCCGCCAAGGCATGGGTGAGCCCCACCGTGGAGGCTGCGCCACCGGACCAACTCTAAAATGTGGGAAATCACAGTTGTACAAAAAGCTCTGTCGACCACGTCTCAACACTCCATCACCGAATTCCGCCGTGATTGGAGCTCCAGAAGAGGAAGCTAATGGTTGGCGTACTCGATTTGCAGTGGAGGAGTAAGCGCCGACATCAATTCGAGTGGAGATCGAGCGCTGCACCACCATGGTTGGAGTCTTGGAGATCGATTCCCACCAGCCTCCGTGCCCCGGCCTGACCTTGTCCGTCATGCGCTGCGCCACCCCGCCCCGCCATGCGCCTTTACTCCCCCTGTCGTGCGCCCATGCCATGCCTACCCATGTGCCGCCCCATCTCTGGAAGCGGACGTGCAAGGCGGAGGAGCGTCGCAGGAGTCGATTCAGGTCGGCGGGGCTCATCGATTTGTGATAGAGGAGCAGGGGTCGCCGCCGATTCGAGCATCGAATGGCGGAGGAGCACGGCACCGGGAGAGCATCAACACGTGGGAGAGCAGGGGAGAAGAGCGATGGGAAAGAAGATGGAGCCAGTTTTGCAAATCGGACCCTGATAAAAGATCATGTTCACAAATTAGTCCCTAAAGGAAATATAGGCATCCAGTTTTACGTATGCTGATGGAGATGACCACAAAACGATAACCTAAAACTTGTACACCTAAAACAAGTTTTAGGTATCAAATATACATATGCTGTTGGAGATGCTCTAAGGCGTGGGCAATACCAAACAAGTGTGGGATCTCATGCCCTGTCACACTAGCTACATGCTTGAATCAAATTTTAAATGTCAATTTTAAAAGGTCTTATAAATTTGAAACCAACCAATCCAATCGGTGGCGCTAGCACACAAGTTAATTGTGCACTACTGTCGGTCACCCAGGTTGGGTGTTTTTTTTTTAGTTTAAATTTGGACCCGCTCGCTGCCTCGACCGAGGGGCATTTGGGGGCCCAACCTGTCGGTCACCCACCCAACCGTTGCACGCACGGTCTCCGAGTCCGAGGCAGGTCACCGCGGCTCGCCTGGCAACTTCCTCGGCGAGATGTCGAATTCCACCGGTCGGTCGCGCTGCGCCACCGCACCAATATAATGCTTCCAGCCACGCCCGGCGACCCTGGAAATTTGAGGCCTGGCGTGCCCAAACAGAACGGATGGGGGGTGGAGCGCGTGGAACGTGATATGATATGATATTCCTCCCCAAACTGCGATGCCACGACATGATCTGAAGGCAGCAGAGATGAGGAGGGCACGAGTGCGGTGCGCCGGACCGGCGCGAATGGCGCCATCATCTCTCTCCCTGTTGGCTGGAAAAGGCAAGGCGACCGAATCAGTCAGTGCATGATCCGTCCACGTGATCCTGATCGCACGCGCTCTCTCGAGACTCGAGTCCTCCACGAAGCTGCTGCGTGCGCGCGCGAGATCCGTCGGTGATCAATCTCTATCTGAACGCAAGCTCACTCATGAAGAGGGAATCAAGGAAAGGAAACGGAGCGCCAAATTTCTATTCTGCTACTATCCGGTGTATGTACAGATTTGAGTTTGCGATCCCATGGTTTTTGCAATCAATTGTAGCGATCGGATCCAATCCAATCAGAACAAGTTCGTTCAGAACGCCGGTGGGGTGAGGATGTTGAGGAGGGACACCCTGGTGTTGACGAGCGCCCTGAAGACCCTGTCGCCGCTGCTCTCGACGTCGGCGATGCACCGCCCCAGGCCGTCGAGGCGCTCGAACGCCGCCTTCCGCTCCAGCTCCTCCTCCGGGTCCAGCTTGCTGGCGGCGCCGCCTTGCTGCTGCCTTGACCGGCGCTTGGCGCGCGACATCCAGCGCATGAGGTCGGCGACCCACCAGATGCGCGGCCTGGGCCTGGTGGCGTGCCTGGGCGCGGCGGATGGCCGCGCCGGGGAGGGCATCCAGCATGGCGTCGTCGTGGGCTCGACCTCGACGCGCGCGGCGGCGGCGGCGACGGAGAGGCAGGAGACGGCGGAGAAGACCGCGGCGGAGGCCGAGGCCACGGCGGCGGCCGCGTCGACGACGGCTGCGGCGATTGCGGCGGCGTCCGCCGGGAGGTCTGCGGGCGGCGGCGGCGGCGCCTTGGCCGCCACGGCCCGCGCGGCGGACGCGATCCGCGGGAGGTCGCGGCCGGACCGTCTCAGCGCGCGCGCCGCGGAGGCGAGGCGCGCGGGATCCTCCCTGCGCAGCGCGGCGCGGGCCTCGGCCTGGAGCGCGGCGAGGGAGACGAGGGCGTCGCGGAAGGTGCCGTGCGCGTCGGCGAGGCGGAGGAAGTCGTCGAGCAGGCGCTCCGCGAGGGGGGATCGGCCGAGGCGGCGGAGCGGGTCCTGCGCCTGCGGGTGGTGGAGCAGGTCGGAGAGGGAGACGAGGACCCGGCCCAGCTGCTCGGCGACGGGCGGGGCGGAGGGCTCCTGCTCCTGCTCCTGCAGCAGGGCGCGCAGGTCGGCGACGTCGTCGTCGAGCTGGAGCACCAGCGGGTGGAACCGGCAGGGGAGGCTGGCGGAGCGGGCGCGGTAGGCGGCGGGCTTGCTGCTATTGGTGGAGGTGGTGGGCGCCGGGAAGGAGATGGTGCGGCGGAACCCGGCCACCATCGTGACTGCTGATGTGATCGATGGGCTTGCGCGGTTGGTTTTAAAGGCAGCAGAGCGGGGCGGGAGGGGGGGGACGCTCCAGGAAGGAGGAAGCCGGCCAGCATCGAAGCGGTCAGAGCGAGGAGGGGTTTCTGGACCCATTTCGATTTCTTCCATTCCACGGACGACGCCGCCACGCAGATCTGGACCGAGTTTTCTGTAGAGGTAGAGCCTGTGCCTTTGTAGCTTTAACCTCACTTATTAGCAGGCATCCCTAGCTAAGTGGACTGCTTCGTCTAACTCAAAGTCATGGCTTTGATCAGGACCGGCCGGTAAGCAGCACGATAGCACGACAATTTGACACACTATCTTCTTTCTGTTTGTTTGAAAAAAATGAAGAAGAAAAATCAGTCAGGCAGGGACAAAGCTTGCTTACGTGTGTATGTTTGACATGCAGAGAGAATAAGACCCGTTGAAGGGTTCTTGAGGTGCGTAGCGAGCTAAGACCTCTGATCTCGGAATTAAAGTTAGTATTAGAATTAGGTGGACGAATGCAATCAAGAGTAAAGTAATGGATGGCTGTGCACGTAGCTAGCAGACCACGATTATTCTTGTAATATTCTTCCAAAACAAGTTGAATGTATTGGGACAGTTGTTAGGACTAGACGGCGTGGATGTTCGCCAAGTACGGAGTATATGCCAGGTGCAACCTGGAATGACGTGACGAAGCGGGTGTTTAGCCCGTGTTTAGAGAGAAAAACAAACTGACACAGTTTTTTAAATGAAAACTTTTTGGATTTTAGGTGAAACTAAACACCCTAGAGAATGCAGGTGCGAAAGCAAAAGAACTGCCTGAGAGACTCAGACAAAGAGAAAGGGAGAAGCAGTTGAGGGATTGAAGCAGACAAGAGTGAAGCGTCAAGTTTCAGAACTAGATGCAGTCAGTAAAAGAAACAGCTGCTATTGCCTCCCATATCTTTCGGCGTGGAACTGTGAAAAAGACGTAACAGTGGCGAGATCTTTGATGGCAACTTCACATACCATCTGGGTCCGAAAAGGGACAACTGAAACCCTACAAGGCTGCTTCACATACCATTGAGCCCTGTTTAGAGCCTCTATTTTGCATAAGATTTTTCTCACGATTACCATGTCCCTTTCACAATGCACGTCTCACAATGCATAAACTTTTTCCATTCTTCACTCTCTCTCCTGAACTAAACAGGCCCGTATTAAGTCATGACTAGTCCAGTATCCTTTGAATGATCAGTTCAAGAAGCAGCCCCCAGTAGCGTTAGTGTAGGCAACAAAACTCATGTATTTCATCGAATCATCGGTTACAGTTTCAGTTTGAGAATACAGCGAAGGGGCACTTATTTTCAGTCTCTTCTTGGATAATACCACATGGGTGAATGCATCTAGTCTTTCCTTCAAAAAAATGCATCTAGTCTCGGTGCAAAGGGATAGGCCCAATGGAACGAAAACTAAACAACGTGGGCTGTGGAGCTGGTTGTTCAGCGTATCTTATCCTTTCCTTGCAACTTGCAAGTTGCACATTCTCTCGTCGTAGGAAGAGACAAACAGAAATAACAATATGCATTTGCCTGTATCAGCAACCGTTGGCGCTCTGCAACCAACTCCACTTTGGGGCTGTGTCCTGTACCCGTGGAGGTAACATAGTACCAGTACTTTCCTCACTAGTAGTGTATTACGCTCACCGTTACCATCACACAAACGTTAGCAGCCTAGTGATAAGGCCTTTTTTTGGCGCTCTGCAACCAACTCCACTTTGGGGCTGTGTCCTGTACCCGTGGAGGTAACATAGTACCAGTACTTTCCTCACTAGTAGTGTATTACGCTCACCGTTACCATCACACAAACGTTAGCAGCCTAGTGATAAGGCCTTTTTTTTCTTTAAAAGGAGTAGTTGGATTTGCTACTCGCATAGCGTGTTTGGACTTTAGAGACCATCGCCAAAGAATCCTTCTTCACTCACTATATTTTGTTAAAAAAAAAAGAAGAAAAAATCGTCACGAGAAGGCGCGATGTGATGTAAAATCAAGATATGACTTCGAGATTGTAAAATCTACACATAAATGGGAAAACGGCTTGCTGCCAAGACATGATGAGTTGCAAAATCCAGCCCTGCACATTTGCCTTGGCCCGCACCAGGCACCGGACATGAGCTTTTTTTAGCAAGCATTGGAGGCCCTATACGCCATAGAAAGAAACTGTTTCTTTTTATACACACCACCTGTCCTGATCGGCTAACATACATTTCCATGGAAAAATAACAGATTTGTCTTTTTAAATGAAATAATTCTAGCCTCTGCATCATTGGATACTTAAAGCCTTACAACCATCATCTGAAAATGCCAAAACAAATTGGCTTTAGAATATATATAATCATAAAGAAGTTTGTGCTAAATCTACCCACATATCGGTAAAAATTACAAACACCTATGAAGACAGGATATGAAAATATTAGATGGTGAGTAACACAAAAAAGAACGGCTAAAGATTGTAGACTAAATTCTGAATCTACAAACCACACCTCAAATGTACATTTCGACACAAGTACAGACCAATTCTACCTGTCCTGAAAACCTATTTGAAACAAGGCCATACAGAATTACAGATGAACTCTGAGCAACTGGATCTCTGGGCACACATTTTTTTGAGTGAAAAATGTACAAATGACTATGCACAAATAATGAACTCCGAGGGCATCTAACAGTTGCAGGTCACTAAAATTTGCTTCCATTAGCTAACTGTTGAACAAAGAACTGCAGAATTGGCTAGATGGGCAGAATTCTATGGCACATCATCAGCATCAGCAGCAACGGCAGCAAATGACATCCCGGCATGTGTAACGAGCAGCTCTAGCTTCCAGCTCCTCGGTTGGGGGCAAAGCTTCCAGAATATATCCTTTCTGGCTAGAACAGCAGAAGTCGTAGAGATTTCTGCATATGCCATTACTGAATGGATGAACTCTTTCAGGTACTCCCCTGCAAGTGGTACAGCCTTGTTTCATCACTCTGCTATTATCTTAAAGATAATACTGATGACAAATCGAGCTGCTCTCATAGTGGCATACCTTAAGTAGAATATGCGCTTCCTTCTGGCAACTTCGTAGGTTGTTTGATTTGTTAGAGCAATGTACCTGCAAAATGTATCATGCCAACAAAAAAATTATATACAAAGTGTTATTGATTTGGGGTCCATGAGTTACACAACATGTCGTACAAATATGAAGAATATGTAAGCTTCTACTGTATTTTTAGGATGTGCCAGGAAAAAGTGGAACTGTGGGATGTCAGTTTCTTGCTGCCTTGTAATTCATGTGCCATGGGTTTTTCCATTTTGTTTGTAGCCTTCTTTTCCCCCCTGTGTTTGTCACTTCTACATGTATTGCGGTGAATATTTCAGAAATGTTCCTTCCAAGTTTGGATTAACAAGTTTGTTAACTTTTTCCCAGTAGAAAAGGCGAGCAGTTGTTCTCAGCCTACTATTGACTCAAGGAAAGAAACATAAATTTGAAACTGCACTTTGGACATTTAGGTAAAAAAAATAAAAGCCTATTTACTGTCAGACATTAGACATGGAGAAAGCTTACGAATGAAACCCCAACAATAGCAGTAGGAATATAAGGATAAAGATCAACACCGCCAGCAATATTACACCAACAAAGTCCGTCCACCTGAAATCATGATGAAAAGGTTGCTCATTAATAACATACTAACAAAGACTCGATGTTGTGAAAGCATAAAATTCACAACATACGAGCAGCCTATAAAATTTTGAAGAATATAACATAACATACCAGGCCTTGTCCACATCTAAACGTAATGACTCAATGTAGAGAGCAACAGTCCAGATACACAGGATTGTTTCTTCAAATATGTACCACCTAGGAAAGGTTTGTTATACAACCATAAGAACAACGAGAAGGCTCAACAATAGTATTGTACTATAACTGCACAGCACAAAGATAAACATATAAACATTGTAATCTGTAATCCCAATAAAGTAGTTGTTAGGTTGGATTGATCAGATACATCATTCAACATGGAGCATTGCAATGTCTTCTGACAAGGTTCACATGACACATAGTTTCACATTCTTAAGCAACTGAAAATATCACAAAAGGAGGGGCTGTCGGTTATCAAGTACTCAGTTGCATACAGGTGCTATCTGTATATTGGTACACAATATAAATGCTCCATAACATTGGTCTGATCAATATGTAGTTTCTGTCACAAATAAAATAAAATAAAACAAAACAAAACAAATCCAGGATATATCCATGGACAGTGGATACAATAAGGTCCTCAGAATGATCATTGATGCCCCAATCAAACAAATAAGTTTACATGCAAGAGTTTCTGCAAAAGTTTTGGTAGTGTATAGAATATATACTCAAGTACTGCACACCACAACTGATGTGCAAGTCAACAGAACATATAGGAAAGGACAGAACTCACCAAAAACGGCAATGATTCTTTTTGCCGATGCATGTTCCAAGCCATATGCAATGATGATCGAATTGAAGGACACATTTATCACAGTCATGGCAGTGCCTTGTACGAGGTGGCTGCAAAAGGATGTTGGTAGCAAAAGTTGAACAGTGACTGTCAGCAGCAACAAACCATGGGAATTTTTTTCTAAGGATATAATGATTGAAACAAGCATGATGCAGTGGCATTTTGAAACAACAGCTCTGAACAGATAAGATAGCAGAAGTTCACTTCGTAAGAGTGAAGTCCAAGATCTGCCATATTGCTAATCAGTTACAAACTGGCAAATCCTCAACAAAGCACTATTTCTTAGAGGATTCTTGATGCACAATAACCTTCACGATCAGGTGGATCTTTGAATGTCATAAACCGACACAGCAACAACTAGTCAAGCAAGGATGTGAAGAGCAAAGGTTTTAACTATACCAACAAATATAATCAAATATCGACAATTTCATTTTCAGAATTCTCACATAGAAGTTTTGAACAGACTTGGTGAATTTTGAAGAAGGTTGTACTTAACAGACAGTTACTCTTAAAATCTAGTCCAACACATCTGTGCACAACCTGGAGACAAATGGCTCCTGCCACCCCAACTCAATTCATGCTCAATACAACTATACAAATACCCACTTGCATGCCAAAATTACAGAACATTCAGCACATAACTTTTGAGGATAAAAGAATACCTGAACGACCCTGCAGTAACCGCAAGTCCACTCCCTAAAAGACAATAAACGCATAATAAACGTATTACTATGCGGCAAATACAAGAATGCTAAAATGGGAAAAAACCATTAAAAAGCTATGACCCCGCTTCAGAAGACATTGTTGCCCCAAATGAAAAGGAGGAACTTCTCAGTAGTCAGGAGCTGTACCTGCTGCTTGACCCTGGAGGATATAGATCCATAACCATCTGCGCCCACGACGATGTAGGAGTCATTGTGGTAAGTTTCTGTAGTTGAGCACGGCTGGTCGGGGAATTTATGTTTCCATTTCTTGAATTTGACTGCCTTTTCTTAATCATCAAAAAGAGAGCAAAAGAAAGTATAAATATCAATGAATGCCTCCCACATATTTTTTTCCCTGGTGCCCGAGAGATCAAATTACCAGGTGTAATGCTATGGTACTAAAGACATTACTTTGAAAGAGCAGCAGTATTGACGAAGGTTGCATGCATCGTGGAACCAGCTCTCATTACATCGATAACATACCTGAAAGCACAGGAGCACATACAACACAGAGTTAAACAACCAAAATATTATTCAACCAGCGGAGGATGAGGACAAAGTGTACGCAATGGCAATTGAGTTACCCTGGAGATGAGCCAGCTGTGTAGAAGTACTGCACTAGCGTTAGCAGAACAAGCACTGCATACGCCCCAATATACCTGGAACGAAAAGTGATATGTAAGATAAAAGAATGGAGAAATGCTTGGTCTAGATATAGCAGAGAAATCCACTTCACATTCCGTCAAAAGTCAGAACACGACCTGCAGACATGAATAGGAGCAATACATGCTACATACTGCATAGTGATGGAAAACTACTACTAAACAAGTATAGGCCGGGAATTTTAAGCAGACTGGACAGTATGACACTTGCACAAGTAGCAAGACGATGTGCCACTAGCGATTCAATCAAAATGCCTCTCAGAGGGACATGTCCTCGCACATTTATATCAGGTCAGCTTGCATCAATGATCAGATGCAGAAACACTTGCCTAAGCATCCAGACCCTATTTGCCCCTCAAATCAGGTAATAAGCTTCTAACGACATTTATAGTGGTAGTACTAGGCAGCTAAAATCGCATAGTGATGTGACAACCTAGAGCTAGAAGCATACGCTTCCCCACACCAAGCAAAAAGAAGAAGAAAAACGGAGCAAGCAAAGCATGAGAAAATTCAGAAGATATGGAGTGCAATCACCCACCAGGGCTGTTGATGGATTCGCCAGTCGAGAGTCGGATCGAGGAAGAAGACGGCGCCGACGAAGAGCACGTGCATGAGGAGCACCATGAATCTGAGCCCCAGCGACGACCTCCTCGCTGAGCAGAAGAAGCGCCCAGATCAAAACCCCCCATAAGCTCAAGGGCGCACCAAATCGAGCGAGCCCGGGAGTAATCGCAGAATTTTCAACGGACGGGAGCAAAATCAGGCCTCGGCAGCGTACCTCGATCGGAGAGGCGGGTGCCGGGCTCGGCGGCGGAGGAGGACGCCATTGACGCGGTCTCCGTCGCCGTCGCATCCGACGGTGGGGGGCAGCGGCGGGGGGGTCGCCGGCTCAGTAGAAGAAGGTCGTCACCGGCTGGCTCTGGCGTCGGAAGCGACGACGATTTCGGTAGAGAAGAGAGAAGAAGCGGGGGATCCGTCCCGGCGGGGCCCACCTGGCAGGCTAGTGTCTCACCGCGAGGGGTGGTGGGGCCCATCTGGAAGTGGGAGCTGGTCGGTACGGTGTGCCACCTAAATTCCAGCTGATACTAGAGTTTGTTAGAGATCGGACACACAACGCATAGTATTCATTTCGTGCGCGGCGAGTAGTTAGGATTATCGCTATCCAAAATCACGACATGCATATAAATTCTTTTATTGGGAACTATAATTTTTCTTTGAGCATTCATGAGTTAAAAAGTCTGTTGATTTTGACTGGATCCTTTGACTTGAGAAGAATAGTCCGCTAGACTAGGCTGATAAGCCACATCATTTGCATAATCCGGTTTAGTGTAGAACTTCTTCCCATTAGAAACGAACAGGCCTGTACTAGTCAAATTTTGTCATCAGCGTGCGTGGTCGCGCTGCTGCTGCTTGCGGAATGGTCGGTGCTATACGTACTCTTGTTCAAGTTGAACTTGTGCCGAGGTTGAGAGGGGTGCGATGCGATCCAACCACCCAAACACATGGCATGGATGCGGCCATCTATCTCGTTTGTAATTGTGAATGAGATGATGGGAATGGCGGCCAAGCCCAATGGACCAGATCATCTCCGCGGAGGTAGGTAGATGATGACCCAAGCCCAATGGACCGGATCATTGACGGGCGGAGGAGCGAGGAGAGAGATGTAAAACTGGGCTTCATCTCGGTTTTTTTGGCCCAAACCAGCCCACAAGATAGTTGGCATTTTTATGTCAGTCGCCCTTTAAGCCTTCCAAAATATTAGTTACTGGCAGCGTTTTTTTTACCGTTCGTAACCGGTCCGGTAGCATAATAGGGCCGGTTACCGCTCAAAACCGACACTACCAAACCGCTCCTACTGGTTAACCGGCCGGTTTGACCGGTTTACCGGCCCGGTTTTTATTCCCGAAAAAACCGCTACTGTAGCGAAAAATTTAACCCTGGTTACTGGGCTTCATCTATCACTGCTGAAATGTACATTTTGTGTTACTGCTCAACGTTGTAAGCTGGTTCATCCACGAACGCGCAAATACGTTACTTTTTCCCGATTGCTTCTAAAAATTGTGTTACATCTCTATTTGTGGAGCGTAATGAGCCAACCGAGCATTTTACGAGCTGAGCTGTTGAGAAAACAAGGCTGAAATTGTGACTTGGTCCGATTCGATTAAAGGTCAAGCCGAGCTGAACCTATGAACGAGTTGAGTTGTAGTCGGTTTGAGGCCTCGAGTGGTATTTTCCAAATATATAAATTCACAAGGATGGCATGCATGGATCTCATCGTCAGTGACGTGGAACCATGCATTCATACTCCCTCCGTCCCATAATATAAGCATTCGTTGACTTTTAGAGATCATGTTTGACCATCCGTCTTATTCAAAAAATGTCTAAAAATATAAAAACAAATAAGTCAAACTTAAAGTATACCTAATGATAAAACAAATTATAATAAAATATATAATATATTTACAAAATTTTTGAATAAGACGGATAGTCAAACGTGATGCACGAAAACCGAAGAATGCTTATATTATGGGACGGAGGGAGTACTAGTGTATTTTGGACAGCAGGTGCACTGCAGCTATACTACTTGGCCTGGTCCATGATCCATCCATCGGTGCCCATGCATACCGGCCGGATATGATTACAGCGGTTGGATCCATTGGTGCTCCATGCTCGGCGGTCTGCGATCGCATCGCTACCCCGGTTGGTTGGTTGGTTCCCTTCCCGCTGAGATAGATGGAGGCCAGATCAGCATGCACTATTATTAGGACGCTGCGGCCGTAGTACCTGAAGCAGAAACAAATATATTATATTAGTCGTACCTTGAATGCTGATGCAGCATGCACGTACGGCTGCGTGCAAGCTACTGCTGGATCTGCAGCAAGTGCATCGATCGACGGCTCTGATACATCTCTCAAGGCAGCTAGGGATCACATGCCGATGCATACTCTGTACCGTCATCATACATGGTACTGTGCTAGCAGTACGTTTAGGAAGGAAGTCGGCAGCGTACGTGGCACGGGGAAGCTGAGCCCAACAAGAATCATCGTGGCGCGGCGTCCACTGCGTGGCCACATGGCCGCACACGTGCTCCAGTAATCGATCGATTGCTGGACTGGAGCTCCTGCTTCGTGGTTCGTGGTACGACGCCCGCAAGGCCGGCCGGTGCAAAAGCCGGGGGCCTTGCCTCCCTCTCCTTTGCAGGCAGGCAGGGATCCAATGCCCGCCCTTTCCTAGTTTATCCGAGGCACGATCTCGGCGCGCCAGATTCTTTTCTTCGAAATTACGCGCCAGATTATATTAGTCTTGCAGCTCCAATGAATGAATTGAGATGATATCGATCCTCGGAATCATCTACCACGCACGACTGTAGTATGATCATCTCTCACGGTGAAAATGTAAAAAAATGCTGGACCAGGGCCATGATGAATGGGCGCGCTTCAGTCCAGTACAAATCGATCGCGTCCTGCTCTTCTCCGTTTTCATTTTCAAATCACACACACACAGTACAGACCCCCCGAAACCGAAAGGTTGGGTCGGCAAATTGTCGAGGGGAGGAAAAGGCCGACATGCCACCGACATTTCCGTCCACGAAAGCTAGGTCGTCCATGAAAGCGAAAGAGAGGGAGGACTTTTGGCTAGGGTGTCCCCGTGGCCGGCGGGCCAAATCCACTCACACGGACTGTTGGCTTGTGCCGCCCTGGTGTCGACGAATGAACAGTGGGTGGGACCCACATGTCAACGTCGAAGCCTCTAGAGTTCGCTCGTCGTCCGAGTCATGCACTCCCCGTGCAATCAAACTGGTGGCCCTGCAATGACTGATGGAGGGCTCGCAAACTGCAACATGGCAACGGGAGCAGGACTTGATGCTAACGTCTCCGTGCCCCAATGGAAGCCTGACGAATCGAAAGCGAACAAAAAACGCTACTACTGTAAGTTTTTTTATTAAATGAAAATTAGGCAGCCGACCGATGAGCGCAAGACAAGCGTCGCGCTCGGAGCAGAGCAGAGCAGGTGGTGGCCGGATAACGCCAACGCCAAGAGCCCAAGAGCAGAGCAGCAGCCACGCCGACGCCGACCGACCCACGTACTCCCATCGCTTCTCTCCGATGGCACCGACGCCGCCCACCGCGCCCCGAGGTACCGCCACGTCGGAGTCAGGACACGCGGCGCGCGCCCACTGGCCCACCAGCTGGGCTAGCTCGGGAGTCCTTCCTGTACAGGAGTATAAAAGGACGCCCCCGGCCTCGCCAAAATCTTCATCCAAAAGCTCATCTCTATCTATTGTTGCGTACAGTAGTTGCAAATATTCGGCGATCATGGAGGATGAGAGGAACACCCAGGCCGCCGCCGATCAGGTGGAGGTGAAGGACAGGGGCATCCTCGACACCCTTCTCGGCAGGAAGAAGCAGCAGCCCGACGAGGAGGAGCTGGCCGCCGGCATGGACAAGGTCACGGTGGCCGACGACCCTCCTCCTGCTCCTCCTGCTGCTGCTGCTGACAACAAGCAGGAGCACGACCACCACCAGAACAAGCTGCACCGCTCCGGCTCCAGCTCCAGCTCCGTGAGTTCATACAGTATTATTTACAGATGATGTTTTGTACGTACGTGCACTAGGTACACTGAATATATCTATCGATCCGATCGTACGTTGCGTGCAGTCGAGCGACGAGGAAGAGGAGGTGATCGACGACAACGGCGACATCGTCAAGAGGAGGAAGAAGAAGGGACTCAAGGACAAGATCAAGGAGAAGCTGCACAACAAGGACGCTTCTGCTTCTCAGGGGCAGGGCGACCACCATACTATTATTACTACGGCACCCGACGAGCACAAGCAGGCCCCGCCGCCGCCGCACGTGCCGGCCCCCGCTCCCCCGGCGCCAGCTGTGGAGACGCACGTCCACCACCATGACCACGCCACCGTCGTCCAGAAGGTCGAGGGCGACGCCCCTGTACCCGCGCCGGAGGAGGAGAAGAAAGGCCTCCTTGACAAGATCAAGGAGAAGCTGCCCGGCGGCGGCCACAAGAAGCAGCCCGACGACGCCCACGAGCCGGCGCCGCACGTCGAGGACGTCAGCAGCCCGGACGGCAAGGAGAAGAAGGGCCTGCTGGGCAAGATCATGGACAAGATACCAGGCTACAACAAGGCCTCCGCCGACGAGGCCCCTGCTGCTGCCGGCGACCACAAGACCACCACCACCTCTTAATTAACAACAACAGAGCAATGAATGCGTTGGGCCTTTGATCACAAGTGTTTGTTGTTGGCGTGCGTGTGTTTGGTTCCGCTTTGCTTTAGTAAGTTTGTTTCCAAAAGAGATGGAGGATTGCGCGGTCAAAGGCCCGGCCATTGCTGTCAGATCGAGGCAGGGTCTGTCTGCATGTTGTTGCTTTGTTGCATTATCTATCATCAGCTGTTGCATATTGTAATTCAGCAGTTTGCCTTCATAGTATTTACTTTGGTTTCTGCTCAGCGTACACATTGAGCCTCGTTGGTTGGATGCAAAAATCTTGGCATGTCTACATTTTGGCAAGGCAAAAGTTACCAATTTTTTGGACACTATTTGGTTTGCTACCAAAATGTTGCACTTTATTGTGGCTGTCTCTTGGGCTTTTCATGGGCTATATTCTGTTATGGGCTTTACAACGGCCTATGATAGCCCATGTCCCACTCGCCTCCTCCTTTAGTGCTTCTGGGCCTGATTGGTTCACATCTGCATCTGGGCCTCATTGGTGGTTCACAAGTTTCACATCCGTGCGTGTTGGTCATGTCGCGCAGCAGACAAGCCACACACAGTTTTTTGGCCTGATGCACGGCACGCGCATCGAAGAATCAACAAGTTTGTTTGGTCCGAGCGTGCAAGATGCAAGTGGTTGCACGCACGCGCACGGTACAAACCGTACATGTGCCTGCACGCACGCGCTCCGCCCCGGCGTGCACGGGAAAGAAGCAACAAAGAAATGGCGGACCTGTTCCTGATGCCAGATCACCACCCTTCAGCAAAACTCAAATCCGTCCGATCCCTTCAGCTTGTAGTGGCGGCATGGCTTGGGGACGCCGGTTTTCTCTGCATGCACGCACTGCACTGCACAGTAGGGATGAAAACGATCGGAAACAGTCGGAAACGAAATTGCATTATCGGAAACGAAGCTCGGTCGGTCAGAAATTTACCATATTTTCTAAATCAACTATTATGTAAGATATGCAATGTAGAGCTGATAACGATTAAAAATATCAAGTTTTGCGTTTGAGTAGAATCGAAAACGGTCGGAATCGAAACCATTTTTTCGGAAACGAAGCTCGGTCGGCCGGAAATTTCCATAACCATTTTCACCCCTACTGCACAGCAGGAGGAGCTAGCTTTTATTTTTATTTTTATTTTTTACCCAGGAGCAAGACAGCGAAGAAAGCCAGAAAGTGATGATGAGCTAAGATGGAATGGAATGGAATCTGCATCGATGATACATGGACCTGCTGCGTCGGGAACCCACGGAATGATTACAGCTACGTCGTGTACTCACTTGTTGTGGTGCGTGTTCGACGGACGGATACAATAATCTGTGTAGTGGATGCAGGGGGAAAAGGGGGCCGGGCTGATAAGAAGAATACAGTACAACCAAAAGGCATCAACATCCATCTCAAATAAACTCAGAGGCACGGATTTGGTCGAATTTTACCACGCGAGACCGTTGTACGGCACCACAAGAAAAAAAGGTGAAGCACAGAGATTAACTGGCCGCCTTTGGTCTGATGGACCTACAGTAAAAAAGAAGAAAAAGCACTGTCCACTGCTGTCGTTTTATTTTTGTTGCTTTGCAAAGGGGGCGAAAAGGGCCACGCGTATACATATGCATGGGATCTTCTTTTCTGTCCGGCCGGCCGGCGAGCAAAAAAGCTGCGACTGACATGCTAGCAATTGATGTAAGGAATGGTAACAGCAATATGAAATGCACCTTGGCCAGGCAGGCGTAAAGATTGAATTATTGGATGCTTGCTTTGCCAAAAGGAAAACCGGTGAATTAAGAGTACAAGAATAGGGAGCTCATCGAGCAACCTTGCTGCTGTGCTGTCTGCACATGCACATCCTAATACCATCCTTGAATATTTGTAAACGTGTCGCGGTTATGTTGTGTGCGTGTACCGATGCCGTAATGCGCTAATGGTTTTAGTTGGCGGAATATATTCTTATTTTTTTTAAAAGGATGAATATATTCTTATTGACAATGTGTTTGTTGCAAGTAATCAAGCAAGTCACTTCCGGCTAGGTGTTTGCTGGTAGAACATATTCTTGATCGATGATGTTCGTGTAGTGTATTCTGCAAAGAAACAGGAGAGGTTCACAAGTAGATGCATGCAATGTAGGAGATCCGAGATCCTGCTGCGCTGCACCGTGCGTGCTCCGATTTCTACTTTACCAAAGCCGCCTTAACACTAGCACTATCCCCCGGCCATAAAGCGAGCCACCACGGCTTTAAAGCGCCGAGCCGTGCCCCTGCTGCTTTCCCAAAGCCGAGCTCACCCAGCAATCACATCGCACTACGCCCGGCCATGGCGGCCACCGTGCTTCCACAAGTGATGGGGGGAGTGCTCCTGCTCCTGCTGGCCGCTGCGTTCGCCTCGGGGAGCAACAACAAGGTGCCGCCGGCGCTCTACGTGTTCGGCGACTCGACGGCGGACGTGGGCAACAACAACTACCTGCCGGGCGGCGCCGCCGTCCCGCGGGCCAACTTCCCGCACAACGGCGTCGACTTCCCGACCTCGCGGGCCACCGGAAGGTTCAGCAATGGCTACAACGGCGTCGACTTCCTGGGTAAGCTAAGCAAGCAGCACCCACAGCTTCAATTCTTGTGAGTAAATAATGGAGGAACAGTAAGTAACTAGTTGCATCCAAATAATTAAATAAAATGTTTGGTTCAGCTCTGCACATGGGGTTGAAGCGCAGCCCGCCGGCGTTCCTGGCCGTGGCGAACAAAACGAACAAGCAGGTCTTGCGAGGCCTGCTGGGAGTGAACTTCGCGTCTGCAGGATCGGGCATTCTCGACACGACAGTAAGTATATATATGATCGAGCTAGTAATTGAAGGAAAAAAAAAATGATGGAGCTAGTACTATTGGCGCAGGGGAGCTCCATGATCATCCCGCTGAGCCAGCAGGTGGCGCAGTTCGCGTGGTTGCAGCGCCAGATGATGATGAGGACGACGACGCAGCAGCAGCAGCAGCAGCAGCAGCAGAATGATGGGACGGTCGGTGTTCCTGCTCAGCACCGGCGGCAACGACCTGTTTGCCTTCTTCTCCAACGGCAGCACGGCCGGCGATGAGCAGCTGGTGCGCAACCTGGTGTCGGTGTACGTGGAGCACGTGAAGGCCCTCTACGCTCTGGGCGCCAGGAAGGTGGCGGTCATCGACGTGCCGCCCATCGGGTGCTGCCCGTACGCGCGGACGCTGCACCCGCTCGGCGCCTGCGTCGGCGTGCTCAACGACCTGGCGAGCGCCTTCAACAGGGGGCTCAGGGACGCCTTCCGCAACGGCAGCCTCGCCGCGCTCTCCCTTCAGTACTCGGTCGGCAGCTCCCACGCCGTGGTGCGGAGCATCCTCAAGCACCCGCAGCGGCTCGGCTTCAAGGACGTCACCACCGCCTGCTGCGGCTCCGGCCGCTTCAACGGCGCCAGGTCCGGCTGCACCCCCAACGCCACGCTCTGCCACGACCGCCACGACCACCTCTTCTGGGACATGCTGCACCCCACGCACGCCGCGTCCAAGATCGCCGCCGCAGCCATCTACAACGGATCCACCCGCTTCGCCACGCCCGTAAACTTGAGGCAGCTCGTGGAGGAGGACAAGTACTAGTGCATAGATAGCTGCTGCGGCTAGCTAGATCCGAACGCAAGCTCTAAACATGTGGGTACAACATTCCTGCCGGCCATGCCGTACGTTGTTGGTCCCATCCGATATGTCCTAAGCCGCACCGTGTCGTGACGTCGAGCTACCGGTCTGTGCCATGTGGACTTGTTCAAACACCATTTTGTCTTTTTTGGCATCTAATAGATGTGACAGGCCTTGTTATACAGCTATGGCGAGGTAGCCGATGAGCCTAGGCTGTATGTACGTAGTATATAAGACCACCGGAGCAGAGCAGAGCAGAGCAGAGCAGGAAGCCCCGATGGCCACCCGTGCAAACGTGTACGTGGTCGCGGCGCTGTGCGGCCTCCTGCTCGTGCTTCTCGCCGCGACGGAAGCCGAGGCGAGTAGGCGGCTCGTCCCCGCGGTGTTCGTGTTGGGCGACTCCACGGTGGACGTCGGCAACAACAACCGCCTCAACATCACCGCCGCGGGCAGAGCCAACTACCCCCATTACGGCGTCGACTTCCCCGGCTCCTCGGTGCCCACCGGCCGCTTCAGCAACGGCCTCAACACGGCCGACCTGCTGGCTCGGGGCCTTGGCTTCAGCCGCAGCCCACCGGCGTACCTCTCCCTCACGACGGAGAAGGCCGTCAGGTCTCACATGTACAGGGGCATCAACTTCGCGTCAGGAGGGTCCGGCCTCTCGGACGGCACCGGCCGAGCCCTGGTAGGACTGACTGATGACAGACAGACAGACAGACAGACATACATACATACATACAATATACATACATTCATACATTCATACATACATACACGCATGCACGCATGCAGTTTGGCGAGGTGATCCCCATGTCCCAGCAGTTGCGCTACTTCTCAGGCGTCGTCAAGCACATGACCCAGCTGTCAGGCGCCAAGAAGACGGCCAGCCTCCTGCGCAAGTCCATCTTCGTCGTCAGCGTCGGCAGCAACGACATGTTCGAGTACTCGGCGTCTCGTGGCGACGACTACGCCTTCTTGACTGGACTCGTCACGACCTACAAACGCTACATCACGGTACGAAACGATCTGCTCTGGCTTTGACTGGACTCGTTACGACCTACATTATATTCTGGGCAGGCCCTGTACGAGATGGGCGCGAGGAAGTTGAGCATCATCAGCGTCCCGCCGCTGGGGTGCCTGCCGTCGCAGCGTCTGCGGCGGCTGCAGCAGCTGGGCACGCAGGGCTGCTTCGACCCGCTCAACGACCTCTCGCTGCGCTCCTACCCGATGCTGGCCGCGATGCTGGAGGAGCTGGCACGCGAGCTCCCAGGCATGGCCTACTCCCTCGCCGACGCATACGCCATGGTCTCCTTCGTCTTGGAGAACCCGAGGACACAAGCATGGAGTAAGAGCGCCATGATGCATTGCAGTTGCAGGGATCATGGAGTATCTGAGATTCAATTCTGATCCACATATATATGTATATTGCATGCAGGCTTCACGGAGCTGGAGGCGGCTTGCTGCGGCGGCGGCCCGTTCGGGGCGGCGTACCCGTGCAACCAGACGGCTCCGGTGTGCGGCGACCGCGACGGCCACCTGTTCTGGGACGCCAACCACCCCACGCAGGCCGTCTCCTTGATCGCCGCGCAGACCATCTTCGCCGGCAACAGGGACCTTCGTCAACCCAATCAACGTCAGGGACCTGGCCCTCCTCGTCCTCTGATTTTTGCTGGCTAGTACGAATAATAAGACACGACGGACGGACGGGGTCAGCACCTAGCTGCTCTCGGACGCAGTCAATCTGTCATATATACACTCTGTCTTGATGAGCAGCTAGCTAAATTTGTTTCTTCTTACCAATTTGCATGAACGACGTTTTAAATTTCCACCGCCGTCTCTACTCGTTTGGGCCTTGGGCTAGTGTGCAAGAATGCCTTCCCATCGGACGCCTTCGTAACACTGGAACTAAGCTAATGCAAAAATGACTTTTGCGACATTAAAAATATGCATACAAATAAATTTCTAAATTCCCACCGTCGAGATCCGCTGGTCTTGCCTCCGCTCCCGCAATTTAGGCTCCTTGCATCCTCCGGCGAGATCCGACGCGTTTTGCGAGCTCATGCATGCAACCTGCGGCAAGGAGCCACTGTTCGCGCTCGCGGGCCTCTGCAGGTGCCTGCAGGCTTTGCTTCCGTGTCCCTGCGAAGCCTAGCACGAGGATGCAGGTCCTGAGCATTCCGCCGGCGGGCTCCTGCAGGGCGAGCATTTTGTGCCGACGGGCAACGCAGGTGTCCTGCAGGCGACGGCAGACAGGCCCGCTTGCATCCTGAGGCGCTGCGGAGGATCCGCGCCATGGCAGCCAGACGAAAGGCGACGTCGCGGCTGGAGAGGCACCGGCGGCCAGACAGGGCGGGGTCTTCCGCGACCGCGACGGGATGGCCGGATCGGGCCGGCGACGCGACTTCCCCCCGGGCCAAGGGACGGCGGCCTCCCCTCGGCGACAGGTCTCGGGACAGCTGCGTGGCTTCCACTCGGCGGCTGGCCGCGGGACGGCGGTCGGCAGAGCGGCCTCAGCTCGACGACAGGTCTCGGGACGACGGCGCGGCTTCCACACGACGGCTGGCCGCGGGACGATGGCCGGCGACGCAGTCTCCAACTGGTGGCGGGCTGCGAAGGCCGGCGGCTTGCTGCTTGTCTGTCGCTGGCTACGTGGGCCCTTGCGGGCTCGACTGCTGGCCAGGAGCCAAATAGTACCTGCTGGGGATTGGAGGCGGTGTGGAGCAAGGCCAGCGGCGAGGCAAGGATGCATGACGGTCCACGCGGTGGCGGGAGGAGGTTGCGTAGGTGGGAGCGCGATGGCGACGCCGCGTCACAAGGAGGAAGGGCCGCGGAGACGCACCGTTACTACTTTCATGCGTGCGGGCCTGGACTGCCGATTTTGGGAACTTACAGTTTTGGATTGGACTCTCCTGGCGTAAGCCTTCGCCGCTGACCTGCTAGTGGCGATGATGATGGCGCCTGAGGGCGTCGTTCTCTCAGTTGGAGGTGTCATCGTGGAGCTCACTCTGACTGCACGGGGCTCTCTGAGTGAAAACCTTGTCCATTCTGGACAAGCGACGACGGCGCTGCTGCGTCGTCACCTCTTTGGAGGCGTAACTGCTAGAGGCCTATCTTCTGCGACATTGCCGATGTCACTACTGGTCAAGGGTGGCTGATGCGGTACGGCAAGGTGGCTTGGTGTAGATGACAAGAAGGAATGGAGATGCCGAGGTCACGTGAAGGTTACCAAAGCTATGGTGGCGGCCAGGGGTTGCCGCATGGATGTTGGTTTCGGCTGCTTGCAGCGGATCGTGGCGGCTGGTATTACTTGGCAACTATCAGGGCGACATGGGACAACGTCAGAAGACGATGCTGGCAACAACGACATCGTGCGGTGACTAGACTTGCGGCGGACTGTGGCAGGTTACTTAGCTTTGGTCAGCAACTCCGGTGTGGTTCATCGTCGATAGATGGCGCAACTGGCAACTTGGCTTACTGATGTCGTGGCAGCGACCTTGTGCGCAAGGGAAGCAACGAGATAATGTTGACATGTGAAGGTGGCTCTGGCGCAGGATGAGGGTCATGTGAGATGGGGCAACACTGCTTACCTCTCTGATGGCGACTTAATAAACAGATTCATGACTTGGAGTGGCGGATGTGATGAGGACCCCGCGTACGGTGTTTTCGAGGCAGCTAGGAAGAGTCCAACAGCGGGCGTGGCGAGGCCCCCGCGCGTTGTGTTTCGTGCCGGCAACTGTGAGGCAGCCTGCGAGAGGTCAGGATCTTGTGTTTTTCACTCTATCATACGATATGCAATGTTGCCGCCGCACTTGGCGATGGGTCACGCATGGCGGTGTCTACTCGGTGCGGTGCGGTCCGTTTATCTAGTTTCCCTATCGGCATGGTGTCGGGCTTTAGACGACGACTACTTTGTTACGAGATGGTTGATG
This sequence comes from Urochloa ruziziensis, assembly GCA_015476505.1. NCBI lineage: Eukaryota > Viridiplantae > Streptophyta > Magnoliopsida > Poales > Poaceae > Urochloa > Urochloa ruziziensis. The sequence continues at coordinate 58,700,252 of CM027123.1, read as the reverse complement.
GCCGCCGCAGTTAAGTTGTGTTTTTGCCTCCGTTTGTACAGTGGATTCGTTCGACCGTGTTGATGTCTCAATCCAACCGGTCGGAACTTGTTTATTTTCTGTTTCTTTCTCTTTTCCTGCCTATGGTCTACCAGGGCTGTAGTCTTATATTTTTTTCTGCTATATCAATGAAACACACATTGTCTTGTGCGGTTCGTTCAAAAAACATATTGTAACATTCAAAATATGATGTCACAACATATTACATTTGTCATCGCAACGCAATACTGATAGGATAGTGGAGGCAACAACACAATGGGCCCAACCGTTGCCCTACTGGGCGAAAAGAAGCAGCATGTGCGCCCCTGGGGGCGCCCATAGCCGCCGTCGGGCCCATCGACGCGTATCCAGTCAGCTATCTTGGAATAAAAAGTAGATTTTGTTTAAGAAGTTAAATCTTTTGTCTAGGAAAGGATGAGTCTGATTTATAAGAAACTCAATCCTAGTTGCCCTAGCGGTCAAATCTAGAGTGACTATATAATCAAGAGTTGTACTAAATGAAAATCAAGAAGGAAAAGAATATTTTTTTGCTTCAAGCATGACTATCAGACTCATTGGCCAGATACCTTGCTCACTGTTGTTTCAATGGATGTGGAAATCTTGTTCTCGTGGCAAGCACACGTTCTTTTTCTGGCTTTAACTAAGGGATTGTTTAAACACCGGAAACCTCATTAGGAGACGGAATATGCATCTTGATGACTACTCTTGTGTTCTCTGCTCGTCAGGTGTTGAGGAGGATCTTATGCATCTCTTTTTACCTGCCCTTTCAGCAAGGCATGCTGAGCTGTTTTGAACATTCAGTGGGACTTGCTCCTTCCACCATTAGACATGATATCGTCGGCTCATCACATCTTTGGACGGGCTATCTTCAAAGAGGCTGTCATGGTGGCCAGCTAGACTATTTGGTGTCATCAGAATATCATTATCATTGATCAAGGACAACTTAGCTTAGCCCGGTGGAAGATTGTATTTTGGGAAGAATTGGACTTAGTTATGCTTCGCGCAAAACCAAGTGTAAAGCTTTCCATATATTCGTGGTCGTGGATGAGCAATCTCAATTTATAGATCCTTCTTTCTTCTTTTGAGCTTGCAAGCCTTTTAAAACGCCTATACATACACCACCTTTTATATATATATAAAATAGGTAGGGGGCTTCCTTGCCTATTCGTTTAAAAAAAGAATATTTTTGTTGCCCTTAGCTCTCTCGCCTCTCTCTCTCCCCCCCATGCGCTGTCGTCTCCATGTCGTTGCCACCGCCCCTAACCCTAGGGCACCGGCCCTCCCCCCATCGCCTCTACATCTGGTATCCAAAGACTAGAGACTATGCGATCCACCATGAACAATCAGCCCGTTGACGACGATATAACTACAAAGCTCGATGACATTCTGAAGAGATTGTCAACCCTGATGACGAATATGGCGAACTCAGAGGCGCGCGTGGACAAACTCTTGGCCTGGAAACCGACCAAGAAAGAGTGTAAGGAGGAAACCAAGTATCAAAGAGCTCGAGGAGAACTCCATCCACGACCAGATGAAGGCAGCACAAAGAGGTGGCTGATGGGCATGGCAAACTTGGAAGCACATTTGGTCAAACTCTAGGTCAGGAAACCTACCGAGGAAGAGCATAAGGAGGAGGCAACCAAGTGTTAGGAGCTAGAGGGTAAGTCCATCCGCGACCAAATCAAGGCCACACGAGAGGTGGCTGCGCCCGCAGTGACGGCAAGCACCATCGGCTACACCACGTCGGTGAACATCATCGACAAGGTTGAGATGTTCCATGAACCCATGAACACCAAGGCACCACCAATGGACAAGGGCCAATTCATCTTCCCTGTGCCCATCCCCTGCTACCATAATCTGAGCTTCCCGAGCTATGACAGGAAGGAAGATCCACTGCCATGGCTCAATCGGTGTGAGCAATTCTTCGTCGACCAGTGGACTTGGAGGACCAAAAGGTATACCATGGGTCGTTTCATATGATAGGTGCGGTGCAACAATGGTACATGCATCTATCCCAAGAGAGGAGGATCATGACTTGGACCCTGGATGACACTGTACCACACCACTACACACTGCTTTTAAGTTCTAGTTTTGTGAAAAAAATTTGTAATACTCCTACTTTGACGTTCCAATTACCATATGTTTCTCCACAATTCACTTCGCATTAGTGGTAGCACAAAATGATGCGTGGTTGCATATGCATGCTTCTTACAGGAATGCACATGCTCCCTTGAGTTGTCAATATATACTCCATGTCAACACCAGAGTCAGACATATCGATCCACCTGACCTGGCATCCGAAAAAGAAAAGTTGTTGCACCTTGACGGCCTGACCCCAGAGCCAGACCCATACGAATCGTGCCCCTCATCCGCTGCGTCAAGATCAACTAGCCAAGAACATACCTAAAGTCCACACGAACCTTTCAGCTTTTCCACCGAGAAACCCTGCAGTAGCACAAGTGCACAGCCGCACGGGAGACCACCCCGGGATTTCAACCGCTGCAGCTACTGTAGGTAGCTGCTGCAGCAACAGACGAGCGAGCCTCGCTCGAGATGGATGGCGAAGGGCAAACAGCATAATGGCGCATGCAGCGCTGGTGGGGATGGGCTCCGGCTCCGCAGTCTGCACCCCCCGGATGGATGGCATTGATCACGGAACGGCACAGCCGCCGCCGGCTCGGTGCCGCCACAGTACACTCCACCCTCTCGTGCTTCCGGCCGGCTGCGACTTACTACCTCCGTCCCGGAAAGAATGCATATCTGGGATGCAGTGTCCGTTAAAGTGGTTCATGTTTGACCAAATTTCTAGTAATTTGTATTCATATTTATGAGTCTAAATAAATTTGTTAAAAATTACATTTAGAAATGAATCTAATGATATATATTTTATATCATACATATTTATATTTTTTATTTATAATTGATCAAACTTAAGACTCTGGAAGGCGAGAAGTGCATTCTTTCTTCGGGCTCGGGCATGAGACTGCGACCCCCCGGCCACCATCAGGGAGATCTTTTGGTGTGATTGATATGAGCGCGCGGCGGACCCGCCCTAGCTTGTGTTGTGCGGTTGCGCAAGCGTTTCTGTGCGCGGCAGGCCTCCCTTGCTGTTTTGCACACCTTGATGGCTTGATGGATACGGCGCCCAAATCTTTAATTTGCTCCCCAAATTTTGAGCATTTCTCTGAGCAGGCATTATGCATGAGCGTGATAGACAGACCCCGCAGTGTACTGCTGCATAATGTATAGAGTAGGAGACTAGTAGTGGAGCTCTAAACGTACGTACCGCGCGAGGGAGGAGGGAGTACTCCGTATATGGCAAAGAACGAACGAAAGGTGTCAGTCTTTCATTATTAGCTGCGCAGCTGTTCAATTTTGGCCGTGTGCCCGTGTCCATAATGATTTGATTCCCATGCATGGCACCGTGATCATCACCACCCTACTCTATGCATGTTTGACATGAAAGATCTATCGTCCAAAGATATACTAGTATATAGTATATGCATCACCAGCACATCTGTTCGCATCACTTTGCATTTCAGATGTTGGACATGAAAGATCTGACTGTCAACTGAATGACTGGACTCGGGGAACCAAGTGTTGGCGAGATGAATGTTTGATCCTATAAATATATTGTTGTAAGCCCTGCTGTGGTTCTTGGACTCGATTACTAGTCTTTTTCCTAGCTAGAGAGTAATCCAGTAAAAATCTTTTGTATACCATCAGAATCAACAGATAAATAGCCGCTGCACAAACCCTAATAAACTGTACATAAAAAACTTTTGCTTTGCTGTGATATTATTAGAAGAAAATTTGCTAAGTTTATTGAAAAAAATAGATGCAAAAAATGCAGCTGAACATACAAAGGTAAAAATTCTTGCAAGTTCGTAGACTGTAGCCGTAGAATAAGAATGAAAACAGCAAAAAAAAAATTTAGCACTTACTAGGTTTATAATCAGAGCATGAAATGAATATACGGCAATGTTTCAAATAGCACTCTATAGGATTTAGTGGTAAGCAATGTTTCAAATGGCACTCTGTATGATTTAATGGTAGGGTTCCTAAACCAATATTAGCGCCGCTATAGCTCGAAGCAAACTGATAAGGAAGCGGTGGCATAAGGAAGCAAAATTCTGGTACGTTAGAAAGCGTACTTTAATGCAAGAACATCAACGCGGTTTAAGTAAGCCTATTTTCAATAACTAACTAACATAGAATAATATTGATCATTTAACAATCAACATCACATATGAGCATGCATTAATCTGGATTTAGGACACAAACCTGATCTAGACAAAAGAAAATTACCCGTCAAAACACACACCAGTATGTATTTGAAATTGCAGTCACCTAGAGTTTTCGCTTGATTGACGTATCAGATATATTCTCTAGGGGGTGTCAATTAATTTCACACAAGGAACACCTAGTATGCAGGAGTGTCAAGCCTCTGACCCACTTATACCTTTCCTCATGTTCAGAAAAATCAATTCATTCATACAACAACAAAGCATGAGCCAGTATAACAGATTTATCAGTCTGTCTTGACATCCAGTTGAAAACAATAAACTAAGACAACGTGAATGTTACCCAAAAAACAGACAAGCCATAAGTATCCACACAAACCATGAAAAATGTCGTGGCAAACCAGAAAGATATATAGAGGTTTTCTACTACTTTTGGAGAGGTAGTATTCGTAGTAGGGGGTGTTTAGTTTCCGAACGTACAAATTATGTGGTCTCACATACAAGCGAATCTTATTATTTAAAAGCATTAAACGTAGACTAATAATAAAACTAATTACACAAATAGAGTGAAATTCGTGAAACAAATAAAATGAAGATAATTAATTCATGATTAGCGAATGTTTACTGTAGCATCATTGTTGCAAAATTATGTATTAAATAGGCTCCTTAGATTCGTCTCGCAAATTTCACTTAATCTGCGTAATTAGTTTTATTATTTGTCTACGTTTAGTATTACTAAATGAAAAGATTCTTTTTGATGTGCCGGTTGAAAATTTTATGCAGTGAAAGTGGAACTAAACAGGCCCGGTATGGATTGTAGAGTAGTTAGGATATAGTCAAAATACTGAAATAATGGCCACACATTAACATTTTTTTGACCAAATTACATCTGCATTAAGCTTCTATTTATTAAGAAACATCTCCAGTAGGTATGGATTCTAGTGTATAGTTATGAACTTACTTAAGATGTAGTCAGATACTCAGATGGACACACCGGCACAACCCAAGTACCGTATAGATCTGTCCATGCACACCGCCATTTTCCATGCAAAGATGATGATCAGATCTGTCTTCTAAACTTATACTCAGTAAGTACTCTAGTACTATCTTTCTTTCCCTCTTCTTGAAATAAGACGGCATATTATTTATCAAGCATTTGATCATCATTGATGCAAACAAGTAATTAAAGAAACATATATTATTTTTCATACATCTCCACTAGGCACTGTATTTTCCATGCTTGTAATGATTAGACTGCATTGGGTCAAGCTACAAGACGAAATGGAAGGAGAAGCATGCTTTGGACTGCCATACATGCTACTACAGTTCTTTGCCTAGAGGTCATTGAGAAAATTCAATCGGTCACAGACTGTACAGTACAGGTAGCTGGGTCAGGGCCAGGGAGGTCTGCGGGTGAAATCATGAAGTGTATTGGAACAAGCAAAAAATAAGGAGCATATGCACAGGCTGGAAATGATAAGCCAAGGAAAAGAATGGCACATCTCATGATGACCATCACCGGTCTCTGGCACAAAACCCTAGCTAACGTAGAATGGTCAGAGAGAGGAAATTTATGTGAAACATATTCTAACAGTATTCCAGTATTATTGTGGTATCAGGGGTTTGAAATCTTGACCAATACATCAAATGGTAGTTTAGTACTAGCAACCAATCATGGCAACAGTTTGTGCACACTTACATGAGCCTGGCGCCCTGGCCTCATGGTCACATGTTGCAGAGATGTCCCTTATCAGAGTTCGAAGAACAGGCCTGCAAGCGAAACCAGCAAGAAAGCTACAACTACGGGGTTAGTCTTCCGAAGAACGTGGCCGCAGAAGAACGGTTAGCGGCAAAAACGACGGATCCGAAAAAATGGCATCAGGAAGGGGGTAAAGCTATCTCCACTTCCGCCAAGGCCTACCATGGCCGGAGGGGCTCAAGGAAGCAGACTAAATCAGGCCGGCAACAGACAGATCAGACTACCATATGTAGCTAGCTCGCACCAAAACTTTCCCCAAAAGCATATCATGGACCATGATGAAGCTTAACCCCAGCAAGAAAACAAGAGGGCATATATCAAAAGGCCCAGCAACTGAACGAGCAAGAAAAGGCAGCAAAGCAAGCTTAATGAAAGCGTTTCTGACACAAGTGATGATCAAATATAAGGAGTAAACTCTGATTTGTGTCATGTGGGCTTTACAAAGGGAGGCCTACACAGCTCCATTGGCAGTATGCCCACCTCCAAAAAAATAACAGATTTGAGAGACTTCTGCAAGATCAGCAAGGAGGTGGACAGAATGCCAAGGAACTCTCAGTAAGCACCCCTTTGATAAGCACGCATGACTAGACTACGGCCCCCTTGCTCTGCGACCTGTGCATCGATCGATCCACAGCTGCAGCTCTCGCTCTCTGTAATAAGGATGAGCTCCTTTACAGGGCGCGCTATTTATAGAGACTAGAGTGGAGCTAGGGTTATGGCTTGCGAGGGGATTCCGTGGAGGCCGGGAGGGGAGGGGAGGGGATGGGCATGCAGATCAGATGGATGGGGATTGTGCTTTTCTTGGTCTCTGTGTGTGAGTTGCAGTGGGAGATCTGAGGGATTTGATATGAGACGATGGCAGCAAGCAGATCTCTTCCCATGGCTCCATGCCTACAGATTAAACTACAACGTAGCCACAGATTTTGGGGCTATACTGAGCGCCTTTCTTCTCCACCTTGATTCTCTGGCCAAAAGGAGGTAAAAATCATGGCTCTTTTGGCAGCTGGAGTTCAGTATCAGTAATAAAATAAAAAACTGTAGTACACTAGAGGAGCAGTATTATATTGAATTGGCTGTGTTGTCATTGTGCGAGAGAGAGTGCAGGCTGGGGTAGACATATTGGTGGGTGGCTTGATGATGCTTTGGCAGGAACCAGATTGATATGAGATGGGCGATTAGGCCACTGTGGTAGTTTCATATATGTACACAGTTATGTACAGTGACACATCATCTATTACATGTTTGAAACTATGATGCAACATCTTCTCTCGATGCACATTTTCATCTATTGTTGTTCCCTAAATTATATGCAAGACACAAGCTCTCTAAGCCGCCCTGTTTGTTTCGCTGGGCTGGGCTGGAAATCTGAGAGAAGAATCTGTTGGGCTGGTTCAATAGTATTCTGTGAGGAGAATAATCCGTTGGGCTGGAAGAATAATCACAAACGAACAAGGGCGGTAGAGATAGTTTCATCACCATTAAACTCATTTCTCCTCTCTCTTCATTAATACACTGTCACATCATAAAAAATGCTGACATGATAGCCTATTTAATACTTATAAAACTCCCACTGAGACTATTTGTAGGGTTTGTAGAGATTTCGATGTGTCCAACGTGATCTCCGTGGATTAAAGGAAGGGTTATTGTCAATACTAGTGCCACATATGGTTGCAACTTTCTTTATTTTTTATAAACTCTTTGCTCAAGCATAAGTCAATTACACATATTTTCTCACGAAGTAAAATGTACCACAAGTCTCTAAACTTGATGTGCAGCATCAACTAGGTTCCCAAACTTCTAAATACCCACCCGCGGTCCCTAAACTTGCTAATCGGTTCACGTGAGGTCCAAATCACAGTTGCTTTGCTTGTATTAAACCGCCTACGTGGCTGCTGACTGTGCACCCGGTGTGCGAGACCCGCAACCAGCTCAGCTCTCCTCTCTCCCTTCTTCCCCGCGTGCGGCAGCGGTGGCAAGCACAGGGCATGGCGGCGGCGAGTCAGGCGGTCAACAGATCAAGGAATCGGCTGGCGGCGCTCATCCTTGCCCACATACATACGGATTGAGGCAGGTGACACTTTGTTGATCCACAAGTACTCCATTCGACCTCAAATTTACATTGTTTTATCATCTCAAAATGTTTGGTATGCATTTTTTTCTTTTTAAAAAACATTGTGTGCTAGCATAAGTTAATTCCCTGTACTTTCTCCACGGCTTACTTTCTATGAGTACCCATTCCGATCACAAGAAATATTAGTTATTTTAGGCTCTCTTTGGCAGGGCTCTATCTTCGGCTCCAACCGCGGCCCCAGCCGGAGCCTTGCCAAAGGGTTCGTCTTGGGGAAGCTCCGGGGGCGGATTTGGGGGTGGAGTCGTCTTCGGCTTCCACTGGGGAGACGGAGCCACAAATCGTGGCTCCACTCTGTTGCCACAGTGGTGTGGACGAGGTTGCCCCTGGGGGAGAAGGCGACAGTGTGGAGGAGCGGCGGGAGCGAGGAAGTCGACAACGACGTGGGGAGGCAGCGGGAGCCGGCAACGTGGGGAGGCGGCGAGAGCGAGGAAGTCAACGACGGTGCCAGGAGGAGGCCTGGTCGGTGCTCCGGGTGGTGAGCACGAGGAGCTCGCGGGCGGCGCACGAATCTTGGCCAGAGCGCACGGTGAGGCGTGCAAGGCGAAGCCGGATCTCATGGTGGAGCATCGAGGAGGAGCGACGATGCCGGCGGCGGTAGCTGGGAGGCGTGGGGAGGCTGCCGGGCGATGGGCGCTGGGAGGCGCGCGCGAGGAGGTCGGGCGGCGAGTGCTGGGAAGGTCGGCTGGGGAAGAGAAGGAGTCGGGCGGTGGGGATAAGGAAGAAAGAGAATGGGAAGAGAAGGGAAGGGAAAAAAGTAAAGAGAAAGAAAGGGCAGTACAATCATTTTACATGTTTCTTTTTCATATCTAACATCTAGGTGAAGCTGTTTTGCCAAACATTTTTTTTCAAAACGGGTTCAGCTCTACCACTAGATCCGCTCCACCAGAGGATCCGGATGTCGTAGTCCCTTAGGCCCTTAGTCTCTCCATCTCCAACAAAGTGATGTCATAGTCCATGACTCGTGCTAGGATGAGAGCATTCATTTTTGTAAGTTTGTTTCAGATACTATTCTTCTACGGTTAACTTGTACGCAAAATACACGCGAGAGCAGTGGTGGACCCAGCACCCGGGCCAGGGGTGCTGCAATCCGAGGTTGCCGCCTAAAACTACTAGTGTTTGCATGTATTTTGTAGACAAATTGGCTTAAAAATCCCCAAATCGGCCCTAGCATTTGCATGTGAGACTATTTTATTTTTGACTAGCCCTAGTCCAGCGCTACAGGAGAATGAGCTATCCGCAGCCTAAAAAACAGCGATCATTTTTGGACCCGGTGCTAATGGGACTTTAGCACCGGGTCCAACGGTTAGGAGGCTGAAAAAGAAGATGGGAAGGCTGAAAAAGAAAATGGTAAGGCTTTAGCACCGGTTGGTGATTAAACCCGGTGCTAAATCCTACCTATTAGCACTGGTGGTAGCCACCAACCGGTGCTAATGTGCCCAAACACATTTAGCACCGGTTGAAGCGTACAACCCGTACAAATCGTGTGCATGGATCGAGGTCTTAGCATTTAGCAGTGCGCGGCGCGCGGTCCTCCCCTCTCCTTCCTTTTCTCTCTCCCTTCTCTCTTCTTCAACCTTATCTCTTCTCTTCTTTTCTCTCTTTCCTTCTCTCACTTTTGTTTCTTCTCTCATCTCTCAGATGCGGCGGCCGACAGCGAGGCGGGCGGCGCGCACAGGCCAGGAGCGACACGCAGCCAGGCGCGGGCGCGTGCAGGCGGCGCTTGCAGGCGTGCAGGCCAGGCGCGGGCGCATGCAGGCGGCGCGTGCGGCGCAATGAGTTTTGTGTTGTTAGTGATGTTGGTGCCTTGATGTATAGTTCATTGAATTGAATTTGAGGTGGATGAGTGTATCTAACTATTGAATCTTTGTAATTTCATGTATATGTTTTGTTGGAGCTAGATAGAGTGTGTAATTTAAATGGAGTTTTTTTCCTACCCCTTTTATCTTTTTTTCTCATCTTATTGTTCTTTCCACCCTTTATCTTCTTCCTCTTTAGTTCTTGAGGAACAAGAACAACAAGTTCAGTTCTTGAAGACGGAAGAGGGAGAAAATATGAGGACGTGAAGTAAATACAGGAGAGAGAAATGGATGAGGAGTAGAGAAACATTTATTTTTTTTGTGTGCATAAACCTTTAGCATCGGGTAGTGTTGTCATCCGGTGCTAAAGATTGCTTTTAGCGCCGGGTATTTGACCCGGTGCTAAAGGGGCACCCCTTTAGCACTGAAATATTAGCACCAGTTTTCCAACCGGTGCTAATAGCCACTTCTCTAGTAGTAGCCATCATTCTGGGTCCGCCCCTGGGCGAGAGCCTACGTTGACTTCATTAATCTCAAGATTTGGCAGGCCAGTCTATCTGTGTCTATTTGTGTTTTTATAAAAAGGTGAAGACATAGTTATATATAAGTTTTTACATTGCATTTCTTCTCTCTATCCATGTGGCCCAATGCATAAACCTTTTACACTTTTCATCATTTTTACGAATTTAAACACCCCTTAATCTATCATTGGTCAAGCATAAGATAGTAAAGTTTCTTTCTTTTTAGGGTGAAGGCCGGGAGTGAGAAATTCTCATGGAAAACATGAATGGCACCTAAAACTCGGGGGGCTGACCCGCTAGTTGCCTTGACCAGACCAGTTGACAGCTGGCCATGTTTAGATGGAGGGTGAAATTTTTTTAAGTATGTCGGACACACATTTGAAGTATTAAATATAGACTAATTACAAAACTAATTACAGATTCTATCAGTAAATCGCAAGACGAATCTAATGAGGCTAATTAATCCGTCATTAGCACATGTTTACCGTAGCAATTTATTGTCTAATCACGACTTAATTAGGCTCATTAAATTCGCCTCGCGACGTATACTCCATCTATATAATGGGTTATTTTTTAATTACATTTAATATGTCATGCATGTGAGGGAACATGTTCAGAAAAAATTTGCAGGCGCGTCTAAACACGGCCATACGGGACTCTGATGAACGCTCGATCGAAACCGGCGCGACAGTAGAGGTGCATCATGGCGTTGCTTGGGATACCCGGCCGATACAACAGTTGGTGCACTACTCGCCGCCTCTGATGACGAGCTAGCGAGAAGAGACCGTGACCGAGCAGCAGTAGCGCATAGCGCTGGTGGTGTGAGTGGTGAACGAGAAGAGAAGCAGAGATATGATGCGCCTGGCTGCGGCAGCGGGCGCTGCTCTCCAAATTCTAGCCTTTTGTCCCCCGATGCACCGTCACTGATGATGCGCGCCCCACGCAGCCCCACTTCCAAATCGATGGATCATCATAAATTCCATGTCTGTCTGCAGCTGCTAGTGCTACTGCTGGTAGTACTAGCAGTAGGCACCATCCATCGGATCCTGCTGCTGCCTGCTGAAATCTGAATCTAATCCAGCCACCCATCGTGCATGCCTGCTGAAATCAGCATTGAATCGTTCCAGATCTGCCACACCAACCTATCATGAACTCTCCACTCCCAACCATCTGATGCTGGACGAGGTCTTTGCTAGTTCGAGTTATTTTCGCCACCGACACATTACCGCCGAGTTAATGCCTATCAACCCTTTTTTCTGAAAAATTAATGCCTGTCAACCTGCAAGTACAGGTTTGAACCAAGTGCTGCAATTAGGACGGTCTCAGTGGAGAGTGTCATCGTACCGTTGTCAAAACTGAGAACTTGAAAACTGTCATCATATGACACTCCTATCTTCTCTCCTTATAACTAACTCTGTCATGTCAGCAAATTTGTTAATGTTGCATGATATTTAATACTCATGACACTCCCACTGAGACTGGCTTAAGATGGCAGCGAGCACTAAAGCACGTCAGAAGATTTTGTTACAACTGTGCCTAACCTTCTCATTACTGGTGATAGCATTGCAGCAACATATGTTGGTACAATCTTTATTTCTCAAGAAGAAATAAAGTTGTCAAAACTATAGAGGTACGTGCTAGCTTTTGGCCAGAAATAAAGTTGTCCAAACTAAAGAGGTATGTGCACTACTCTGTGTGCCGTCTAATTTTTCTGTAGGGAGCATAAAAACCCATGTCGGTTCGATTTGCCTAAAAAAATACATATTACTCTGTCAGTCATATCAGAACTCACAGGGTTATAGGTGATTTTTCTGTGGGCGTTTGGGCCCTCACAGATAAATCAGCGTTAGATTCACGAATGCGCTCTGTTTCCCGCGATCAATTTGGCACGACGGCACGACGCGGACAGATTCGTGCGTGTTTTTCTATAAAAAAAGAAGAGCGAGAGACATTATCCGTACGCGGACCCAAGCTGCTCACATCTCTCCCCAGACCCCCGTCTCTTCCCCCAACTCGGCCGTCGCCGCCCTCTCCCTTCCTCGGTCTTGGTCCAACTCGGCCGCTGCGCGCTGCCCTCCCTGCTCTGGTCCTCACACTCCACCGCTGCCTAGAGGATGACCGCGAGACCTCCTGCCCTTGCAGATCTATGAGTAGAGCCATGTGCCACCCGGTGCCGCCTTGAGGGTCGTCGGTGATCCGCCTCCCCGGGGGCTGGGGCCGGGTGCCACTGCGTTCCACGCCGCCGCCTCTTCCACACTGCCGCCACGAAGATTGACGCCGCTACCTCTTGACTTCAACCTTCGTCTTCCCCTCCTTTGGGGTGGATCTCAAGCCTTCTAACTGTGGGTTCCTCTCTTTGTGAAGCACGACATTGATAGGTACTGCAAATAACTCGATATCTCAATTTCTTTACTCCAATTCAAAGATTCTTTGATGGTCTTATTCTCCTTATCTCCTGCATGCTGGTGCTAGGGTTTCGCGAACTACACGAATCCACTCGCCTCCAACCAGTGAAACCGTCGAGCTGGATCCACTGGTTTGTGCCTATTTTTCCTTTCTTGTGGTGTGAACAGCTGTGACCAGACTAAATATCTTGGATTTGCGATCCATTAGGTAATTATGTAAATTTTCCCCTCACTATAGTTGAAATCTGGAGTAAATAATTTTGTGCCATGTGACTGAAACATGTTCAGGTAGTATTGTGCCCTATGACTCACACATACCAAGTAGAAATCCGAAGTAAACAATTTTTTGCAGCTCATATTTAGCTTTTATGGGACATTTATGAGTGTGCTTTGGTTTATAGATGTACACATATATGAATATGGTTTGTTGCTTTGTGATTGCCATTCTTGTTTTTTTATCTTCAGTATCAAGAGGTTTGCATATAGTATTTTTATCTATATTCTTTTCATGACTTGCATATAGTATTTTTATCTATATTCTTTTCATGACTTTTTTTAATTTTGATATGCATGTCGTGTGTTCTGGAATTATAGGACAAGCTAAACTTTATGTTTGAAAAGAATTTGTTCAGATAACTTAGGCCCCGTTTATTTCCTCCATTCTCTAAAAAATTTTCTCTATCGATTTCGGTGCCCCGTCTCACAATGCACGCAACCAAATGCAAAAAGTCTTTCACTTTTTCGCTCTCTCTCCTCCAACTAAAAAGGGCCTTAATAAGTTACCTTTTACATATTTGAAACACAGATAAGTTGAAATGTCACAAACATGGATGTATAGTGGTTGGCAACACGGAAGCTCCCTCTAGTGAATGGATTGAGCAAACAACTGAATTCTTGAATTCTGCATTCTCTTTGTTGGTTGTGGCTGAAAATAATACAATTAAATGTTCATGTGCTATGTGTCAGAACTACTTTAGACACAAAAGGGAAACTATAGAGTTTCACCTATGCAAATATGGTTTTAGAGAAGATTATGAAACATGGACAGAGCCATAGTCACAAAGTTCCCGGGTCGATGGTGTCGAGGAACGGGGTCGAGGGTCGACACTTTATAAAATCATGGTACGAAGGGGGTATACTTCTTTGGTATGATAAATCACTATGTGGAACGGTGACCCCGATTCATCCGGGTCGATGTCTCGGGGTCGATGGCTTGATATAAGACAAGCTATGTACAAGTGCTACTAATAAAGAATCTAATATGTTCGGCCACTATCTCTCCCGACTCCTGTGCAGTCGAGGAGTATATCCATAGCAAAACCCTACTAATACTCGGCAGCAGTAGCATCTTTTGACCCTTCATCTCACATGCGACCCATCCTGAATTGGAACGTGACCCGGTCTTGAATGGTACACTGACCCTGATCGACCCCGAACTCCGAATCGGAACGATGAACCCGGGTCGAGGGACGAGGCACTGACCCCGAATTCTGTGACTACGGACAGAGCATGGTGAGAATTTGGGTAGTTTGCAACTTTGCATCTTAGTTTAACTCTCATGGTAAGCTATCAAAACTAGTATCCTACTCCCTTGTGTGAAACTAGTACACTTGCACTTGTTTAGTTGTGAGTTTTGGGTGCTTCATGTATGGTGCTGGACTTAGAATTCAGTTAATGTATATGGAGTTCTAAAATACATTTGATTATTTACACGAGACTATCATTTTTGCAATTACCTACTAGTTCATGCCATGTTGGGGAAGACACTGAAGATGAGGAGCTAGATGGGGATGAGCTGGATGGGGAGGACAATGAAGACGAGTACAATGGGGGAGTACAGATGAGACAAGGACTTGGATGGGTATGGTCTAGATGGAGAGGGCATGAATTGGAAGGGTTTTGATGGTGAAGATATTGATCTAGGTGGCAAGTGCAAAAATGTGGAAAGGGAGGACAACGACAATGGTAGATCAAGAAACAACTTTCTTGACTTCTGCGATGAATATGGTATAATATAAGGTGAAACATTGAGTAACATAATTATGGTGACAGTTGACTTTTGTCTTGTGAACACATGTGGATTTTTTTTTCTTTTGATCAGCCATGCTGGACAACGATAACTTATGAGTAGAATCATCCTAGCTGTGAACTTGTGCTCTAAGTAGCGATCTGGTTGTAGCCACTTTATGTATGTAGTAGCCACTTTGTGTGCTTGTGATCTTGTTGAACACTATATGCTAGTGATGTGAGAATTCCGTTGAACCATATATATGTATGGTTGTGCTTGTGATGTGAGCCATGTAATGGCGATGTAATCCCGTTGAATCTCGATGAGCAGGACAGAATATTTTTTTAAAGGTTGAAGATAGAGTATGATGAGTGCGGATAGCCTTAAGAGAATAGAGTTATATCATATTTGAGAGGAGTAGTTTCATCCTCGTAGTACACTTACACCATCACTGTCACTGCTCTCCGAAAAGAGGCAAAAAGTTCATCTTCTCGTGTCGCAGATATACGAGTGATAGGTTTGCTCACCTTGTGTCTTAGAAAACCCTCAATCATACTACATGCATGGTCCTAGACTCCTCCTAGTAGTCCTTAGGGGGTGATGCCTTTAAAAGGGTGAAAAGTTTTACCAAAAAATCATGTCAGTTTATTTTTTTTTCTTTGTATTTGCGACGCAATGCAAAAAGTTTTCACACGATGTGAACACGCTCTTAGACGTGCTCGCTTTCTGTCGGCACATAAACATAAAGTACGTGAAATAGAAGAAAAAAAGAAAGCACACCGATCAGCCAGAGAAAGAAATCCTCACGAGAGTGCTGTAGTTTGAAAATGTTGTGACGATTGCATGTCTGCATCACGAAGAACTGAAAAAAAGAACAGGTTTGCTGGCATGTTTAGTTTCCTCTTAAAATTTTTCTCACCCATCACATAAAAAAGAATCTTACATGCATGAAGAAATAAATGTAGATGAAAAAATAACCTATTATATGGATGGAGTGTATTTCTCGAGACGAATCTAATGAGCTTACTTAATTCATGATTTGCAACAGTAATGCTACAGTAATTATCCGCTAATTATTGATTAATTACCATCTAATTACCCGTCATTAGATTTGTCTCGCGATGATCATGCTAGATCTATAATTAATTTTATTAGTAGTATACGTTTACTACTCTTAAATGGTAAATTTTGCTTAATGTGATATTTACCTATTTTTACCAAAAAAAATTTCTGCCTAGACCCCTAGACTCTGCATGCCGGGTCACAAAGGCAGCTGCAGTAATGAATTGAAAGCTATCGAGGGAAAGCAAGCGTCCCTGACGATGATCGATCTGGCCTCATCTCAGCTCCTGCCTCTAGTTAGCCTAGATTCAAGAAAAGCGTTCATTTTTTATAAAAAAAGTTATCCACCTAGAGAACCGTGTCAGTTTATTTCTATCTCTATACACGCTTAGAGCAAGTATTATAGGAGGTTGTAAGCTGGCTGAATCATACGTGGAGAGAAGGAAGGAGAGAGAAGAAAGCGGGCGTTCTACTTGCAGCCTGCTCAAGCCGACGTCCTCATCTCTGCGCGTGGGCCCGAAAGAGCCAAAGCGTCCGCTCCCAGCCTGCAGCGAGCGCAGAAGCCGGCGCCTGGGCGCGCACACAGCCAGCAGGCGACCTGAGTTATTAGCCTTGCCCTTACGTAGAAACAATATTTTTTCATACTTTTCACCTCCTGTCCTTACGTAGAAACAATACTTTTTCATACTTTTCACCTCCTTTTCTCGATGTTGAATTGCTGATGCCATCGACCCCCTAAGGAATGAGGAGGACCTTCACGGAGATGCTCTGCTCGCCGCGCCTCCAGACTTCAGTGGGCAGCCCTCCGCCGAAGGAGAACGGATGTGAGGGAGGCGGCAGCAAAGACTCGACGCGACTGCAGCGTGCCGATGGATCGCGAGCTCTCCGGCACGACGTCAGCGGGGGCCGTCTCTTTCCACGCGGTGGGGTCCACAAAGCGTCTGGGGAAGAAACGCCCCTCGCCCCCAACGCAGGATTGCCCGTTTCTTGGCTTCTCGGTGCGCGCAACGACGTCGTTTCTAACCTGAGAAACCGTTTCCATGATTTTTTCTCAATTTTCTCACTAACTCAACTGCCATCTCAGCGTTTTTTCCTATGTGGCACCATATTTAATGCTATGGAAACCAGTTGAGGTGGAGGGTTAGGACTGCCCTCATTTCAATGCCTCTGCCCCGTCTGCATGCGTACTGCATATGTTATGCGTGTGTCGCTTTGACCGTATTAAGCTCTGTTTAGATCTAAGGAAAACTTTTTTTCACGAAAAAATATCCTCCTAAAGAAACCGTGTCAGTTTATTTCTATTTCTATGCACGCTTTCATAAAAATAATATTTTTTATATATTTTTATTCTTTTTCGATCTAAACACGCCCTAGGATCATGATGCGGCCGTATGATCAGGTTCGAGTACTACGTAAAAGTACGCGATGGCCATGAACTGTTTTATATTTTACGGGTAGGGAAGCCGGTCCAATACTAGAATGCACAATCCGGCCACAGCAGGATCATTACTGGTTGCAAGCATGAATGGCTACGGATCGGAGCTTCCTGTTTGTCTTGTCTCGACCCTGGCCGTTTAAAAGCGTGGCGATGATCATACGGCTCATGGCCTAGTCACGTTAGGCTACGCCTTAGGATCATGAAGGCAACTTTTTTTGTGAGGCGTACAGTAGCAGAGAGGAGGGGGGAAAACTAGCAGACTGGTAATGTGAAATTCTGGCGATTGGTAAAAGTGGTGCAAGACTGCAAGTGCTGAAGTTGCAATGTCAGGATTCCCGTCATTACAGTACTCCCTCTGTCCCAAAATAAATGCAATTTTAAGATTGAGCACGCAAACCAATGTTATGGTAAAATTACCAAATTACTCTTTCTTTTGTAAGAAATATCTAGACATTGGTTTGTCTTTTATATGAGAAACTTTCGAAAACTGTTGTCTTGTGGTTGGTAGGTCAAAGTTGCATTTTTTATGAGACAAATTTCAAATCTTAAAATTGTATTTATTTTGGAACGGAGGGACTACTCGTCTCCGCCGAGACCCGCCCGGGAATGGAATGGTTTGAGGCATGCCTCCTGACTCCTCTGAACACGGCTCAGACTTTCGTGGTTACAGATGGAGTTGTGGGATCGCTACTAGTACTACTACCAGTACCAAGAGTACTATTCAGTTTTTTTTTTTTTTGTTATTAGGGTCTCAGGATATTTGTTTTGCTATTTGGTGCCGGTCGTTAGGATTGGAAGGCGAGGTGCATCACAACTGACAAGGTTGTTTGGGCCTGGCCGAAAACACCTACCTGGTGTAATGTTGGGGCCGATCCATGCAGCGTACGGGGTCCACTGGGCCTGTGTTGGGCCTGCCTTTTCTTTTATCAGATTCTGAAAAAGGAAAAAAGACCAAATACAGGGACCCAAAGGCAGTCAGTCCAAAAAATTGAACTGCTGCTGAAGCAACGAACCGGCTGGAAAGGAAGCGATAAGGAGGAGGCCCAGGGAAGCAGACGCCAAGGCAATCAATCCCCCAACGGAACCCAAATATCCGCAGCATATTCCCAGGGATCCCCGCATCCACCGCCCCCCATTCACCCCCATTCCCAAGACACGACGACGGCCCAGCAGTGGCCGTCGCCCGCCGCGCCGCGCCGCCCAGGCCCGGCCCGGCCGTATTTAAGCGCGCGCCCCATTCCATTCCTTGTCAAGCACAACACGCGGCGTACCATCATTTCAATGGCCGTTGACAAGGACGCGATGGGCGATGAGCCGGCGGCGATGCTGCTGGAGCGCAGCCGGGCGATCACGCTGCAGGGCCGCGACACCAAGGGCCGCGCCGTCGTCAGGATCGTCGGCAACTACTTCCCAGGTGGGTGGGTACAGTACCAACATCAGATTCGCCTCCCCAATTCATAATCACAATCACAATCCAATTGGACGTGACGTGCAGCGCGCGCTCTGGGCGGCCGGGCGGCGGCGGCGCTGCGGGCTTACCTGGCGGACCGCGTGCTCCCGGCGATCGGCGGCCGCGACTTCGTGGTGGTCTACATGCACTCCCGCGCCCACCGCGCCGACAACTTCCCCGGCGTCGGCGCCATCCGCGCCGCCTACGAGTCGCTGCCGGCTCCGGCCAAGCACAGCCTGCGCGCCCTCTACTTCGTGCACCCGGCGCTCCAGTCCAGGCTCTTCTTCGCCACCTTGGGCCGCTTCCTCTTCAGCTCCGGCCTCTACGACAAGCTGAGGTACATGAGCAGGCTCGAGTACCTGTGGCCGCACATGGACAGGGCCCAGCTCCAGGTCCCCGACTGCGCGCGCGACCACGACCGCGAGCTCGAGCGCCGCCCGCTCATGGACTACGGCATCGAGGCAACCGACAGCCGCTGCATCTACGACGCCGCATCCATGGACACCTCCGCCTCCCTCCACTCGCTCCGATGCGTCTCCTAGGCCTACCCACTGCTTTACATGTCTAGTACTTAGCTATATTAGCGAAAATGAGATCCGGATGTTCTTGGGCTCAGCAGATGTGGCGTTGCCTGCAACAAGGCAAACGACATAAGCAACGCACGCGACTTGCTATGTTCTACTCACAATCAGAATACTCATTCTCTATTCCATAAGATGCATAAGCACTAGTGGAAAGGTTAAGAGATCAAAATGTGCCATGGGCTCAGGAGACTTGCCTGCAGGTGTGCTAAGAGTATCATGGCAAACAGAAATGTGCTAGTAATACCAATAGATATCAAGCTGCAAGTGAAATTTGACGCACATCAAGCAAATTATGTGAATGCATAAAATACAGGTATTAGCTAAATGAAAAAAGTCAGAAAACCCATGTATACAGGTATGAGCTAGAAGATATATAGTGAATCCCATAATAATTTCAGCAAAAAAATATTGCTGAAGCATTTTAAGACGCCATGATTTGCCATACGACTGTCTGGAAGCAACTGATTAAGTTCAGATATAAGATTAATCAACCTAGAAATTCCTTTCTGGGAATAATTTAGGGATCATTGTGTATTGTCTAAAGAAAACACCATCACATAAAGCTATGCACCTTAGCCTTTTGATGGTCATATTTCGTTGGATAACAGATAACATCTTCATTCTTTATTTCATCCCATAAGCAATGTCGTAGGTCCCTCTTTCAGTGCATACAGAAAGCAGATCCTCGGCTCTGTATGCCCCATATGGCAGAATTGATTTACTCACTTATTATCGCCTGGCAGTTGAACTTCTTCAATACTATCAACCTCAGCCCCAACCTTGGTCTCAGCACCAGCAGCAACTTCAGCCCCAACATTGGCCTCAGCACCAGTAGCAACATCAGCCCCAACATCGGTCTCTGCACCAGCAGCAACTTCAGTCCCAACCTTGGCCTCAGCACCAGCAGTTTCCATGTAGCGGAAATCCGGATAATTCCTGTGATTCAAAGAGTGCAACCACAGAGCTACAGCTCCCTCTTTGTGCTCCATCGCCGCAATATGAGGGAAAATATACTTGACCTTGAACCGTTCAGCGTCCTCGTAATAAGGATCCATGGAAACTGCCTCATGTGTATCCTTCCATTTCTTGTTGTATGAGGTGAACATGCATTCATCTAGGTACAGCCCGACCTCAGGTGCAGTAGGCACGTTAAGGTTGACATCCCTGCAACACAGATACGGCATAATTGAACATTGAGTGTGCAAATACACATAAATGGACTGTTAAACCCACATCAGCTGATAAGGATCATACTTGCGAAAGGCGACATCATAAATTGATTCAGGTGCACAGTTCCTCATCACAGTTACGGCAAGGCCAATCATCTTCCGGATCTGATGGAGCATGAAACTCTGGCCAACAACTTCACACCTGACAAAGTCAATCCCATCCAGGCTAACAACACGATCGGCAGCAAAGGAAATGATAAACCTTTTGGCTGCAGGATCCTCTGCCTTAGTTCTTGTGGTGAAGTTGTGGAAATTATGGGTACCAATGTAGTACTTGAGGATCCTGTTGAACCTCTCCTTCACTTCATCGGTGTAAGAAAAGGCACTCTTGGTTGGCGGCTTCTCTTCTCCATTGCTCTTGTCGAAATCCACACCTTGCACTTTCAATTCAGTAGCTGTGGCCTCAAGTTTATTCTCATCGTTGCCAGCTGAAGGATCCGCATCAGCTGAAGCTGTATTCAGGTTGGATAAGAAAATTGTGATTAACACTGGCTAACAGAAATTAGCATTGCAAGACTTGATTTCTATTATCCAATACCTGAAGGTACAGCATCACCAACACCGTTTGATCCCAGCCCAGCATTTCCAGCTTCAGTTCCGTCCCCAGAGACCGGTAAATCAAGCTTCTCGTCGCTGCTGGATCCAAGTTCCCCATGGACATTTGTGTTAGAAATTGGCGGATCGCATTGCGCAGCCCCAGATTCGCCATGACTGTTCACCACAGCTCCCTCCAGGGGAGCATTCTCCGCTGGGCTGAGCAGCTTCCCCTCCCGGCCCATGACACCAGGTACCTTTCTCCCCCTCTCGGAGCACTCGAGGCACTTGGTAAGCTCGGTTCCGCTTCCCATGCTCGCCATGACGGCCTCGCGGTCCGGGTGCGCGCTGGGATCAAGCGCGAAGACGGGGAGCAGGTACAGGTACCTCCGTCGGTCGCAGAACTTCTTGGCGCTGAAGGAGTTGGTGACGCGCACGTAGCCGTAGGCGCGGATCTGGGGCGCGAGCTGGGCGTTGAGGCGGTCGATGAAGCCCGGCGGGTCGACGTAGAAGCGGCCGGACACGACCTGCGCGGCGGCGCTGACGCCCTTGTCAGTGCGCGCGGCGCGCGCCCAGTCGTACCTGCGCGGCGCGGCGCGGTCGGCCTCCGGCACGGCGCCGGCCTGGTAGAGCGCCTCCTCGAGGTCGCCCTCGATGGTGCGCGCGCCCGGGTTCTTCTGCATGCCCTGGTACCCGGCGCCGCAGTAGCCGAGGAGGATGGCGACCTTGCGGCGCTTGTACCTGGGGCAGCGGGGCTGCCCGGCGGCGGAGGGCGAAGTGGGCTCGGCATCGGGCTCCGGGTCGGAGGAGGAGGACATCTTGGGGCGCTTGGCGGGGGGTGGGGAGGGCGGCGGCGGCGACGAGGCGGCCATCGGACTAGCGGAGAGGGGTTTTAGATGGTGATTAGGGTTTGGGGCGGATCAGGTTAAGGGGGGATCGAATCGGAGCGGAAGAAGAAAAGCAAAATAAGGCCGGCTGACTGACATATAGGCCCCGCATTTGCGCGACATATAAGACTATTTGCCAAATCCCAATTTTGCAGCCGACCGTCAGGTCTTGACCGTGCGGTCAATCTGAAACGGCTGCCATCCACTTGCACGTGGTGGGGTCTAGTGGTTCGCTAAACCTTATCCCTTCACCGCTTCCATTGCCATTTGTTTCCCTCTATCTCTCTGCTGTGTAGTCCGCCGGAGCGGCACCTCGTCGAGTGAGAGCGTGCGGGTCAAACTCCAAGTCAGGAGCAACGCGGCGAGCAGAATCCCCGGCGGGCGCAGGCCCCGGCAGACAGCGGCCCCAGCCAGCTCTGTGGCTCCGGCGAGCGCGACGGGTGGCGTCTCAGGCGAGCGTGGCCGGCGGCGGCCCCGGCCAGCTCTACTGCTCCGGCGAGCACGACGGGTGGCGTCTCTGGCGAGCGTGGTCGCTGGTGGCCCCGGCAGCTCCGCTGCTCCGGCGAGCACGGCCGCGCGGCAGCCCCCGCCGGCTCCGGTGAGGACACCTGGTACGCTTTTTTTCCTTTTTTTCTTCGAAAAAGTTTTCACATCCTTTTTCATAAAGTTTGTCGCAAAACTTTCTTCAAAAATTTCCGTTGACATTTTTTTGCAAAAACTTTTTAAAATTCTTTTTACAATCGTGTAGAAAAAGTTTTTTATTATTTTTTTCAAACTTTTTGCTTTAGATTTTGATGCAAAATTTTTGAACAAAATTTTTTCTGGACAAAACTTTTTTGCAAAATTCTTTTTAGAAAAAAAACTTTTGCTACTGTGTTAGGGGAGGCACACATTGTCGGGCTTGTCGTGTAGCGCGAGCGCACGGGCCCTCCCGTGCGCCCGGCCGCAAATTAGCATTCCCTGACTATTTGCAACGGTAACCCCTAAATATCATCCTCTAAACGAATCTTTCAACCTTTCTCTATCTATCTAAAATATTAAACCCTCTAAATAGCATCATAATGCAACAGTGCCCCCTATTTTCCTCCTCTATTTTGTCCTTTTTCCACCGCTCCCTCTCTCTGCGGGCCCCACCATCTCTCCCCTTTCCTCTCTCGAACCTTCCTCTCTCCCCCTCTCTCCCGCCGACCCTCTCCTCAACCTCCTCTCGCGTCCCCGCGCCGCCGCCTCCTCTTCCCGCCCGCGGCGGAGCTCGCACGCGGCGCCGGCGAGCTCGTACTTGTGGCGGCCCCGGCTGGAGCTCCTCTCCCCACGCCGCCCTGCTGCTGCTTCTCCCGCCGGCGGGCGTGCGGGGAGGAACAGGGGCCCGCGTCGCCAGAGGTGGAGGTGTAGAAGCCAGGGCCTGCGCGTCGCTGGCGGCCCCTACGGCGGCACTTCCTCCCTCGTGCGCGGCGGACGCTGCTCCTCACGCCACGCCAGCGGCCACTTCTCCCCGTCCCAGCGCCGGCCGCTTCTCCCCATGGTCGCTTCCGCCCTTGCCTCCTCGCGGTCTCCATCTCCTCCACCCACTTCGCCCGTGCGCTGCTCCAGCTCGACGCCTCCTCCGGGTGGCACGTCGCTCCCGCAGCGGCGCGCGCGTGGAGGAGGCCTCGTCGGAGTCTCTCACGGCGCGGTCCTCGCCCACAACGCTCGATGCTCGCCTTCCTCCTCCTCTCCCCGTGCTTGCAGCGCACGGGGTCCTCGGCGCCGTGGACCTCGTGTTCCTCGCCGCCTACCCAATGGATCCAAGATCCATGACGGCGGAGCTGGCAAAGCAGGGCCGCGGCGGACGGGCCGGTCTCCTCTTCGCGGTGTTGGCAAAGCCGAACGGCGCAGGGGCGGAGGCGACTGCAGATGTTGCTGCTCCAGCACTTCCGCCGCCGGCGTCTGCGCGGATCGCCCGGTTCAGGCGGTGTCGCGCGGCAGCGTGGGGTGATGGTGGAGGCGGTGGACGTGGGAGGAGTGGTGGGACGCGAAGGCGCAGCTTAGCTGCGGAGTTCGCGCGGTGGGTAGCAGGGGAGGGGGAGGTGGAGGGAGGTGGTGGCGGAGTGAGTTCGGGGCCCTGGAAATTTGGGGGAGGGGCCGAGGCACCGGGAAAATAGAGGAGAGCATGCAGGGTACCGCTGCAGCAGTTTGTCTCCCTCAAAACCGGAATAATACAGGTTCAGGAGCCTTTAAAGGTTAAAGGGTGCAAGTCCCGTACAGTACGCGTTAACGCGCGCTGAGATGTCGTACCTCCGCCAGTAGTAGGTCGGTTGTTTGTTTAGTCCCACATCGCCTAGATTAGCAGCCACGCGCGCTCGACACCAACATAAATTCTACATTAATTATAAGCGTCAACCTGTTTTGTATAACCACCTTGAGCTAACTTATTCTTTTTTGCTGATACTGAGGCCAGTCTCAATGGGAGTTTTATGGCATTAATTGATACGACACATCAGAAAAAATGCTGACTTGGCAGGGTCATTTATGAGGGGAGTTTCATGGGATGTGAGGGGAGTTTCATCCCCATGAAACTCTACCGGCACAGTTACCTAGTTTCCAGTCTAGGTAAATGTGTCCATGAAACTCCCACTGAGACTGGCCTGGGTCATCACCATTCAAACATACGAGTTGTTGCAACAACTTTTTCAGAAGAGAAAGGCAACACGGACGGAGCGCATGCACCGAGCTTTACTAAAATTAGCCCCTCTGCAACGAAGTGCTCTCTCTTTTTTAAGGTTAGAAGGTTCGCCGCAAGTACCTACATGCCGCCGAGCAGTGGGCGGGCGGCAGCATGACAATGGCATGGACATTGACGGCCCTGGTGATCCTCCTGTGGTCGTCCCATGTCGTGTCGTCCATCCGCCGAGCGTCGGACAACGAGAGCCCGGTGGCGGCGTACCTGGTCACCGTCCGGCGGCCGGACGGCCTGCTGGTGGGCGGCTTATTGGACGAGGAGGTGGAGCTGTGGCACACGTACCTCCTGGGCCAGGTGTGCAACGCGAGCGACCCGGCCACGGCGGAGCGGTTCCCGACGGCGGAGTCGCGGCTCATCTGCTCGTACAGCCACGTCGTGAGCGGCTTCTCGGCGTGGCTCACGCGCCAGGAGGTGGCCGACATGGCCAGCCGCCCCTGGTTCGTCGAGGCCGTCCCGGACAAGGCCTACAAGCTCATGTCCCTCCACGATGACCAACGGTGGCTCGGCAGCGTTCGGGACGGCGTCTGGGACAAGGGCAACATGGCCGAGGGGATCACCATCGGCGTTCTCAAGCCCAAGGCCGGGCTCCTCATCGACAAGGCGGCGTTCGCGGTGGCGCCCAAGGCGCACCTCGCCATCTACCCGACGGCCGGGATGGCCGCCGCGGTCGACGACGGCGTCGACGTCATCATCACATCAGTGCCCGCCGCCGGCACCGATGAGGAGTCGTACAGGGCCGTGGGGCGGGGCGTGGTGGTGTGCGCCCCTGCCGGGAGCAGCGGCCCGGACATGCTCCAGCTCGAGAGCGCCGCGCCGTGGCTGCTCACCGTGGCGGCCAGCGACACCGACGGCCGTGTCGTCACCAACGTCGTGCTCGGCAGCGGGATCCTCAAGCCCGACGTCAGCGCGCCCGGCGGCATTATTGCTCAACAGGAAGACGACGACGCGCAGGCCACGTCCATGGCCGCGGCGCACGTCAGCGGCGTCGCGGCGTTGCTCAAGAAGGCGCGCCGCGGGTGGTCGCCGGCGGCGATCAAGTCGGCGCTCGTCACGACCGCCGATCCGGCCGGCCCTGCGGACGGCGCCACGGCGATGAGCTACTTGGTGGCGGGCGCAGGCGAGGTGAACCCCGTGAAGGCCATGGACCCGGGCCTCGTGTACGACCTCACCGCCGGTGACTTGGTGCCGTACCTATGCGGCATGCGCCTCGGCGACGACCGGACACGCGACATCGTCGGCGCGTCGTGCGCGGAGGCCGGGGAGGTGGCGGCCAAGGACCTCAACTACCCTTCCATCTTGATCGCCATGGACGACCGGGTGCAGCAGGCGGAGGCGAGGAGGACGGTCACCAACGTCGCCGGGGACTCTGCTGCGACGGAAACGTACCGCGCGGAGGTCACCGGCGCGCAGGGCGTCGCCGTGGCGGTCACCCCTTCCACGATGGTCTTCGGCGACGACGCTGCTCCCGAGACGAAGAGGGATTTCGTCGTCACGGTCAGGAGGCTGGCGAGCACGCCGGCGAAGGCGGTGATCGAGGGGGAGCTCAAGTGGGTGTCGGAGAAGCATGCGGTGCGGAGCCCCATGGTCATTGTCGTCGGAGAAACCACCGCTGCATCTTCTGCTGCTTATGGCGCATACGCAGCAGCAAGCATCCAGAGCATTAGCTAGCACATGCGCGTGAAGCAGTCTAATAAAATAAAATTGATGGATGTTTGAATAAGCCGAGATTCGACCAGAAATTTATTTCATCTCTTTCTTGCGATCTGTGTACCAGTCCTCTCGTATACTCGTGTTTGTGCTTTCCGATCAAACACTCGATGGCTTAAGCAAGTACGTATATGTGTTTCCCTCTCAAATATCCGCCTCTACGTACGGCCAGCTGAAACTATGCATTTGAAACGTGACAGGTGAGGCACAATACTTTTTTTAATCATGTTGATTCATACGTGACATTTACAGTGCACCGTTTCTATGTGTGCGGTTCACATTTAGTTCCCTCGTAATTTTTTTTCACCCATCACATAAAAAAATCAATCTTACATGCATTGAGTACTAAATATGAACGGAAAAAAATCATTATATGGATGTAGTGTATTTCGCGAGACGAATCTAATGAGCCTATTTAATCCATACAATAGCCATCCGCTAATCATAATTTAATTACCCTTTAGTTACTTTCATTAGATTTGTCTCGCGGTTTGTAGGCGAGATCTGTAATTAGTTTTGTTATTATTTCTAAATGGTATTTTTCTTTCTAAATTTGTTTGCAAAATGAATTTGAACACGGCCTATTTGGTTATGAATGATATTTCTCTCAAGTGGCCAAAATGACGTTGATGGGGCAGTAGATGCAAGGCAACGTATCCTATGAGAACTGACCTCGTGTGAGAACTACGAGAACTCCAGCCAATATCAAAGATCCTCATCTGATGGCCAGGGGTAGAAGTGGAGAAGCCAGGAGTAATTTGCAAAATGAGTGATTAGGGTGGGATGAGGGGGGTTTTAAACCTCTACCTCTAGCCATCAGATAGGATACTTTGCCTAGATTCAAAGCCCACTTAAGTTGGACCACTTTGATTATAGGAGAATAATGTTTTGCTTTTGCGGTGCCACTTTGGGCAACCCTGACAGTGAGTGATTAGGTAGTGGGGTGGAGAAAAACCCAATCCAAATCGGCAATTCGGCATCATCGCGCACCCAACCCCAATCCTCTCCTCCGAAATTCTCAAGAGAATCGCGGCCATGGCTCTCTCCTCCTCCATGTTCCTCCCCCTCCCCCTGCCCAAGCTCCACTCCTCCTCCTCCAGATCCCGCCGCCTCCTCCCCGTCCGGGCGTCCCCCGCTTCGTTCGATCTGCGCCGCTACTGGACCTCCCTGATCGCCGACGTGGAGTCCGAGCTCGACGCCGCGATGCCCATGCGCCCCCCGGAGAGCATCCACTCCGCCATGCGCTACGCGGTGCTCCCGGGCGCCGGCAAGGAGGGGGGCGCGGGCACGGAGGGCGCCGCCAAGCGGGCGCCCCCCGTGCTCTGCGTCGCCGCCTGCGAGGTCCTCGGCGCGCCGCGCGCCGCCGCGCTCCCCGCTGCGGCGGCCCTCGAGATGCTCCACGCGGCGTCGCTCGTGCACGACGACCTGCCCTGCTTCGACGCCGCGCCCACCCGCCGCGGCCGCCCCTCCACGCACGCTGCCTTCGGCACCGACATGGCCGTCCTCGCGGGCGACGCGCTCTTCCCGCTCGCCTACACCCACGTTATCGCCCACACCCCGTCCCCTGACCCCGTCCCCCACGCCGTCCTCCTCCGCGTCCTCGCCGAGCTTGCGCGCGCCGTCGGATCAACCGGCATGGCGGCGGGCCAGTTCCTCGATCTGGCCGGCGCCACCGCGCTCGGCGAGGCCGAGGTCATGCAGGTCCTCACCAAGAAGTTCGGCGAGATGGCCGAGTGCTCCGCGGCCTGCGGCGCCATGCTCGGCGGGGCCGGGCCCGACGAGGAGGCCGCGCTGCGCCGCTACGGCCGCACCATCGGCGTCCTCTACGAGCTCGTCGACGACATCCGGAGCGCCTCCGGGAACGGCAAGATGAGGAGCAACGCCAGCGTCCTGCGCGCGCTCGGCGCGGAACGAGCGCTCGGCATCGTCGAGGAGCTCAAGGCGCAGGCCAAGGCGGAGGCC
This sequence comes from Urochloa ruziziensis, assembly GCA_015476505.1. Classification (NCBI taxonomy): domain Eukaryota; kingdom Viridiplantae; phylum Streptophyta; class Magnoliopsida; order Poales; family Poaceae; genus Urochloa; species Urochloa ruziziensis. Next base: position 58,671,777 of record CM027123.1, on the reverse strand, counting down.
GACAGGTTCGCGGACAAGTACGGCGACAGAGTGCTGCCCCTCTACAGCTTCGTCGACTACGCGGTGGACAGAGGCTTTGAGCTCCAGGATGAAGCTGCGCCATATATAGGAGCAAACTAGCAGAATATATGGTGGTGGTGGTGGTTCTTACAAGGAATTGGTATTTGGTGAGATCTGCTCAATCTATCGAAATTATAATCTCTCTGCTTGCTATAGATTTCATTTCATCCTGGAGTTATATAGATGTTTAGACCCCTGATGATATATATTCAGTTGTTTCTGAATTTGGTTGTTCTGTTGTTTAAGTTTGGATCACACCAAGACAGTCAATAGACAGATTAGGTCTGAGGTGGAACTTGCTAACATATTCTTTTCGGGTAACACTTAAGGTCAATTTTCTGAAGTTGGATTCTGCAGGAGAAAATTCAGAACTTCGGGTTTTCAGAAAGAAAAAAAAAATCAGAACTTAGGCACAACGCACCCGTACGCCCACACTCCCTCACACCTGTTCCATGAACACGACGCCTCCACCCCACAGGCCACAACCCGCATCTTCAGGTGGCTGCGCAGCTGCGCAACCCGCATCACAAGTTCGCGTACACATGACATCTTGAATTTATCACTCTTTCTCAGCCATCATTTTCCATCCAATGTACAAAAAACCATAATCACGCAACAGGGTACAGTAATTACAGGGTGCACACAAGTGACGGCCGCGCTAATCTGATGTCCTCTAGCTCTAGTTGCTACCAAGCACCTGCAGCTGAAAACCATAGAGGAATGTCGCTCACCGGCGATCTCACGGCAGAAAGCTCCAGCCCTTGTCATCGCCTCACGAATAACTCCATGTTGTGGGCATCCTTGTGGATTGGATAGGGGGCGCGTTGCGCACGTTAACATCGAGCGGCAGCATCCGGTACTCTATCTCGAGGTCCTTCAAGACTCTGATCATCTCTTGGAGCACAAGCTCCCGCCTCACAAACCTCATGCCCATGTCCTGGAAGTTGAGAGTGTGCCGGAGCCATATCGATACCTTCAGCTTGTTGGTGTCATCGACGTCCCGGAGGACAACCATGGCACCAGGGTACCAGTGTTCCTTCTTGTTGTCGATATAACTGCAATTTACAAGTGAAGATGTTAATTAGCACAATGCAGTAAGATCATCAGCAAATTAAAACATGTATGATTGATGAAATGCACGACTTAATAATTCCTGTGAACAACTATGAACCTTTGACCCCACTTCAAAATTGTTTCTTAGCTTATTCACACTTCATTTTTTCAAAACATGTTCGCATGGAAAAGTTTTCTGTTAAAGTCTTCTTACTAATGAGGGAGCCTAGTCCTGTCTATTGTTGATTCTCTTGTCAAGTCTGATTTGAGCAAAACAGAAACAACTGATCAAGACTGATACACACCGTAGAATGCGTTCCTTCATGAGGGCTAGCTTCTCCACGGGTGTTGCAACATGTATGGAGAAATCAATTGCTTCTCCCATGTCGGGACTTCTGTAAAAATTCATAATTGGTTTGGTTGCGAGCACACTGTTAGGATAATAGATCTTCAAGTTATCATTTCGGAGAAACACTGTTGTCATAATATTCATTTCCTCAACAACCGCCTGAAATCAAGGTAGTGAAACTTCAGCAAACGGGTGCAAATAAAAACAACGGTGGACAAAGAGCAAGAATGTTTAAACTACCTGAACACCTTCAATCTCACAACGATCACCGACATCAAACGGATGCATCACGAACAAGAAGACAATCGCCTCAAAAACTGTCTTCAGTGTATTCCCAAATACGAAAACTGCCAGGAGAAGCTGTGAACTGAGGAACACAAAGAAATGCGTCGTTGCTATACCGAGGATAAGAAGCCAGAGCGCAAACACAATGATCCCCACAACGACGTTAGCCATCTGGTTCAGCTTGTTCACTGCAGTTTTTGTATCATTAAGTGTAAGGGCAAGAGCTTTGCGCTCTCTAAATGCATTCACCTACATTAGAATCCACATAACAGTGTTAAGGAAGTCATCTTCAGAGATCATGATAACCTCATATCTCTAGATGCAGTGATAAGATTATTACCACCCAATTCTTGAGAGACCTCTTGCTGACCCTGTTGTGCTCCTGTGCTCCTTCAAAAAGATCCATTGCTTTGATGGCCTCTTCCCTCCTCATGAATCTCATCAAATCTGACAGGTATATGTACCTGCAAGTTTCACACATTCAAGATCAATGATCTGAATAGGTGTTACACTATGAAGTTCAGCACTTGGAACCCCAAGTTAAAGCAAGAGCATTCTGGTTAGTAATTCCTCTGAACTTTTTTTTTTTTTTGAGAATATAATTCTTCTGAACTTGTGCAGTTCCAATTTGCGCTAAATAACTTCAGCAAAGTATTCTAGCAACCGCAATAGCCAGGAGCCTGATCTTTATTTCTTTCTATTTCAGATAACCGGAAGTTGCTTATATCATGATGGCACAAATAATGACACTAGGCGTTGCCACATTGTGGAAGATACTACTGTAAGAGATAGTAAGAACATGTTTACTAAGGGAGTAGTAGCTAGGAATCAGAGAAAGAAGACTTACTTGGAGCCAGGCTTTGCTACATTGTGAAAGATCCTCTTGGCAGCTATCTTTGCCTCATATTCACTGCGTATCTGCGTCGCCGATTCATCCCCCTCCTCACCTGTTGCCTGTTGTATCTGCTCATCCATAGTGGTGAGCGTCCCGAACCGAACAATCCGCATCAACCTCTTCATGTTCCAAGCAGAGACGTTCCTCTGGTTGAGCTTATGAAGCATGTCAATAGAGATCCCTCCTTCCCCTTTGTCCTTGGACAGCTGCTTGCTACCTTCTCCTCCCTTGGGCATGACACCGGATAACTGGACGTTCCTCTGGCCGGAGACATTCTTGTTGGGTGCGCGTTGGAGCTCCTGAATCACATGGTTTCCATCCACTAGCGGCGGGCCGGAGAGCGTCTCGATGACGTATTGGTTGAAGAGTGCCTCCTGAATCCGATCAAAATATGTGGAGACATGGAAGGAGGAGGCGAGCACCTTGAGCAGCAATGTCTTGAGCAGGCGGATGAGCGTGGCGACGAGGAAGCAGAAGAGTATCTTGGTGACGTAGGGCAGGACGGGGGAGTTGGTCTCCTGCTGGACGTTCTTGTCGAACAAGAAGTGCCAGGAGGCGAGGACGAGGCCGAGCCAGAGCGCGTTCTGCACGGCGCTGCGCACGCCGTAGACAAAGTAGAGCACACGCTTGCGCAGCAGGAAGTTGCGCTCGACGCCGAAGACGGCGACCCTGATGACCCATCCGGAGACGAGGCGGCCACAGATGAGCACGAAGACGAGGAGCTCCCACTTCCAGAGGTGCAGGCCCACCACCTTCTTCTGGGACAAGGCCCTTATGGCGAGGCTGCACGCCAACGCGGCGATGACGAGGAACAGGCCGAGCCACTGCAGCACAGTGAGGGCGTCGAGCTTGCCGCGCTTGAACTCGCCGGGGAGGTCCTCGTCGGCGAACGGGTCGTCCTCCTCCTCGTCCATGGGGCCGGACTTGGTGGTGCCCCCCGAGAAGAGCCTGCCGGACTTTGTGGGGGTCCGCGGGACGGAAGGCCTGCGCTCGTCGTCGATGGCGGGTGGCTGCGGCGGCGGGTCCATGAGGCGGGAGCGCGTCTTGGCTCGCAGCAGCGGGCCCGCGCCCGCGGCGGTGGACGAGGACGTGCAGCGAGCCACCTCGCCGCCGTTGTCGGAGTCGGAGCTGCGCTGTTCGCCGCCGCCGTCGCGCTCGAGCGAGAAATCTCGCCGCCTGCTGCCGAGATCGTCCATGTCGAGATCGAGGTCGAGCGACATCTCGCCGCCGGACGCCTTCTGCTTGCGGAGGAAGTTGCCGATAAGGCGCGTGGGCGGGTCCTTGCCGTCGCTGTTCCAGAAGTCGTAGCTCCCCTCCCGCCACACCTTGGAGCCTCGGCGTGGTGGTCGTGGGGGCCGCATTCCCCGCCCTTCCCCCGCCGTCCGGGGCGTGGAAGGAGAAGGGGGCATGCCCGTTCCCATCGATCTTGACGACGACCTCCTCCTCCAGCGGCCCCGACGAGGAGCTGCCGGGGCGCCGCGCCTCCTGCTCCGTCATCGCCTCGGCCCTCAGGACAGGACCTCCTCGCTTGCTATACTTGGCTACTACAAGTGAAGTGATGGGATGACCTGTTGCGAGCAGCGCAGGCTGAGGGATGGATTGATTAATAGCGCGTGCCGAGCGGACCAGGCCCATATGTCAGTGACTCAACTGCAGGTTCTCTTTCGGCTCGCAAGACGGAAAGTTCGGGAACAACGTGGAGAGGCCGCGTGCCGCCAACGCTGGGCCAGCCTTTATGCCTGCATCGGGTCGCGTGTGTCGTGGGCGCGAGCACGAGCACAGTCGCACCCGCACCGCACCGGTTCTTGTGTTGGGATTGGGTACGTGGCCTGGCCTGGCCTGGCAGGTAAGGTACGTACAGTACGTGTTGGGTACGAGGCGCCATTAGGGTTTATTTGGGTGCGTCATCACCGCACACCGCTAGAAAAGCGGCATTACCCGCTAACTTGGGTACTCCAGTACAAAAAGGCGGCGGCACACCGCTACTCCGTAGAAAAAGCACGCGCGCGCGCGAGCAACTTGTGATCCTCTCTGCTAGCTTTTCGGTTTCGTGCCGAGGCCCGGCTCTAGCCCCCCCCCGTCCGGTAGGTACGTGGCACGTCCGTTTCCCTTCCCTGCGGCTACTGTCACGGTCGGGGAGTGAGTGAGTGCATGCTCATGATAAGATATCCATTCATTCACACAGAAAGAGCATGCAGGAAACGAACAAGCAGACCCGGCGCATGCAGTACAGCAGAGATGGATTAGCATTTGCGTGTACCAACCCCATCACACATGAGCGAGCCCCAGCTAAGTACCACCAGCTGTTGGTGGAATGGAATCATGGCATGCAGGACAGGACAGGCGTCGTCAATCTCGCATCCTGACTAACCTGAGTACTACAGTACTGTAGAGGCTAAAAAGCACGGCGCCGACGCCGCACTCGATCCAAAACAAAAAGGATAAGGTTTCCGCCCGGTAAATCTACTACTACTCCGTCAACTACGTGTACGGCCGAGGCATCGCGACAATGCTGGTGCGCTCTGCTGCCGCGTAGCAAGTCTACCAACTGCCGCGGAGAGCAAGAACGTGAGCGGGCTGCGCGGCTTCTGCGCCATGGCGGCGGGGGATGACGCGGATGCCGAGGCCGTTGCCGCGGGGTCCATGGCGTCGGTGGCGGACTCGACTTCATCGAGGGCATCGTCTGCGGCAAAGGCGGTGTCAAGAGGTCCCGCAGGGGTCGGCCGCGCGAGGTCGACGGCGTCGGCGTCGGCGGCGTCGAGCACGCGCCACATGGACGGGAGGAGGCCCTCGAGGCAGCGCAGGTGGCCCGCGCGTGGCGTCGTCGAGCTCGGCCTGCAGCTCGAGGCCCTGGCGGATGAGGCGGGAGAGCACGACAGCGACGAAGCTGGACGCCGACCACCCCACCGCGGGTGGCAGCTGCGGCGGCATCGTCCCGGCAGGATACGGCGAGGCCATTGGGGGCCTTGCATTTTCATTTAAGGTTAAATATTTATCCCTCGATCCAAACATCTTAAAGGGGTAAATTTTTTAGGGTAAATGAAAGGGGCAAAACATTTGCCTTAGAGCAAATATTTACCCCCTTCATCCAAACAGGTCAAGGGTTCCGCCCGGTAAATCTACTAGAATTGAAACGCCCTCTCACCGTCAACTACGTGTACGGCCGAGGCATCGCGACAATGCTGGTACGCTCTGCTGCCGCGTAGCAAGTCTACCAACTGCCGCCGCCGCCGCGCTTTTTGCAAGCTACAGTACACGCTACGTCCACGTGCCCTGTGTATCTCCAGCGGCGTCTCGCTCGCTTCGCACCGCACATATCTGCAAGACTGTTGGCCATGCGCCAGCGGGCCGGGCCGGGCCGGCGGAACACTTGTGTGGGGGATCGGATCAATGCGCGTCTCGGCGGAAAGGAAATCAATTCCTGCACCCTTTTTTTTTGTTCGCTTGACGACGGGGACGATGCGGCTCATCTGATCCAACCAGGGAGGAACACAGCGCTTCTGAGCAGTTTGACGGCCCGGATCAGCAGATCGACTTCATCTTTTCATCTTCACCCGTATCCAGCTTTTGTAACATCCAAGTGCAAGGGATAATCCCATCCTAAGTTATACATTTTTGCTACAAGTGGATACTTGCAACGATATAGATAATATATTATATGTTTACATTGATCAAAACAAGGCTAAGTTTTTTTCGTAGTCCTCATCAGTACATCAGTACAGTAGTTTGTTATAAGCGACAACAAATAAACGATGAAAAACTGTAAAGGGACACGAGATTTAACGTGGAAACCCTCCTAATGCGAGAGGGAAAAACCACGGGCGCCAGCCACCAATAACTTCACTATGTCGGGGTTCGAGTACAACGCTAACGGCGGCGGCTTACAAGAATATGAGAGAATCAATCTCCAAGGTAGTAGTAGTGATAGCGTTGAGTTACGTGCGTTTGTTTTTTGGTGTGAGCGGACGCTTCGACGCATGATGTAAGAATGTTTTTTTATTTTATTTGACAGGCCTTCTGAAACCCTGTTTAGATGGGTTGAATAGTTTTGATGGAAATGTCACATCAAAGAAAATTTACCATTTAAGCGTAGTAAACTATCAATAAAATAAATTACAGATCTAGCCAGGAAATCACGAGACGGATCTAATGATGAGTAATTAGATGCTAATTAATCAATAATTAGCGGATGATTACTGTAGCATTTCTGCAGCAAATTATGGATTAAATGGGCTCATTAGATTCGTCTCGCGACATACATTCCATCCATGTAATGGATTATTTTTTTCGTCTAAATTTAATACTCCATGTAAATTTATGTTGAGGTGACATTTCTATTGAAAGAATCTAAGGGAACTTAAACATGGCACGTACTCCCTGCGTCCCAAAAAGAATGCATTTCTCGCTTTTCGAAAAATTCCTAGAATCTTAAGTTTAACCAATTATAAATAAAAAAATATAAAAATTTATGATATGAAATATATATCATTAGATTTGTTTTTAAATGTAGTTTTTAACAAATTTATTTAAAGCCATAAATATGAATATAATTCACTAGAAATTTGGTCAAACGCGAACAACTTTAACATGCACGCAACCCAAACAAGCATTTTTTTTTGGACAGAGGGAGTACTAGTAGAAAAATAAACGAGAGGAAAACCCACAGGACCCAGTTGGCTTGCTTGGTACGAGCATCCAACTGTCAAATCTTGCGTGCACAGGCTCACTGGTACATGGGGGTAGCCCGCGCTACCGTCTCAAAAGCACAAGGGGACACTCGTGCTCGTGTCGTGCGTGCCTGCTTCAAACTGTCTTTCGTCAAACAGCCGTTGCGGCAGCAGCGCTCCCTCCCACGCGCATCGCGGCTCCCGGCGGAGAGAGAGAGAGAGAGGGGGTCAGGGGAGGGGCATGGTCATGGCCCGGCACGCCAAGACGGACTCGGACGTTACGAGCCTGGCGGCGTCGACGCCGCCGCGCTCCCCTCGCGGCCGGCCGGCCTACTACGTGCTGAGCCCCGCCGCCTCGCAGCCGGACGTCCACCAGAAGATGTCGCTGGCGGGCTCCACCCCGGCCGACTCGCCGCTCCACTACCACTTCCGCAGCCACTCGGGGGCCGTCGCCGGCGGCGGCGTGCACCACTCCAGGGAGTCCTCCACGGGCACGGGGACGGGGCGGGTCCTCTTCTCCGGCGGCGACGTCGCCGCCGTGGTGAGCGCCCCCTGGCGCCGGCTCGCGCAGTCCAGCGGCGCGGAGGACGAGGAGGAGGAGGACGGCGGCGGCGGCGGCTTGGTCCCGTCGCAGTGGCGGTGCTACGCGCTGGGGGCGTTGGCGTTCGTGGGCGTGTTCGCCTTCTTCCTGCTCGTGCTGTGGGGAGCCAGCAGGTCCTACAAGCCCCACGTCGTCGTCAAGGTCCGTCCGTCCCTCTGCTCTCCTCCCTCGTACCCATTAACTGGTTGGAGTGCAGTGTCTGCATTCAACTTCTGATTTTGGCATCATCATTCAAAAAAAACCAACTTTTATTAGATCGATTAGCAGAGACCATCATTCAATCACTAGCTCCTTGCTTGATTCGACGATTCCAAACACGAAAATAGCACTCCAAATTCCCAGGATAGGTTAGATATGCATGCATCTACCTTTACAGTACTGACGATGACGACGAGATGAGATGAGCATTGAAACATTTTGGAATTTGGAAGCGCGTTGGGCCAAGAAAAACAGCTGGCCCGCAGCCGTTGCCTCCCTGTAGGAGTATGTATGGAATGCGCGCACAGATTGCGCATCCGTTTAATTTTGTTCTACTGATGACTGATGCGATGCGATGCGATGCAGAGCGTGGTGTTCGAGTCGTACCACATCCAGGGCGGGACGGACCGGACGGGCGTGCCGACCAAGATGATGTCGGTGAACGCGACGGTGCGGCTGCGCTTCCGCAACCGCGGCACCTTCTTCAGCCTGCACGTCTCCGCCACGCCATTCCTCCTCTTCTACGGCGACCTCACCGTCGCCTCCGGGGAGGTACGTAGCACGCCCTCCCTCCTCCTTGCTTAATTTGCTGGTCGACTGACTGGATCGGAAGGTGATGTGGACGGCCGCGCGGATTAGGCAATGAATCCCCCGCTGTTACTGCTCGTAACGGCAATGGCCAGCCTTCAATTAGATGGCATGTGATGTGAGGAGCCACTTATTATGTGCAGACGACGAGCAGGGTCCATCCATCCAGTCGAAAAGGAAACTTGACGTCTGTCTGTGCAATAAAACAGAGAGAGAGAGAGGAAGGTTACAAACAGAAAGGTTTGGTTTAGTCCACCACGATGGGAGGCCCTTTGTATTAGTACTACTCCGTATGTGGGGTGGGGCCAAGCGCAACCATTCCCAAATCGCATCCCTCTTCATTATCCTGACCGTAATCCCAGTGGGCCGTGGAATTTTTGCCTGCCTTTTCAGCATTCCCATGAGCATTCCCATGAGTAGTGGCCTAGCCGCCTAGGGCTGCATGACCTAGGTAACGGAGAAAGCCAACCAAACAGCACGGTTCTCGGTCCCTGTCTCTCGATTCACAAGCAACAAAATTGCGTGTCACTTCCTCGCCACAATACAAAAGACCATCATTCAATCACTAGCCTGATTAATTTTCAAAAAAAAAAAATCACTAGCCTGATAGCCACTTCATACCCCATGGACGGCTGATTCTCAATCTCAGTAGCGTACCGTATCAGTTGTATTATCTGCCATGAGCTGGGCCCATATTATGCTTAAACGCCAGTTCCCCACGGCTAAGCATAGCATAGTGAAACTGGGACGGTCCCAGCCAGCTATCTTCTCCATGGCGTTCACGTGACTCGAGCCAGGAGCCGCCATAAAACGAGTTTCAGTTTCCCCTCCAATCCAGTGGCCCTGTGGGGAAGGAGTGCAGGACCGGCCGGTAGCCACTGTAGGCGATCAGTACAGAAGAGGGAGGTCGGAGGGAAGCGCGAATGAGATCCTCTGCAGTTGGTCCCTCTGCTGTTTGGGTCGCTGACATGTGGTCCCAGGCTCTGTGGGCCTCAAATGACAGTGACTCAATGGTAGAGGCCCAACTGCGAGGAATTGCTTCCGGGAAGCGAGGGGACGAGACGACCAGCCAATAGTCTTGGCTGCACTGCGCCAGCACGGTCCGGCGCCGCACTGCCACAGCCTGCTGATGCTCTTCCTGGCAAAGGCGTCACTATTTTTCGGCTTGTGGTGCCTGTGCCGTCCCTTTCGACGCCAAAACTGCTTTTACCGGTACTAGTACGCCTTTTGAGTCCTGCGACTCCTGCTCCTGTAGTCGATAATCCTATGGCGGACCGGACGGGTTGATGGCCCAGTGTGCAGCACCATCATGGTTTTTTTTTTTGAATACTTATCATGGGTTTTTTCTCCCTTGCGCTTTGAGCTATTGTTCAGAAATCGGTCAATGAAATGTACTCAACTGAAGCATGCATATGTGGCGTGCAGATGGCGGAGTTCTTGCAGCCGCGGAAGAGCGGTCGCACGGTGACGGTGTCCGTGGCGGGGAAGCAGGTGCCGCTCTACGGCGCCGGGGTGAGCCTGCACAGCAAGCCCAACAACGGCCCGCTGGGCCCGGCGGTGGTGCCCGTGCGGCTCGCCTTGCTGCTCCGCGCGCGCGCCCACATCCTGGGCCTCCTCCTCCACTCCAAGTTCTACCGCCGCGTGCACTGCGCCCTCCACATCCGGGAGGCGCATATCGGCAGGCCCGTCAACGCCGACTGCAACTACCACGATGGCAGGTGACTGCCTGCCTGCCTGCCACTAGTAGCATCACCTGAACATGAACTGGTACCGGATTGGCTCTAGCCTCGTAGGCGTTGCCTGTTAACAGGAAATTAATCCAACCCTGGCTTCTCATGTCACTGGGATTGATGGCCAGCTTGGTGGCTAATGCTATGGATTTGGTTCGACTGACGGAACAATGAATTTGAAGAAAATTACCGTGGAAGCCCAGCCCATATAAACTCTGGGCTGAACTGCTTGACCCGGAGGAGAAAAGGCCCAATGTGGGAACTGCTGCCGTAATACCTCTGCACATACTTAGTACATAGTAGGATCTGGTCGGTCGTTTTAGTCCCACATCGTCTGGATTAGCAGCCACGTGTGCTCGACACCAACATAAAATGAGCCTGCGGTCTCTCTGTCTGACTCATCTTTGCGCTTGGGGCAATGACGCAGCTAGTGAGGTCATACCGAGGCGCGTCAATTGCTTGTTGAAAACTATTTCCATACCCCCTCTACGCAGAGAATTTCTGGAAGGACTCCCTCTAACCAAACCAAGGTAATGCTCAACAATCCTAATCATAATTTGTCTGCTAGTCTTGACGGCTGTTTTAGCTTAATGCTGGCATCTCAATTACCATCGGTGGGATCAGATGAACCTGGACGTCTAAGCAAGTCGGAGTTTGTTTTTACCAGTCAAACATATAAGTAGAGATAATTTATCAGCATCCATCATAATTCATAAAATGCAGGACTCAAAAGGATGATCCATGAAGCAGGAACATGAACTGTACAGTGTCCTAGACTAGACAACTCTACATCATAGTGATTCAAATTCCTTGTGAACTGCTTCTATTGAGTTTTAGAAACACCAGGTCATGGACACTGTGAAGCACTGAAGCAGCATGAAAAAGATGCACTAGTTCAGTTACGTGCTACTAGCAGCAAATTTACAACACGACTGAACCTTGGCAGTGTTCAATTTGGATAGGATAATTCCTTCTGGAACTATACAAAATCAAGCATGTTTCTCCAGCAGTTTCTGTCATTATACCTTCTTTCATCCGGTCTTTTTTCTGTCATGCTTGCTCTTGCTGAACGATACTCTTCTTGCATGCACTAGATTGAGCCCCACGCATCCTCAAACTGATAACGAACGCAATGACCTATATAAAATATCCCAAGCTGTTAGTACTAAACGTCATTTTTTGCACAGAGAAAAATTACAAGTTGTTTCAGCTCAAGACTTACGGTGAAAATGCCAGCACACAAAATACTGAAACCTTTGAAGTTGAAGGGCCCTGTTTCAGAAAGGGCCCACGCTGGTACCAGAAAACGAGATAAGATAGATTTTTGTGCGAGTTGTAATTCGCTAAGCCAATACTCACTATACTTGCTTTGATTATATAATGCGTGCTTACCAGTTAGGGGAGTGAAAATGAGGGGACCTAATATGCTGCCAAAAGAACTGATCCCAGATATACAGCCTTGAGCAATTCCCTAGAAGGCATGCCAAAACAAAGGTTTAATAAGCAAAACATAGTAGTCTCTAACTGTCAGATAATATAAGATGAACATCCAAAGTTCGCTGCAATCACAAATCAAATTACCTGCTCATTTGATGCGACATTCTTTGATACATTGGCTCTTATCTATAAAAGTTGAAATGGTCATCAAGACTGTTTGGAATTTCACATAAGGTACGGGAATAAAAATAATAATCAGTTAAAAGTGGCTTACAGATGGGTTAACAAAAGCACTCAAAATTACAAATGCTGCAGACAAATAGGGTACCTGAAATATGATTCAAAATAGTTCAGGATGAGGTGAATTGAGATGCTCAACATATGAATGGCACTATTCCTTTAACACTTGGAACTCAGCATGTTTTTACATATGGGTCATGACACTGTGACAGGAATATAAATGTGACCATATGAAGAAATTGTTAAGTGCAAAGAAAGTACCCAGTATGACCATGCGATGCCATACAAGAAAACCTGCAATATTTTATAATATATTTAGCTAAAAATACAGAAATTTGTTGATTAAGGATCCATAAAGGTCTTGGTGAAAAGCTATTACTTGAGTACATCCTCCTAGCAGTCCGACAATAAGCAGTATCTCTTCACCCAGAATTGGAGCCAAGATAGGCATTACAGTCAGCTGCAAAGATGATGTGAAGTCTCAGAAAAGCCAATTGTACCCCAAGAAATGAAATGATATTACTGTAGACTTGAAACTACTCAGCATAACTGAAATTTAAGGATGCAAATCACATAACAGTTTTTTTTTATTATGGGTTTGGTACCTGTGATAGCATTCCAGCAGCAGCCACAATGAGAAGTAGATCAGCAAACTCATCTTTGCTGTAACCAAATTGTGCCTTGAGGTAGTACTGCACATGATTTGACCACTGATAAGCATATATATAGAGTATGAAGACATATTTTTTCCAAAGATGGTGGATGCATCTCATCCCATAAAAGGAAATACAATTCAAAAGCGTGGTAACAAAAACTCCTGCAAACACGCAGGCCAGAGACTATCTGTTGAATGCTATAACTTCTCCAAGGTGAATAAACTATATATAAATCGCATGCGTTAGTTGAAATCCATATCAGATTAACACATGGTAATAAAAAAAATATACCATCAATGCCGTCTCAAGTCCGCGTTCACCTAGACTGCAGAAGAAAGTGATGGTTGCTGCCCCTGACATGGCCAAACTGCACAGAGCAGCAAATTAAGCATCGATCAGCCAAATGCTCAGAAATTCCAAATTAATTTGGAAAGAAAGTCCTCAGTCAGAACGATTCTCACAAAAAATATAAAAGGATTTTCTTCAAAAAAAATTATACAGATTTCACCTGCCGGTGAGAAAGGTGAACATGTCGGATAGAGACGGCAGCCCGGCCTTGTGCGGCGGCAGCCTCGGGGAGAGCTCTTCATCGGAGGATGAAGCGGAAGACGAGGTGGAGGAGGATGAAGCCTGGAGGAGCGGATCGCAGGCTTCGTCACCGTCAGTGCAGGAGACGCCGCCGGAGTCAGGTAGGAAAACTCCGAGGTAAAGCGCGGTCGCCGTAGCGACGGCGGCGGCGACCTGGAAGGTGGAAGAGGCCGCGAGGAAGCGCGCGGTGAGGGTCCCCGAGACGAACCCGGCCGCCGACACACCGGAGAGGAGAGCGAACGCCGCCGCGCGCCGCTTGGGCCTCACGTGGTCCGCCTGCGTCCACACACATAGTTTCACTTGTACTTAATCATGTTTACATTAAATTCCCACTGAGAATGACCTAGTGAGTCCTAATACTAGTACCACGTACCACGTAGGCAAAGCAGAGGGAATGCATGGTGCCCTGGCAGAAGATCCCGGCCACAATCGTTGCCACGTAGAAGACGTAGAAGTACACCTCCGAGCGGTTGCACGCCAATACAACTGCCAAAACAAACGCAAAATCTGAGCAAAGGCACCGCATGAATTTCACCACTTGTTATTTGAAATTGAATTAAATTAAGCTGGCGCGCTCCACTCCACTCACACAGCGGCAAGATGGCCACGGTCACCGGCAGCGTCATGAGCGCCTTCCGGCCATACCTGTCCGACAGGTTCCCGACGATCGGGGTGACCACGACCGCTCCCAGCCCGGTGACCTGCATTGCATTGCATGCCATGATGCGCCCGTGCTGCTCGAACTGAAGCAAATGTGTGCTACGAATAACATACATACATATATATATATATATATTATTGCGAATTACGTACTGCGTTCTGGAAGCCGCTGAGGTAGATGGCGACGGAGCACTCGTCGCGGCCGGGGCAGACGGCCTCCATGGTGACGTCAATGATGGCCGGGATCACCATGAAGGAGGAGAAGTGGAAGAGGAAGAACACCAGGAACAGGTGGCCCAGCCCCGCCAAGTCCGTATTCATGGTGTCTCTTGATCAGCGAAACTTGTCCGGCAACGAACGAACGAACTGAGGTCGAGGAGATTAACAAATTAAATCGCATGCGTTTATGTCACTCTGCTCTGCTGCGGCCGGCCAGTCTCTTATTATACACCTGGCTGTGGCACCCGCATGCTGCGACAAAGTCAAGCGCGAAATGCAATGCTTGCAAGTAAGGCCAACGAGTCGTGAGCTTCACACTTCACCCTTGCTTGCAAGTAGGGTGTTGGGCTCCTGTCCTGATCCCTCGGCCCTGTTTATACAGATGTTTCGCGAAATTTTTTTCGACTATGTTCCCTTACATGCATGACATATTAAATGTAGTCGAAAAAATAACCTATTATATGGATGGAGTGTACTTGGCGACACGAATCTAATGAGCCTAGTTAGGTCGTGATTAGACAATAAATTGCTACAGTAAACATGTGCTAATGACGGATTAATTAGACCTGCGATTTACTGACAGAATCTGTAATTAGTTTTGTAATTAGTCTATATTTAATACTTCAAATGTGTGCCCGACATACTCGAAAAAATTTCGCGTTTCATCTAAACAGGGCCCTCCCATCAGCTTATGCCATCTGTAAAAAAGGTGACATGGCCATGCCGACATCCCGCGCGCCCGTGCCCGAACAGGCCAAACCAAACAACCCCTACCGCGGCCGTGTCTCTGTCTGTCCACCGGCCTTGCAGTGCCTTATACGCATGGAGATTGGTGAGGCCCGCATCAGACAAGGGCAGTGCGCTCTGGAGTGCATGTGCACTCCACCCTCGGTGATTTGCTTGCCCGGGAATTCCTGACGGGAATGGAAACAAAAGTGGTGACGAGCCCCGTTGATAGGCATAGGCCTTGGCCTGCGCTCGAGCCGCGTGCCACAACCAGGAGCAGGGGTTGCTTGCTCATGGGGGAAGCCAGGCAGCTAGCCACTTGTGAGAGTTCTTCCGATGTGTTACGACGACTTACCAGCAGAGTTTTGGTTTGGATTGCTATCGTTACGAGTATCTATTCCTATATATTAGCTAGGTGCTACTATTTATGGGTCCCACGGGACCCACCATGCGTGGGACCCACGTGACACGCGTGTGTGGGGCCCACATGACCCGCATATGTGGGACCCGCATACCCGTACGTGGGACCCACGGACCACTATATGTGGGGCCCACCATTTTTTTTTGCAAAACAGGACTTACAATTTTTGAAAAATATTATATCGTGCTTGAAGAACCAATAACATAAATGCTTAATAATTATCAAATTCTCAATCACGAAAATTAATGTATGGCGCTCAGACTCAAATAACCAATGATGTAAGGTATAACTATTTTGGGATGAATTTATATTCTAATACTGATCAATTAAATTTTTAATTATTTTAATTGATTTCTTGGTTTAATAATCAATACTATGTTACTACTAACACAATACAAGCAATATATGTTATTTTATTAATATTTCAGAACATAAAAAATACAAGCAATATATGTTATTTTATTAATATTTCAGAACATAAAAAAAATTTATAGTTAGCGCGCATAGCGCGCTAATCTGACTAGTATACTACGCAATCCACCTTGTGAGTGACTTGTGAGCAATTCTTATCCGATTTATGTGACTGGGTCACTCACAGCTAGTAGCACACATCACCTATCATCCATTATAGTAGTCAAGCACGAGCAGTGGAAGCCTCTAGTAAGCTACTCATCAGCAGCAGCAAAGAAAGCGAATGTTCTTTGTCTAGTAGCCTGAAAATTCAGCCACTTCTTCAATAACATCGATGCAAAGAAAGGCCGGCCGGCCTTGTTTGACAGTTCACAGCTGTTGCATTCAGATGTGAATGCACGCGACCCTGCTGGTCAGATTCAGTTAGACCATGGTTAAGGGTTCGGTGACAGAAGTTCCATGCTGCAAAGGGCCAAGAACAATGAACGGCGGGCAAACCGACAAATCCTAATAAAAGAAACCCCTTGTCTTTAACATAGTATTGGGGAGGTGGTCTACTAGTTCCACACCTAATCCATATCTTAATTACTGATATTTTACTTGCAAACAAAATAATTTTCTGATATTGACTTACTAAGAGTATGTAGCTGCTAGTAGCTCTAGACGAAGTGTTTGATCCGGTCAGGTTCTTGTTATTTTTTCTTGATACTAACAGTAATACACCATCTCACATAAAATGATTAATTTTCAGACTAAATAAAATACTGAATAATAAGTCTTTGCATCGCATCACCCTTGTCTTTGTCAGGCAGTGGACAGAGTATTAAGCTACCTTGTGACAGTAACAGTGCAACTTGTGATGGATGTGTATGTATTGTAGATGGAAAAACATTGTACTAGTCATTTTCAAGGCTGTATTATAACCCATTATTTCGTTTTGAACTACGTGTGTATTCCCGGTTAAATGTACAAGTACACTGTAGAAGATTATGCAATTGTACATATGTCACTCTGTACACCTCATATGGCGTAGACTTTTGGATGGTTAATCTACTCATCCCCGTTCATGATTGATCATAACCTACTCCTCTAGCTAACAACACACTGTCTCGTCTTGTTCTTGATGATGACCTACCGTACCAATCTCGACGGGAAAAAAGGGAAACCAAACAAACCCTGTAAAATAATGTGATATATACGTACAATGTAGAATACAATAATTGTTTTGGTTTGGCCTGGCCTGTCGGCCCGTGCCCGAACAGGCCAGGCCAAACCAAACAACCCCCGTAACCACGGTCGTGTCTCTGTCTGTCCGCATCAACAAGGGCAGTGCGCTCTGGAGTGCATGTGCACTCCACCCCTCGGTGACTTGCTTGCCCGGGAATTCCTGACGGCAATGGAAACAAAAGAAGTGACGAGCCTCGTTGATACGCATAGTCCTTGGCATGCGCTCGAGCCGCGTGCCACAACCACGAGCAAGGGTTGCTTGCTCAAGGGGGAAGCCAAGCAACTAGCCACTTCTGAGGGTTCTTCCGACGACTTATGAGTAGAGTTTTGGTTTGGCTTGCTAGTTGCTATCATTGCGAGTGAGCTGGGATTTCCGTTGATTCTTTCTCCTGATTGTGGGGAATCTCAATGTCTCATGCATTGCAAAAACGAACAAGTCCAACTATATTATGGGTTTGGTTTTGGTCATCAAACTACAAAACCAGAAATCTTCGGCCATCCAACTGCTAAAACCATTCAACTTTGGTCATTAGACTGCTTTGATGGATGGTTTTGTTGAAATGGACGCCACGGCACGCTAGGGCCCACTTGTCAGCAGCCCCCTTTCTCCAAGTCTTCTCTCCTTTCTCTCTCTTTCCTCCTCTCGCAGGCATGGAGCTCCTCATACTCCAAAATCACCGCTGCCGTCATCCCTCTTCTTCACCGGGTCGTGCTTCTTGAGCTCCACCCGCCACCTCCTTTCTGACCTCCTCACCCCAAGATAGACATCCCGCCGCCGCCGAGGATGACGCCATCGTGCTGCCGAGGATGACACCACTGAGCCCAAGCACGGCCGCCGCAGGCTCGGTCACTTCCTCGTTGATCGTGTCGGTCACTTCCTCGTTGACCGTGTCGGTGTATGGGCATGGAGCTCCTCATACTCGAAAAATTATTAATATAATTTTCCGAGAATATTATGACGGCTAGGGTTTGCTAATATCGGGGATTTTGGTCGGGCGGCATAAGGGCTAGGTTTACCTAGGGTTTTATGGCACAACGCTATATGGGGATGGGGTTTAATAGCCGGCGCTTTTGGTTTGGCGGCATAACGGCTATACCGGGAGATATGTGGGGTTTAGGACTGGGCAGCATAACTGCTAGGCGGGGCTAGTGGTTTGGTTGGGCATTACAACGGCTAGGGTGGACTGAGCTGGAACCTGGATCGGGCAATATCCCGGCTAGGGTTGCGAAGCAGCGACAGCGATGGGGTTTAGCGGCGGGGGGGTTGGGCATTACGCGGCCAGCCGAACTGGCATCGTCCACAATGCTAGGTTAAATGGCTAAAACTACGCCGCTGGTTAGACTGTTCCGGGCATACCCGGAAGCATAGCAGAGCAGCAGGTGGCGCATCTTTCCTATGTGTACGTGGGCAGTGTGGTATGACTAAAGCTACGCCGCTGGTTGGACTGTTCCGGGCATACCCGGGAGCAGAACAGAGCAGCAGTTGGCCCACCTTTTCCAACGTGCACTTGGACGGCGCTACCGCATTGCGAGGTGAACTCTGCGCGTGTGTGCCGGAGAGCTGGAGCTCTCGTGCTGTCGTGTTGAGAGCTCTCGTGCTAGTGTGCTGAGAGCCATAGCTCTCGTGCGGGGTATGCATGCACGAAGGGCTAGGGGGCCTTTTATAGGCGGAGGGAAGGAGGAGTGCCGGGCGCTGGCTTCAGCAGGAAGGCGAGGTAGGGGTGCGTGGCGCGCGGGTAGCGGGGTCTGAGGTGCGGCGTGGCAGGCCGGGAGCGGCGAGGCGAGCGGACGTGATCGACGGCATTAAATATTAATTACCCCCACTCGAACATGTCGTACGTACGCGACAAGCATGGCAATATCATACAACTGTATATACTGCATGTATCTACCAGGGCATCTATGCACGACGTTCACATCTGTACATACACATAATAAAATATAAGCTCAGCACTTAAAAATAACAGAGAAATTAAAAGAAAAGCAGAGAGCTAGCTCCGGTAACATAAAAGCTAGCTAGCTGTCGTCCCTCTCCGTTGGGCGCAACATCTCTATTGCATAGTAGCGTGCGTTGCTGTTTGCTCGTGAGATGGATGGCACATGAGTCCGTCCACTTGTAAAGCTCGACCTCGACGTGAAATCCAGATCACGCCTGCGGGGACGCACCGGCGCTAGTCATCAGAAATTATTCTCCACCGGCATGTGACGCGCTAGTCATCAGAAATTCTCCACCGGCATGTGACGCGCTAGTCATCATCTCCAGGGTAGGGTTTTTGACACGTTGCAAGTACTGCCATGCATTTCCACCTAGCTGTATGGGCAGTATTAATTAATTTAAACAACCGGCCGGTGGAAGAACTCTAACTAATCCCGCGGAAAATGGGAGAAAGATTCCACCGGCCTGTTGCGTCCCTTTCCGATCTGTCTCACTCGTAAACCCGGCCCCTTCTATTCTACTACTACTACTGCATGTATGTTTAATTAGATTCTCCATTTTACGTAAAGTCTCTCTCGATTCCCGTGTCTTGTCTAACACTACACATATCTCAATATATAAACTTTCTCCGTTCTTCGTTCTCTCTTGCGAAACTGAATCCGCCCATGATGCCTCTGAGTACTGTCCGGAGTATATAAAAACCCTAGCCTGAGACCGGTGTTATAAACTCCATATATTGGTTCCTTGCATATATTGTTCTCTAGCTAGCTAGTGGCCGCTACAAAGAGACGAGATCGACCGTGTAGAAAGGATCAGAGCTTTATTTATATTAGGCGGCGGCAGCAGCAGCAGCTGAGCAAAACAAATTAAGGCGAGAGCGAGAGCGAGAGCGAGAAGCATTAATGGAGCTGCAGGCTGCCGCGCCGGTGTTGATGAGGAGGGACGGGCGGAAGCTGGCGAGGTGCCCGCGGCTGCAGCTGGACACCAAGACGGTGACGGCCATCGAGCAGTCCACGGGGGAGAGCCACGACCACGACGCGGCGGGCGCCATGCGCGTCAAGATCGTGCTCAGCAAGCAGCAGCTCAAGCAGGTGGCCGCCGCCGTCGCGGGCGGCGGAGTCGCCGGCTTTGCGCTGCCGCCGGCGCTGGAGCAGCTCGTCAGCGTGCTCAAGCGGCAGCACTCCACCAAGAAGCAGGCCGCGCCCGATGTGGTGGCCAGGCGCCGCCGGGGCCGCTGGTCGCCGGCGCTGCAGAGCATCCCGGAGGAATGCCTTAGCTTTTAATTAATTAGCTACTAGTACTCCCTTAATTACATTCGTGTAGTGTTCAGCTGTACAAATAATTTGCTTGTATAGCTTCCTCCCTCCTCCTAATCTCTATTCTTCCAACTGCTGGATTGCAATTAACCAACCGATTATTTGATCGGGCCAAATTAAATGAGAGCCCGGCCAAATTTGAGATGCCTCTGTTAATTTCCGAGATATTTTTCGGTGTGTGTACAGATATATCTGGATGGAATAATGAATCAATCAATCAATAAAGGGCGATAAATTGATGAGAAAAAAAAGGGAACCAATTAAACAGCGTGTCAAGTCCCTTTCTTCGCCGGCCGTCGAGTTGGTGTCCTGCTACATGTGTGTGTCAGACTGTCAGTGATCTAGCAGATGCTCAATTTTTTTTGACAAGTGGGCCAGCCAGATGGGAGCCAGCTCTGCCACAAGATTCCTCTTAATCAGTAGTAGTAGTACTACTGTATTAGTAGGAGTAGGACAAGATCTACTGGATCGAGAGGTTTGCAGTTGTGATTTGTGCATGACCAGATGGGAGATACTAGTATTTATCAGTTGGCAACGTCTAATCAGCTTCACCGCAGAGTCGCTGATCGCCACTGGCTTTGTGCAAGCTTTTTGAAGCACAGCCTGGTCCTGCTCCTGCCAAACGGGCGTTCACCTTTCAGTTTACAGTCTTCTAACGCCATGTTTGTTTGGCTTATCATTTCACCTCAGCGACAGAAAAATCATAAAATGGAAAATCTAATTGTGTTGGACTCCAAATAAGCAGATCTACACAACGAACATATATATGGTATGTTGTAGTACAATTTTTACAGTTATGAACAAAAAACATAGATCTAAAGCTACAACAAAAAAGTACTAAAGCATACCACATTATATGTTCACTGTGTAGATCTACTCATTTGGAGTCCAACACAATTGGAATTTCCATTTTATGATTTTTCTATTATTTACTATGATTTTTCAAAACTGCTTTAGAGGGTAATTTGACCGATTTTCGAAAGTTCAGGGGGTGATATAGACCGTTTCATAGGTTGGGGGTTATGTAGTCCACCCCCATAGGTGAGGGGGTGATATAGACTTTTTCCAAAGACAAGTGAAGCTTCATGTTTCTTTGGGTTTAACATGAATTAATTACAAGTTAGTTTCATGATTTTTGGATTTAATATGAATTGACTAGAGGTTAAACAATTAATACATTCACTGTTGATTTTTTTAGAAATTAGACACATTTTTATGAGACCATAGATTTTTATCAGGATAACATTGTGAATCTAATCAAGTTCATCTCATTTAAATTGGAAATATATTCATTTTTCTATAAATTTTGCATAATCTTGAATGCACAAGTACAAATATGAATATGCTACTTAGCTTGTACTGTCGCTCGGCTTGGCGTGGGTTCTTATGACGCCGAGGTACATCACGTCGGCGTTAATTCGCCAAACGCCGAGCTCTTCACCAATAGCGACACGCTGGCGCTGACGTGGATGGATCGGTGTTCTTTCTAGCGACGCTAAGCCACGGACCTTGGCGTGCTTGAGCTGCACGCCGAGGCAAAAAGTCTATTTTTAGAAATAGTTTTGTCAAGGGTCTAAATATGAAAAAAGTTTGTAGAAGGGGCTATTTTGAAAGAAAAAAAACCTCCTCGGGTTGCGCCTGCATTGCATCACGAGGTTTGTTTTTTGGGCTCGACGACGGTGTGCGCGCTGGTCCTGCTAGCCTCCAGTCCGTCCTACTACTCTGGCCGGCCGCGCCCCGGGCGGGCGGTGGTCTGATCGTGACAGTTGTGCCTGCCTGCCTGGCTCGTGGAATGTATAGCGGCGGTCAGATTAGATAGGTGTGATTTCATTTTGCTTGCTAATTTGTGTTCGGTACGGTCGGTTCCGGTATATGTATATTATTACTAGGAAACTAGCAAGGTGGCTCGCGTTTTTTTAAGCGAATCGACAAGGGAGCCTCCTCCTCCTCGACTCCTGAGGAGCAAAGAACGCAAGAGTAGTCATCAGGATACATATTACGCCTTCGAAGTAGATTTCTTGTATTTAATCGATCTCTCAACAGCAGCCAGAAAAAGAACTTGTGCTAATCGATGCAAGAGGTGGCTCACGTTATTAGCACGATTAACTAGTTTTTTTAGCACAGTATATTTTTTAAGATTTTTAGCTTAGAAAGGTCTAACCGAGTGGTTCAATGTATATCACTGAAAATAATAATCTCATTTCTTTTTATTTGTCCTCCTCCAATCTCATGACTTATAAATGTGGTCAAATATTTGGTTTTAATTCAAAATTGGGTTATTTTATTATGTATTGAAATGGACTTATTATCTAAATATGGACTGTTAGATCATTATAAAATTTAATGACGTATATCCATTATTGTTTCTATTATTAATTTTGATGTTTATGTGTTGTATTTGACTTGGACTCGAGTTTTCTTATTTGTTTAGTTTTAACTAGTAGAAGGGCACGTGCCACAAGCACGTGTACATAAAATATTTTTATATTTTTTGTAATTGATTTTTTAAAACTACAATAATCAAGAATAATATTTTTCAAGTTTTCCGTGTAACCCTAACAAAAAGGATAATAAAAAGAAACAATATCGCTAACTTAGATTGTGATAACATAATTTTTTATAAAAATATGATTTGATGGTATAGATGCATGAAATATATAAAGCAGTACTCATAGTTTATATTTGCTATAGTAAAAATGACGATGGCGTCGTGGCCCTGGACCTTGCCTAACGGTGCGCCGCCGGCCATAATGTTTGCGAACGGAGCATGCCAGAGTGCACGATTCCGGCTGTAGACACCACGAGCCGACGGTGTGTCGGCATCGGCACCGCAGCTTCCTCCATCGCCGACCTTGCCAAACGGATCGCCAGCCGTACCTTGCGGTGAGATAGGGTGAGTTTGCGAGTTTCCGATGGCAAAGCAGAGAATCAAATTCGTTTAGATCACGACATGTAATCTTCGATCGGAAATAGAGAGTCAAGACATTATACGTACGTGGGCTCGTCCAACTGCAGTACACTAATGTAGCTTTACAGCGTATGAACATGCGACACGTAGCAATCTTAGAGATTCAATTTCATACGTAAGTAACATACCAAGTATTGGAAAAATCGGAAGGCCACCAGGTCTGTTGTGAAAGAAGGTCGGGGTGGGGTGTAGTAAGATTTATCAAATCTAGAGCGTCCGATCGTCATTATAAAATCCGACGGTGTTGGAGGGGTAAGAGTAACCCTAGTACGAAAATTTCGTCATGCTTTATAGTATAGATTCCGAATTCGATTATTTACTTATTGATCTGGCATGGACTATGTGGTCTAAAATGGACCGTAGATCATCATAACGGTGTAGTTTTTTTTCTTTTTTAAATTAACGTGATAATTTGTAGAGACTATCGGGCTTTACACTCCCATTAATATATAATAGACAAATAGGACTTTGATTATTATTATATTTCAAGTTTCAGAGCCATTTGTTATTCTGTACCATGTGCAGTTGGCGATCCAAGCAGTTATAGTGTGAATGCGATACGGTTTTTTTTTGGCACAATCGTACCTACTCCAGGTATCATATATATTTGGTCGATCTCAAATGGTATAATGATGCAATTTGAAGAAAGGTTGAACACTACAATGGACGTTCTATTTAATTAGGGCGAAATCCCTACAACCAAGCAACATAAAAACACTGAAGCTTTGAATTGCACAAGGTAGAAAACTTTTCACGATTTGAATGAAAGATAAAGTTCAACACAGACGAAATAAGCAATAGCGAGTATAAGAATGTATGATCAAATTTATCAGTTTTAGTATGATCCAAATTTGCGATGTTTATATGGTAACAGCAACCTTACCATAGCTATTGTTGGGAAGTAAACTAATGTTTCTTCCATGACATTAATGAGCGAATGTTTGGGCATCATCTCTAGGGTAAAAATTGAAGAAAAGCAATCTTCAGAAGCATACAACCAGAAACTTTGCATGACAAAGTAAATACAACTAACTATTCTCTATGAGAGCACTGTGAATACTCGAAACATAGTAAAATGAGCAGGCACGTATTCATTTTTTGGAGTGAAATAAGGAAATGGGCTTCGGTTACAACTCCCAAGCCAGCTCCAAGTAATGTGAAAGAGGCTTGTTCCATCGTGATGTTCCACAACTGCCATACTGCAGGTTAGAGAATTGTAAAGGGCAAAAGGTACAGGTGATAGATTACAATGGCAGAAAGGTAGCATCTATCAGTTTACCTTGCAGATACTATTGCTTTTGCCCAAGTTCTTTTTCCCTGCTCTGTATATAAGTGGATAAGACAAATATAGTTAAAGGATACCGAAGTATCCTTAGGCTGAGTTTCTGAATGATTGAATTAAGCCCGTACATGGGAGAGTTAGTGAAAGCTTGGTGTTCGATATTCAGATCCATAGAGCATAAGGTTTTTTCAATCAGTAGGTCGGCAGTTTAGTTACAGAACAAACTGCACTTTATATACATGGTGGACTGGTGGTGGCCCTCATTCATGCTATAGCGCATCAGCATAGCTGCTGATTACTTTTTTTTCATTCTGATTGTGACATGCAATTAGTCAGCTTATGCATTAATTATTCCCCCCATTTTTAATGAAAAAGGTGTCTTCTGTGAACATAGTGCACAACTATATTTCTGTTAGCCTCGACAGATATATTGCTCAGTGCAATATATGTACTCCACTCTTTCTTATTTTACATACATTTCTGTGAACCATAGAAGACAACTTTAATTTCATTTTCCCCCATATATGATACTAAATTACTGCTTTGGTGGCTCCACATTAACCACCTGTTACTTAAACTTGTGGTGAAAAAAAAAACTTCTCTTATATAATTCTTTGCTCTTTTTTTCTGTTTGCTTTGGACTCTCTTGCACCATATATATATATATATATATATATATATATATATATATATATATATATATATATATATATATATATATATATATATATATATATATATATATATAATTTTTTTTAAAAAAAAGAAATTGCACCACAGCATAACTTCGTTGCTGCAAGAACAATGTGCCTTTCTCTTAGTACTGAACCATTTCAATTAAAAAAAAGAAAATGCACCACAGTTATGCTATTGTGTTTCCACACTTAACCTTTGACAATGTGCCTTTCTCTTAGTACTGAACCATTTCAATTATATATAGATTGTTGCTGCAAGAACTTCGTTCATGTGAATTGCTTTTTAAAGTGCTCAAGCAAATGACTCAATTCAAAATAAATATTTGGAGGCTTAAGATGTTTAGTATTGCAGCATCAATGTATCATATAGTTTGCACTCTACAAATATATGTACTTGTGTTGATTGTAACCCCTTGTGCAGTAGTACTGAAATCCACACTTCAAATATTCATACAAAACAACTATGACTTAACTGAAAAAAATCAAATATCAAATTAAGATAGTACTCAACATATGTGATAGTTTTACAAAATCAGACTGGAAAATCTCACAACACAAATGGCCTTCCAATGTAACATTTGCTTGAATATATTTTAGGGGTGTAAAGTCGAAGAGTTATTTCAGAAACGCATTTATAGTATCTACCCTTTATTGAAGTTCATGGTAAGAACTTTACTTGCTCTTAACCTAAGTAATAATATACTCAAAAAGCTGGTAAGAAAATATTCCAGTACGAAAGTACAAGTGAGTAATTTGGCATGTGCTTAGATAACGAAAACTAAAATTTGCAAGTACCACAGATAAAGCCTTCAAAGTAACTTTAAAGTGCAAGCATGTACCCTTAATGAGAAATTGAGTTACAAATGTTTCGCCTTAGTAATTGATTGTTTGACACAATTTTCTAACAGGTACAATAAATATACCTTTATATTGCAAAGATAGTATGATGTATCTGCGGTGGTCCAATTTCGATCATATTCAGTAAGAAAATTCAGAGTTGTAGTATCATACATTTCAACAATTGACAACCTCTTAATGCATACGTATATAAGTACTTCCTAATGAAAGTTTAACAAATCTTGGAAGTATGACAAAGGCAATCTGATAGCCATAAAATTGGCACAACTTTGTACCTAGTAGTCCCTGAAATTTAGATGCAGTACCAGTCTAGATTGTTCAGAAAGCTTATAATCATTGAGTTAACTCACCTGAGGGTTCTGCACCATCTTTGGCGGAGCTTGCGAGGAGTGCTGCGAGACGTATTTCTGCAGGGAGCAAACTCCATTCACTTCCAACGGCGCAGCACTACGACGTCCCAGGGACCTCAGCCTGCTGCTCGCTCGAGATAGAGAGGGGCGACGCGTGAGGCGATGGCGGCCATGGTCTTTTTGGGTCCAGGGAGGCAGGTGCGAGCACAGAGGAGGGCTATGGTGGTGGAGCTGGGACCGACGAAGGCGGCGGCGGAATGACGGGGAACGGCCAGGAAGCCGAGTGAGCGTGGCTTCATCTTTTTCTTCATGCAGATAAACGTGGGGGGCGACGACAGATAACGGGTTCGAGAGAATCTGCGACGTTTCGCGTTGCGGGTGAACGGACGGAGACCCGGATTGATCCGCATCTGACGGACATTATCGTGAGCTGTGTGAATCGAACGGTTGATAGTGAACGGGCGACGTGGGCTAACGGGTGAGCCCGGAATGCACGGGCTCTTTAGAGATACGGTGGAGAGTAATGCCGTTGAGATATGTAAGAAGCCACGCCATGCCACTTTCAGTGTAACTGCATTGCATATTTAAGGGCACGCAGGCCATGTGACGGCATTGGGTGCAGCGCAGCTAGAGCCGCTTCATCGGAACTGCATAAAAAGTGCTGGTTCATTGAGTAGCACGGCACGGTACTGACATGTGTATAAGCTCTGTTCATTTCGTTAGAGTGGCCGGGAAAGTCTGAGAGGAGAATAATTTGCTGGTTGATTTACTATGATTTTTCAAAACTATTTTAGGGGGTAATTTGACCGGTTTTCGAAAGCTCATGGGGTGATATAGACCATTTTATAGGTTGGGGGTTATGTAGTCCACCCTCTATAGGTGAGGGGGTGATATAGACTTTTTCCCTTGTCTTTCTTACACCCACTTGCTAATTGTATCACCATGTGAAAGCATCCGCAAATAGCTCTATTCAAAGTAAGGACGATTAAAAAGGGAGGAGACAAAAAATATAACAAATTGCCATCTCTGGCGTATATACATTCATAACATCTTCCAGAATGCCGTTGGCATATGTTTTGATTACATATGACATACCAGTCATAAGCACACAACATCATGATAGACAAAGACTAATTGTAAAGCAAGAGGGAGCACAGAGGACTACAACGTAGTTGAGTGGCTACATCCTTCAGATAGCAAAGATTTCTTCAGACTTCCACCCCAGTTGCATCAATTCTTTCTGGTTCATTGTGTCTTCCAGAGCGCGCAGCTGGTCTGACCACTCTCCCGGCCTTCTTCTTGCTTCATCACTCTGGTTGGCCTTCAGTTCACCATAGCCTTCAGCTTCAAAATACATGCTTGTCAGCAGCCAATTCTGTGACAGTCTTGCTACCTTCATGATAAGAATGTTTATGCCCTGCCAAGAAACATTTGGAAAGCATAGGTCATTTCTTAGTTTCCATAAACCCCATAAACCAGCTGAACTTAAAATATTAGCTACACATAACTTTTTACTACTAAGCCATTTAGAGCCTATGCTTTCAAAGGAGCTCCCAACAGAAATGACTAGAGTCTCAGAAATCATACTCCACAGCAGTTTAGCAACTACACAGTCAAAGAATAAATGTTGACAGCTTTCAGGTTCATTGCAAAAAAGACATCTACCATCTTCAACTTTCTGTCTAATAGCCAGATTATCCCTAGTTAAAACCTTATTTTTTGACAGCAGCCACAAGAACATCTGAACTCTAGGTGGGATTTTTAAGCTCCAAATGCTAGAAACATAGAGGCTTGACCCCTCTGAAATTGACTATCTTATACATCGATTGGGAGGAGTAACTTCCAGTGCTGGTAAAGTTCCATACCATGGAATCTTCTTCCTCACCGAACGAGATTGTAGATGCCAATTGGGAGGAGTAACTAGTTCTGTATGGTTTCACCAAGAAGCTAAGAATTTCAGCATATTGCGTTTTTGCAGTTCACTAAAGTAGTGCGCTACTGATGCATTAGAATAACAGCAGAAATCAAGCGGCACAACAGAGCAAACTAGATATATCCAGATGTGCATAAGTAGTTTCACCAAGAAGCTGAGTATTTCAGTATATTGTTGTTTTTTTTACAGTGTACTAAACATTTACTTGTTACTTATACAGTGATTGAGTGACTAAATTACGGGAAAAAATCGGCTAGAATAATTGCTGTGAAGAAAGTACGGGGATTGGAGGGGGGCTGGAAGTGGCTAATCACCTGTGCTTCATCCGTCAGGAACCTACGCTACCCAATCTGGAGTAGCTGCTGCCATTGCACGCCATGGAGGCCTGGTAGCGCCGTCATGTATCCTTGATCCAATCCAAAATATTTGAGGGCAGCGCACACAAACAAATCAAATCCCTACGGCTCACAAGATGATTGGAGCTTAGTCACCGTGTTCCCGGAACGAAGGGGTCGCGGAATGGGATCGAGAAACGAGGAACGCCGTTTTTGTAAACTTTTACAGGGCCGGAATGCAAACGTTCCCGCGTTCCCGTCCCCGGAACGGCGTTCCCGGGACGCGGAACGCGGCGTCGTTCCACGTTCCCGGTGACTAAGGATTGGAGCACAAGATGATGCGGCATCGCTCGAAGCCGGCAGGTGCTGCTCGGGGTGTGGCGTTGGTGTTGTCGCCCATCTTGATGCCGTCTTGGACCCACCGGCACAGCCATCCGCCTCCGCACCGCAGCTCATGCTCCAACGCGGCTACTGGGGAGGGGGTCGGGGGTGGCGCCAGGCCTCCACGCCACCGACATAAGGTAGACGAGGGCGACGGCGTGAGGGCGGCGGCCCAAGCCGCCGGCGGGGTGAGGGCGGCGTCGGCCGCAAGAAGGAGGAGGGCGGCAGGGCGAGCACGAGGGGGGCGACGGCAGCTGCAGGATCTAGGGTTCCACTCCCATGGAATCTAGAAGAAAGAGGAGGGAATGGAGGAAGAAGGCCCGCCGGCGGGTTGCCCAAACCTCAGCGTGGTGCAGAGTCACATACGTGGACGTCTGGCGCTCGGCGTCGAGGGGCGTGACGTCGAGGCGTGGACCTCCACTGCCACGACAACATCCGACGTGGCGACCTCGGCGTACCGCGTGGCCACGCCGAGTCACGGACGTCGGCGTTAAGGAGGGTAACGCCGAGGCAAAGGGTCTATTTTTAGAAAAAGTTTCGTCAAGGGTCTAAATATGAAAATAATTTTTATAAAGAGCTATTTTGTAAAAAAAACGACAACCCGAGGACACGACTCCACAGCCGTGCGCTGAAAACGACCGTCCGAGGCGGCCGGGGGCACGGGCACGGGACAGCCAGCCAGCCTGATCGGAAATCCGCGCGGCACGAGCGCCCGACGGACGGACGATTGGGACGTCGAGTCGGACGGAGCTGGGTGGGGCCCCTCGATTACGAGCCTTGGCGCTACGTCACGCTAGCATCAACCTTGCGTCATGCATTTATTTATTGTTCGGGTTCCTTTATCCTTGTTTATTAATTCAGCGCCGGGGCCCACCGACCTCGGAATGCATGTTACCCCTACTGGCGTACTGCTACCAGCATAGCATCTACTACCTCTGTCAAAAAAAAAGATGCCAACGGGCCGTTAAGTACCTGCTATAGTAGAGCCACGTAAGCTTTTGAGAAATAAAAAAGTGAGTAGAGAGAGAAACCGTCGCCAGAGCGGGCGACATGCGCTAGCACGCGACTCCATGCCTGCAGGTCCCACCTTCGCGATTTTCGTGTCGAGCAAGATCGAGAATGTGGAGTCGCAACGGGCTGGATGAAGCAGAGCTCGCCGGCGACGCAAGGGGCGGGTGCGGTGGTGGCGGGGCTGGGCTGGTCGCTTGGACCTCCGGTGCCGATGAAGCCATCTATCGAGCCTCTCCGTGCTCGCTGGCGGCCGCCGCGCCGCCCCGTTGAGCCTCTCAGTGCTCGCTGCCATGGCTGTCACAGAGAAAGGACGAGGCGGCCAAGCTTCGGCGCACGGATGATTGAGGACGGCTGCCGGAGCTCAGGACACAGAAGCACCAGTCCGCCGTCGTCAATCCATCCATCATTGTCGAGCCATCCTCCGTTCCAATCTTCCAAGGGAGATGCGCCACAGCCCACAGGTCTTGGATGACAAGCATAGGGTCCCTGCGTTCCTGCTATTCGGATATTGCTGTGGATTAAAATCTTCAGAGAGCTGAAGAAACTTCCGTCCGATGCGGTGAGGAAGAAGGATAGGTACAGGGTCACCGGAGTAGCCAATATCGAATAAAAAACATTTTACTCGTGGGACCACTCATCTATGTTAAAGTAAACCGTGGAATCGGTTTGCTTTTGCGGTGTCTTTAGATGAGATGGCGTGCTACAGATAGTTTACCTGCTATAGCTGTTGCGGACGCCCTTAGGATACGTGTTAATTGGAGTGGTAACCAAGTTTCTAGTAAATTTATTTATGACTCTAAGTAAATTTATTATGAATGTAAGTTTTGTAATTAATTTAATTATATATATTTGATATTATAAATATTAATAATTTTTTATCTATAATTGGTTAAACTTAAGATTCTGAAACTTTTTAAGAAACGAGAAATGCATTCTTTGTGGGACAGAGTGAGTAATTTTTTAGATAATGATATCATCTACTGTTGTGTTTAATTGAGCTAGCTACCCTACTTACGTGATGTTTGAAAGTCATACTGTGGGACGGAGGGAGTATCGATCGATTCGTCTGCGGCTAGCTAGAGTGTTCAGCTAGCTGCTAATTTTACCAACGTCAACTTCTTCGTTGCAAAGCCTTCATCTAAGCTTGAGATAATCTTTTGCAAGACGCAATGCAAGAATCATCATCTAGTACATGCTCCGTACGTGTCCACACGAGCGTAGATGAAGGCCGATCCTCTGCCAAGCCAGATCGCCAGGTCCACCATGCACAGAATCTGGGATAGCAGCAGAGGCGTCCTGCTCCTACATGCAACATACGGAGTACGGAGTACCATACAGTATAATGTTAACCTAAAAAGGAGCGCCCCTTCACATGCGATTTGTCCCTAGTGTAGTACTGTAGTGTGTGTACACCTCACGTACACTAGCAGCTAGTTAACCTGCATGGATTCCTGCCGGCCGCAACCAAACAAGAGCAAGCTACACAGCCGCCGCTCTCGGCCCGTAGGTAGTATCAGTCCCATTTACCTACGCTTCCCCAAGTATTAAAAAAAAAAACTACGCTTCCCGGGGCTGCACAGGGGACCTTCCTTGAAGCAACCTCAACATGGCTAGCAGCGAATTATAAAACAATCTCAGATCCAACTCATCTGGCCAGGGCCCGTGTATTAATTAGAATAGCTTCCTCTTTTTTTCTAAAAGAAAAGTTAAAGCTTCCTGACGGATTTAAGCATCTCCATTTTTTAATAGCTAGCTAGGCTAGTTGCCGAAAAAGTTTCCGGTGAAAGAATTTCGGATTTGATTTTACCGATTTAGGAGTAGTAAATGTAGACGAAAAATGTGAAAAGTTACATGGATAGGTTGAAAATCTCGAGACGAATTTAACGATGGTAATTAGAGGGTAATTAACCCACAATTAGCGGATGGTTACTGTAGCATTACTGTTGCAAATCATGGATTAAGTAGGCTCATTAGATTCGTCTCGCAATTTACAGCCTATACATATAACTTTTCACCTCTTTCATCTACATTTAATACTCCATGCATCTAAAATGCTCCTTTGATGTGATGGGTGAAAAGATTTCATTTTGGAACTAAACAAGGCCTAGGTCGTCGGGGATGAGGCGGTCATGTGGGCCCCCACGGCGATGGCGACGCTCTTCGTGGCACGCAATGTACAATGCAAGAACTAGCTTTGTCCATATAAGCGAGGAAAGATACGTACTTTACACCAATGCAAATAAATCACTTCGAGGAGGGCCTCCGCTTAGGCTTAGCGGGAGCCCCCTTCCCTCTTCTCGGCCTTCTCCTACCTCCAGCCGCTGCCGAAGACCACCGCCGAGGAGCTGCGCCGCCATTGAGGAGCCGTCCAGGAGGAGGTGCGCCGCCGCCGCCGCCGGAGAAGACGACCAGGAGGGTTAGGGTTCCGGGTGGGGGGTAGGCGGGGGCGGCGGGAGGAGGGGGGGCCTTAAGGGTCCCGAGGTTGTCGGGGGTTCCCCATCCCGACGGACTTGAGGAGGGAGGGGGTTGGGGGCGGCGCATCAACCGGCGGCGGCGGCGGAGGACGCGGCGGTGCGGGAGTGCCTCCGGCCGAGCAGGTCCGGACGGACGGTGGACGGTGACGGCGGCGGGGTTTCCGTGGAGGTCGTCGGCGTCGGGGGCGTCGAGGCGGGGGAGCTCGTCGGGATCGTCATCGTCGCCTCCCCGGATCTAGGGTTAGGGTTGGGGAAGGGTGGCGGGCGGCGCGGCGGCGCGGATCTAGGGTTAGAGTTGGGGGAGGGTGGTGGGCGGCGCGACAGGAGCTGTAGCCGCGGGCCAGAGGAAGGCCAGCGGCGGCGGGAGCCGTCGGAGCCGGGGGAGGCGACTGCACGCGGGGGAGGGCGCGACGCCGGGTTAGAGTGAAAGGGGGAGCTCTGTGCTATATATACTCCATATGGTTTCCATCCAAAGAAAAGAGAAACTGTTGCTAGGTACGTACTCCCTTCGTCCCAAAATAAATGCAACTCTAGTGTTTGAAATTTGTCTCACAAAGAATGCAACTTTGATCTACCAACCACAAAAGACAATAGTCTCTGAAAGGTTCTCGTAGAAAAGACAAAACAATGTTTAGATATTTATCACAAAAGGTAAAGGGTAATTTAGTAATTTTATACCTAGCATTGGTTTGCGTGTCCAAACCTAGAATTACATTTATTTTGGGACGGAGAGGGTAGCTAGGCAGCTAAGCTGATCAATACGGCCGGGCATGTTACCCCTTCCTTCCTGCCATGCATTGCACACTGCCACGGAAGCCAGATCGGTTGTCGATGGCCCCCCACGGAGAAGCCAAAGCCACGCCACCACAGAAGCCAGATCGGTCGTCGATGGCCCCCCGGGAGAGAAGCCAAAGACGTCCGTTGACAAGTTAGTTATAGTTAATCATGAGCAGACGAAACGAAACCTAGGTACACGTCGCCTAAATAAATAATTAATAAGCTAGGCTACGCAGCAGGAGAATTCGGTTCACACACATGCACCGCGCGCGGCTGCATCCAGTGTCCAGGCATAGCTTGTGTTGTGTTGTGACTCGTCTATGTACTCAACCCCCCATGCTGCAGTCTGTGTTGGCGCTAGCTGCGGTCTTCTTGGTTCTTGTACAGCATTTGCCGTGCCGGAAAAACTAAACTAAACCCATGCTGCAGGCCGGCATTATATTGAGACTTTGGACGACCCCATTATATTATATATGCTGCAATTAATCAGGGGTTACAAATTAAGCTGCAATTAATCATGGAGCATGCAGCGAGGGTTGGTCATCATCGCGCGAGTACGTGCTCGATTCGTCATTCAGATATATCTGAATGATCTTGGATGGGTGCTAGCTTTAGCGACTAGCGAGCGATGGATGTCAAATACGCCAGCACCGAATGTACAGTACGTAGACTCCACGCCGAGTCATCGATCGCCCGGGCTTGTGCTCTGCTAGCTAAGCTAACACGTTACTTGCAACAAGGCCCCAATGAATGAATGAATGATTCCTCTCCATCTCAATTAGTCCGCGAGGAAGGAGCGAGAGGGACGGCCATGTGAGGCCCATATCTTTATTCAACTCCCATCTCAATTAGTCCCTCCTGTCTCATGATTTGTTTTAAAGTCTTAATAAAAAGCTACCCCAGTCGTCAGTCCTTATTGCTAATTACTTAATTAATTGTAGCGGAATTTAATTTTAATCCTCCGACTCCGAGAGATTGAGCGAGAGGAGGAACCAAAGTTTGTTTTCCAGACAGAGATGAATATGATCGATCACAGGTGATGGATGGTCCAGGCCGAGGCCCACATGTCATGGACGTAGGCAGCGCGTATTTGGAGACAGTTGTGGACCAAAAGGGGGGCCGCAGGCCGGGTGTATATAAGCATGTTGGTATGGTATAGGGGGTGGGGGGTATCACATTCACTTTGCCTTGGCTTTAGCCTCCTCCCTTCTCCGTGCTGTAACTTGCAAGGGACGTCGACGAGGGAGGCTGTACAAGAACAGTTCGCCCGGAGGATCGGCCGGGGATGGCGTCCAGGTGCTTCTTCCCCAGGGACGCGGCCGCGGACGCCCGGCACCAGTCCAAGGCCGCGGCGGAGGCGCTGGAGCAGCTGCACCACGGCGGCCGCCTCCTGTCCCGGGAGGACGTCGGCGGCGCGGTGCGCGTCAAGATCGTCGTCAGCAAGCGCGAGCTCAAGCAGATGGTCGCCGCGCTCGGAGACGGCGCCGGCGCGGTGACCGCGGCCACCAGCGAGCGGCACCGGCAGCGCGCGTCGGCGGGCGCGGAGCAGAGGCTGCAGTCGCTGCGGCGGCGGAGCATGCGGCGGGCGGCCGAGGCGGCGCGGCGGATGCAGGCGAACGGGGAGTGGGAGCCCGGCCTGCAGAGCATCCCCGAGGAGGTCTACTGATCTGATTCCGAATGAGATAACCAACCACTACTAGTAGACGCTGATGGCTAGTAATCTCTTCACTAATTATGGGTTGGGTACGTTTTGATCACCGCTAAGTGCTAGATGTTTGTTTGTGTACTGCGCTCTTTTTGCTCGGGACCCTGCTTATCATGGGCGGGCTCAAATGGCTGCTTAATCGTACGTCCTAGCTCCTTGAGTTTGTGCATTTTCCCTGTGATTTTTTTTGTGTGTACTAACCCAAAAGGGAGGAAAGATCGAGATGTGTTTTGGATCACAATGCTGAAAAGTGCTGATGGTTGATGAAATTTTGGCATCCAATCAGGGGATCGATGGTTGTTCAATCAGGGGATCGATCGAATCGAGTAGCAACAACCTGCCAGGATTGCTTCTGTTTTTTCTCTTGTCTGGCACTGAAATCTTACGGTGTCGTCTTTGTGTGCCACTGTGAGCCCGTGAGTGAAATGGGATGGCCGTGAATCCGGCACATGTACTTATTTACTGTGATCGAGCGCCACATACTTTTACCTGTTAAATCTGTTGTTTCGCTTTTTGGTTGGGTATGGAACACAACCAAAAGTAAGTGTCCAGTGCTTAGGACCGGTGCAAGATTCCGTCGCACATGGCCAGATGGCTGTGTCCTGCTACTAAAGAAACGATGGTCTCTTGCTGTTAGAGCATCTCCGAGAATCGCTTTAAAATTCACTCTCTAAATCATCATTTAGAAAGTCATTTATATAAAAATTGTTTTCTATATCTTTCTGTTTTCCAACAGCTCTTCTATATCTTGCATGCACTCAAGAGAGCTATTCTCTTTTCTATATTTTTCTAGCGAAAGATCCGGAATAGAGAGTGACTATGTTTGAATAACCAAATAGATAGGTTGTTGGAAGGTATCTTTTTAATCAAAATCTTTAAACTAATAAATAGGAAGGATTTAGAGAGTCTCTTAGAGTTGCTTTTATCCACTAGTTGGCTACAAGCTTGCTGCCATGTTGTGGTGGTTGTTGCCGCTGCGCCTTTTCCCTGCATTGTTTTGGATATCGGATAACAATAAGATGAGAGAACCTTTCAAAAAAAAAAGATGAGAGGATACATGCATAACCTATGCTAGCTATTTGAGATTTTACAACGAAGCACACTAGCGAATGTCATTGCTTTCGGTTGTGTGCTGACGTGTGCAGTTTCCGCTTTATTTCAAGTAGCGTACAAACGGTTGAGTTTTTACAACTGACAGGTTTTGTACTAGTCTCGTGATCTTTGTTCCGACCTTTTAGGTAAGTACACTCTCGAGTTTAAACCACATCAAGAAAATTGGGATTCATCATAAACGCCCTTCTATGCGAAAATAAAGCGCACTCTACGTACATAATACATCTATTCTATTATATTAATAAAACAGCAAAGAAAACGCCACCACATTTGATATCTAAAAAATACAATGATATAGACCTTTAGATCTAACGACCAAAACTAATCCAAACAGACCATGCCAAATAATATATGAAAAAAAGAACAAAATTCAGAATTAAAAATAACAAAACTATATAAAACTAGAGTCCAAGTAAAACACGACAGATAAACATTTAAAATTTAAAATTACAACAAAACTTAAGCCCAAGTCAAATACGATAGATAAACATCAAAATTTATAATTTTAAAAATAAAAATATACACCATTAAATTTTATGAGTCCATACACTAAATAAAGATATCATGCCAAATAAATAAAATAAAACAAATTTAGGAATTAAAAATTTAAAAATTATAGAGACCAGAGTTCGAGTAAAAAAAGACATATAAACAAAAAATAATAATTTTAAAAATAAAAATTTACATTATTAAATTTTACGATGATATAATGGTTCACAAAATTATCCTAATGCTATTAATAAATAATAAATTCATAAAATTATATATAATAATATTTAAATTTTAATGTAGTTACGAGAAAAATTAGAAACCAACACGTTCGTTTAGAAAATTAAAATTAGTAGAGAAGGTCTAGGTATTACCATATTAATCTAAGAAAAAGAAAAGAGCTTACAATGTAAATTTTTATGATAATCTAGCGGCCCATATATTATACCAAAGAGACCATAAAAAATTGACATCATTAAATATTATTGTGATGTAATGGTCTATATTAAATCAAAAGGTGCTTGATACTTTTAATAAATAATAAATCCAGAATAAAATTATGAATAGTAATATTTTTTTATGTAGTAGAGTCAACATGTACGTTTAAAAAATGAAAAATTATTATATTTGGTTAATATTATGAAAGAAATAAATATGCTCATATTATGGAGCAACTCCAAGTTATGGTATAGTATTGATAAATGAAATTCTACATTAAAAAGATCATTGGTAGATTTTTTAGCGATGTGATGAATCGTGATTTCTTCGGCTCGAGCATGAAATACACCATGCACGGCTAGGCATAGTTGTAACATAGTTCCAAACAATTATCAAGTATATAGCTAGCAACACAACTTGAAAGAGCGTACATCCGCAGGGCTAACAAACTATTTCGATATACAAATTGATGAGCTGACGAGAGTCGCTATACTTAAAACGTGAAAGAGTAATTAATGAAAAAAAATTAGAGGTATGCTAATCAATGATTTTAAGGCGTCGCCTAAGCGTTGCCTAAGCGACAAGGCAGTGGTGGCTTGCCTCGCCTTAGACCTTGCCTTAGTCCACTTAGGCGTTGTCTAGGCTATAAGGCGATGGTTGAACCATATCGTAGCCATGACACATCGTCCCAACTATTAGGTTCAGTTTCACTCTACGTAGACTAAATATGTCCCCAAAGGCATGGTGACCATTGCAAGAAATAATGAAAAGCATTTAAAATAGTTACATCTTACTTTGTAGCATTGTGGATTAGGGTATGCTAATCAATGTTTTTATTAAGGTGTCACCTAGGCGACAAGTCAGTGGTGGCTTGTCTCGCCTTAGTCCGCCTATGCGTGGCCTAAGCTATAAGGCGGTGGTTGAACTATATCATAACCATGACACATCATCCCAGCTACTAGGTTGAGTTTCACTCTGCATAGACTAAATTAGTCCTCAAGGCATAGTGATAATTGTAGGCAACAATGAAAAGCACGTAAAATAGTTATATCTACTATATAGCATTGTGATTAGTTAGTGATGGTAAAAAATAATCGATAAATGAGAATGCAATCGTGGAAAAGTGTTGATGCATTCTAGAACAAACCATTTAGAAAATCAATGTTCGGCATATACGCTCGACCATAGCAAACTGCAAGTAGAAATCGTCAAGGAGTGAACGATGCACCATCGTAATCTTTTATGAGTAGAAGAAGTAAAGTGGTAAGAGGGGACAAGTACAAAGGAGAAGATTATACCTAAGTTAGTATGGGACAATACATTTATGGAGCCATATCTACGTGACATTAGAGGATAAATAAAAATAATCGAAAAATACTATTTATGGTGATATACATGGAACCATTCGGTTAGATCTGCTTATGCAATTATAAGAATAGGCCGGATGCGTCAGTAACTACTGTAAAAAAGAATATAATACACCGAATAAAAAAATCAAAAAAATATTTTTATTAAAATAAATTGTTATATTACTTTTATTAAATACTAAAAATATATGTCTTGATAAAATATTATCTTTTCTGATATATTTATTTTCTAAAAAATATGCCACATGATATGAAAATAAAAATCTAACAACTTGATATGAATCAATTAGAATGACATAACTAAATAAAATTATTTATATCTTTTTATTCGAAGTAAGATATTTTAATATGCTAAAAAAAACTAGCTACCTGTGTTAATAGCGCGGGCCTCCTTGCTGGTTAATATGATATCGACCGGTCTTGTACTCCATACAATTAAGCAGTACAAATCTGGGTAGACCTGTGAACTCAAGTTTGGCAAACACCTCCCATCCTGACCCCAACAAATCATTGTGAACTTTTGACGATCTTCAATCATGGTCTGTCTACTACCAGTCTGAACCTGCCCGCTTTCAATCCGTGACAGTACCATCAGGCCGGACCTGGCATCAAATCACCCCACGAACCACCGTTCTGCTGCCGGCCGAGCTCGCAGCAACGATTCGGCAGCACTTATGTCCTGCTTTTGCCTTGTGTACTGCAGCATTGACGCGCCACGCAGCAACCGCTGCTCGTGCTCGGTTGCTTCCGTTTCACGCTCGTGGGTTTCTTTGGGCTCCGGCCGACCACGCGGCGTTGTCGATCGAACTCGCGTCCTGACTCCTCCTGAGCGTGAGCGCTGAGCGGAGAGATTTTCAGCACGAGCAGCAGTAGAACGCTCCGTCCTCGAGATGCAGACTGTGCTCCAGAATCTAGGAACATCTTGACCGCGTTTAGATGTTTCCTGAAAAAAATTTACAGTGTGTCGGGCACACATTTAAAATATTAAATATATACTAATTACAAAACTAATTACAGATTCTGTCAGTAAATCGCAAGACGAACCTAATGAGTCTAATTAATCCGTCATTAGCACATGTTTACTGTAGCAATTTATTGTCTAATCATGACCTAACTAGGCTCATTAGATTCGTCGCGCGAAGTACACTCCATCCATATAATGGGTTATTTTTTTCGACTACATTTAATATGACATGCATGTGAGGGAACATGCTCGAAAAAAATTTCGCGAAACATCTAAATAGGGCCCTTGGAGTCCGTCTGCATGTAGAGAGTACTCGCGTTGACATTGAGACTGCTGCGCCTTCTCCCAAGTTCTCGTTAGGCCCTCTCCAGCGGCAAGAGTCAGCTGCCGGCTCTTGCGCAGGAGAGAGAAAATCGATACAGTGTTTGACCAAGCGTGTCAGTGAGACAGTTTGGTATTGGGAGTTGAGCGAGCTAGCTCTTCATCTAGAGCTGATCGCCTCAATTTGGCACTGTTCATCGGACTAAAAAAATTAAGAGCTAGCTTAGAGCCAACCCATTGGAGAGGGCCTAGGTGGCGGGTTGCTGCAACGAACCTACGTTTTGTAGGCTTGCAAGTTCACTCAACAGCAATACTGGTACGCACTACCTATTATACTATGGGATTGGAATTGGATCACTGCGCGTAATCTAGTAGTACTATGCTCGGCTTTTCGCTAAGATTTCGCGGATCAATGGCTGTATGGTCACATGGTTTGCTCCAAAAGTAATTCAATACTCCCTCCGTCCCACATCCTCTTTTTGCATCCGACCCCTTATAAGACAAGGTCCTCCCTTGATTATAAAAGGGTGGCATGTACATCCTTCTCTCTCTGTACATCACCTTGTAAGCAACACGAGCGGAGCTTCCAACTGAACGTAGGGCAATTCGCCCGAACCAGTATAAATCCTTGTGCAGCTTGCTCACCATCAGTATCCCCACGCACAAACCGACAAATTTACTATCCGGTGGTACGAAACACCAACAAAACGTGGGCTGAAAAAATTACATGCATGTCAATCCGAGACTAAATATATTTTCATAAACTTTTCAATAAAAATATAGATGTTCCTAGATATATTGCGTTTATTTTTCTTACGCTATAAAGAATTGTTGATTCTGGAATAGATATGGTGTTTTGACCTTGGTTAATGAGACTTAATGGCTATAGAGAAATTCAGCAACCTTAAGCAGAGATTAAAAGGTCTTGATGAACTACTTGACATGACAGGGAACAGCTAATTTGGGTTGCATCTTGGACTTTGCTATTGTATTCAGCTCATTCCAAAACTCATGAAGTCTGAATTGTTTGAAACTGGTCACTTTAATAAGGAAAACTATATATATATATATATATATATGACGAGCTTGTGGGCCATATCTGCAAGAAAATTGTTATGGGGATGCACATCACGGTTGCCGAGTGCGGATAGTTAATTGGCCGTGGTTTAGACTTCTTCACAAATCTTTCTAGTCTTCTATTATGTGAGTGTTTCCATACCGAGAAATACTGCAATTGGTTAACTTGTGTACCACCCTCATACCCTATCACTCATTCCTATGAGGTACTACGAGAACATCTCATGTACTCCAACCTCCTCAAACACATACACCCACTTCCAAAAATATATCAAAATGTGCATTAAAAAATCAACCAAAAATATGTGTGGATACATGCTGCAAAGATAAATGTTCGTGAAAAAATTGGGAAGGAACAAAATTGAATGCAAGGAGAAACACAAAAAGAGAAAACCAGCATGTTTATTGGATCGGGTGCACTATTTACACAGATCCACAACCCGCTTCTATTCACATGTTTATTTGTCTTTTTTGTTTCTCTTTGCACAAAATTTTTTTCATCCCCAAATTTTTCATGAGCATACATCTTTATATCATATAACGATTTATATTTTTGATTGATTTTCTCATCTACAATTTGACTATTTTCTTTATAAGTTGGTGCATGGGTGCATGGGAGCACGTGGGGAGGTAGGAGCACAGGAGATGTTCTCGAGGTACTACCTCCGGTTCATTTTATTTGTCGTCTCGGAGAAGCAATATAAACTGGCTTGTCTGCAACGTCAAACATAATGGTCCGGAGGTAGTACTAAAATTGACGGGTATTTTTTTCTCACTCCCTCCATGCTGGACATTTCATTCTAAACATAATATAGTACAATTTAATTTTAAGGCAACTAACCGGTTACACAATCAGCAGCCAGCAAGGCCGGCATTCAGTGACTGCCTGCCACGTTTTTTTAGGGCACAGTTTTTTTTTTTGTGGGGGGGGGGGGGGGGGGGGGGGGTTAGGGCAGAGTTGGCATGCATGTCAGCGGATACATATACTTATCAACAAAATGTGCTACGAAAACGCAAACGAGTGTGCTGCACTACACTTGATTTGGGGCAGCGTCATATCTGGCAAATCGTATTCATGAGCTTTAGTAGCTTTGCAAATCAGTAGTGTAGCTAACTAGCTGCAAGGTGGAAGCAAACTGACTGACTAGACTGAAATTTATAGCTTGACAGTGTTGAGCAATGGAGCACTCTGGAACAATAAACATGGAACCAGATAAAAGGTTCTGCATATCAACTGATTTTGAGAAGCTTTATGCATCAAACTCTTGAACTGCAGTTACTGTAATTTGGAAAATATTAACTTGGCACAGAAGAGGAAATAATATCTAAATTTGGAAAATACACTAGTCAGGGACTTATAATAACCATGCAAGTCATCAGAAGTTTGAAACCGACATTCTCAGTATCTTTACCCAGAAAAGTATCTCTGAAAGCCGTTCTGTTTCTTATCCACATCAAGTTGCAGAAATTTGGTCTGAAAAACTGCAGATTCTACGGTTGCTGGCATTCCATTAGCCAACGAAAGATTAACGGAAGAACAGCTAAACTAGTACTTTCGACATCAGGTTTTACTCTTCCAAGACAGCCAAATGCGCCCATTAAAAAAAGACGGCAAAAAATGCAGAAAAATGTGATGATTAGTTACAGGAAAATTCTAAAACCTGCAAAATCCTGAAGATTTCCGGAAGGAATTAAAATGGAACCAGATTATGCATGATTCGTTTGAGATCGGTGAAAAGATTTTCAGGTATCTGACTAAAATGGATAAGTCCCATAAAGACCAGAACGTGCTGATTCAGCAAAAATTATCAAAGAACTGAATCAGCTCTGGTCTACTGATTCTGTTAGTAGAGTACTAAAAGAAACTTTAACTTGCAGCACAATAGGAACCAATCTTTCAAGTTTGAAAACAAGTGAGTCAGAAAACTACAATAACAGTGTAAGCCAAGCGCAACAGAAGTACAAAATTGACGATATCAAAGATTCATTAAACCAATCCTACACACAGCACATCAAGATGCAGAATCTTTGAGAACCATCTCTGATTTTTGTATTCACAGTACAGGCATTCCTTCTGCCAATGACAGATCAAAGACAGAATATGCAATCCCAGAACTAAAATGATACACTGGGATGATCGATTATTCAACTCGTTCATCGGGAAGACTAACCCTGTCGAAATGTGATGATCTGTTACAAGAAGAAGAACTAAAACCCGCAAAACCTACTGATTTCGAGCAACAATTCTAGGATTGAGTCGATGTACATGCAATCCGACCAAGAACCCTCCACAAAATCAAGTAGCCCCCCCAAGAATTTGTCAAGAATCGCTCTCCAGAAGTACGAAACCGACGAGATTTCATCAATCTGGCCTCTTGACCCAGATGATCAGAACCCAACCAAGAACTCGTCAGGATCAAGAACTGACCCGCCAGGGGCCCCCACCTCAAGAATCCCAGCCGGCCTTGGGCGCAAGCGGCGAGGACGCGGGCGACCGCGGCGGCGGCGCGGCCCAGACGTTGCAGACGGGGCAGCGAGGCGAGATGGCGAGCCACCGGTCGACGCAGTCCTGGTGGAAGGCGCGGTTGCAGCCGGGGAGCACGCGCACGGCGCGGCCGGGCTCCATGGCGTCGAGGCAGATCGGGCAGAGCGCCTCCCCCTCCTCCTCCTCTCCGCCGCCCGTGGATTCCAGCAAGGCGACCCCGCCGAGACCCATCAGCTCCGCCTCCGAGAGCCCGTTCTTGCCGCCGTACTCCTCCTCCGACGCCGCCTGCGGCGTGGGCGGCGGGGTCCGTGGCGCGCGGCCCCGCGCCACGGCGTCGAAGAGGTAGCAGAGCCAGACGCCGAGCACCCCGAGCATGCCGATGGCGAGCGACGCCACGGCCAGGGAGACCGCCCACACCTGCGCCATCTGTCTCGCTCGCTCGCTCGCTCGCTTTCTCCCCTTCCCTTTGATCGCTCGCTCGCTCGCTTCTTCTCTTCCCGTCGGTTGTTTGGTAGCGCGCGCTCGCTAGACCCGTAGGCAGAGCAGGTGGCCTTCCCTTAAATGCAACCGCCTCACCGACCGCGGATCAATGGGCCCGACAGACAACCCGGTTCAGCCCAAGGGAAATCAGGAGAGAAGGGGAAGCGGCCCGGCCCAAGACTGGGTCCGGCTAGAAAAGAAGAGTTGGCTTTTCTATTTTTTGCCAGGTAAAAAAACACTAGGCAAGGCAGGTAGGATCCCAAGTTCCCCAAGCACGAACCCAAGGCGGGGGAGGAGATCGAACTTCGAGCAGCGAGCGCAGCCATGGCGAAGCAGGGGGCGAAGAAGACGAAGGAGGAGAACAAGAAGCGCTTGGATTTGCTCCTGCGCATCATCCTCATATCCAACGTGAGCACCTGCCTTCAGTATCCTCCTCTCCCCTCCCCCAATCGCGCGGGGCAGATCCGTGGAATCACCTCGTCCGCCTGTAGATCGCTGCCGTCCAATTTGTTGTCCGGACAGCTGGCGCAGTGGTTTTTCTTTTGTGGAACTCTAGAAATTTTTGAGTAGCTGCCAGTATATTATGAAGTCTCGCAAAAAGAGAGAGAGAGAGAGAGAGGGTAAAGTCGTCCGCATTCTGCTAGATATTTTTTTCTCTTCCCGCGATACCGGAAGGGAGTAACACTCTGCCTGTAATCGAATCTGGGATGACAGGCTACTGTGGCTTTAATTAAATTTCCTGCGGGAGGATGAAATTCAGTGGAGATTAGCTCAATTTAGTTTAGTTCTGTGGTGCATTGCAGTCGCCTTCTTGTGCTGCTAGGTCAATAAAGAGCTATGGCATGCTCATTTCTTCCTGATACACCCAACGACTACAATGCACAAATGGCAGAAGACAGTGAATTGATGAGCTTACCAGCTGAGAGTTCATGTCAGGGGGAAAACCCCATCCATATCCAGTATCTCCTTTTGTTTTTGAACAACATCCTATTCCTATACCCTTGGTTACTAGTAATTTGGTTGTTTTTCTCGTTTTAATTGCTGTGTGTTGTTTGTTACAATATATTCTTTATGTGATTGAAGATGGTTATACATAAAACGCTCGCAATACTTCGTGGATGTTTCTCTCTGTTGCTTTTATCTTGACCTCAAAGTATGCCACAAGCTAATTACATGTAAGAGCTTTTCTGGGTTCATTATATGTTTTTTTTTTCTCTATACAGGCTATC
The DNA here is from genome assembly GCA_015476505.1 of Urochloa ruziziensis. NCBI lineage: Eukaryota > Viridiplantae > Streptophyta > Magnoliopsida > Poales > Poaceae > Urochloa > Urochloa ruziziensis. The sequence continues at coordinate 58,626,782 of CM027123.1, read as the reverse complement.
TACATAGTGGCGAGGATGGCTATAATGCATTCATCCTTCACCTGGAAGCACTGGATTGGCCTTATGTTAACATCTGCTGCATACTTTTTTCCGTACCAGCAACTTGCCAGTATGGCAAAGCCAGTTTACTCTGATAATGGAGAACTACTGGATGGCGGCTTCGACTTGAGCACTGGTGGGGTTTGCGAGTAAGTAACTGCTCGAGACAGTGTAATTGTTAGCTTAGGTCACTTGATTTAAAATGTTTTTGTTGGATATGGGAATGCATATGAATCTCTCTCAGTGATGCATATGTACAGAGGATTATAAAGTCCCTGTCACCCTGGCTCGCAGCATTTCAAAACTGGATGATTCACATATTAGTCTTTAGAGCTCATAAAACATTAGTAACGCACACACAAAAAAAAACAGTGGGCCACACAAATGAGATAATGGGAAAAATGTGCTGAGAAATCGACAACTTATTTTCGTAGTGGTATGCTCTTCAGAGAGGTTTAGTGGTACATTTTGGTTATCTTCAAACGAGTGACGATTCTTTTACATTTTGTTCTGCAGGTATATGTATGATGTGATCTATATCACTATCTTTGTGCAGCTGATGTCCATCATTTCTGAGAAATTTTGGTGGACATACTTAGTGGTAAGACAACACACACCACATGTGTGCTTAAAAATGTGTTTCCATTCGTCGACCACCATTGTTGCCGCGCCTTGGGCTACCGGAGAGGTCAGAGTAGTCTGACTCTGTCGAGTAACCGCTTCTGTTGGGGTTATGACGGGATTTCCATGATCCCGATCATACTCTTGGCGCCGTCGGAGTTCTTCGCGATGGCGCTCTTCAGCGCTATTGGTGATGATGTCCCTTGCATCTCGATCTCTGTTGATCGTGGTGCGGAGGTCTTCATCACGACCCGATCCGCCGCCGGCCCGGTGTCGAGATGAACCGGGTTCAGGAGCGTCGGTGGTCGTTCTGCCTTGCATCTGGTGAACCTGGACGGAGGCGGCCTGCACGAGAGCCCTTACCTTTTCCAAGCCCGGAGTGTTAGGTGGTAGCCGATTGATTTCCTCGTTGATAGTAACGAGGTTCTGGACCGGTGTTTCGTAGACTTCGTGTCCGTTGAACTCGAACGTGCCGTCACGCATCAAGTTCCGGGCGCTCCTCCGCTCGTGTTGATCCCGTTGGCGACGATGATCTTCAGAGCGAGGCTCCTGGAGTCGAGCAGTACCAGATCCTGACGCGGCGGCTCCGTGTGGTCGTGCGGCTCTGCGAGTCGCCCGACTGGCATTGCGTCCTCGACGCTGGTTCCTGGCTTCGGTCGTCTCCTCAGCAGGAGTGACCTCATCTTCTGAGACAGGATTGGTTGGCGTTGCTGGCGCCACCATGTAACAATATGATCCGACTCCTTCTTGCGCGAGGTAGTCTTCCTCGGACTCGGAGAAGTCGGATGTGGGCGTGTAACGCTCCAAACTACTCGGAGTCAATTCTCCGAGTGATCCTAGTAGTTCCGGCTCTGTAGAGGCATCGGACACCGTGTATCCTTCCGGCAGATCGTCTAGGATTGAGGGTCCCAGCAGATCTAGCCCGTAGGAGTCGTTCCCAGAGAAGTAATCATCCGACTGGACGATGTCCTTCATCTTTTGCTTCCGAGCAAGCGCGCAAAAGCCGGGGGTCTGAACAGCAATGACCTCAGGGCTCTGGACGCGTGTAGGTTGAGCGTTTACGCTCTGCGATGATTCGGCGACGCGACTCTCAGGAATCGGATCGGAACCGAGTGATTGTAGATTTGTTCCCGACTGGTTTAGCCTCGCGTTCTGCGAAGGACTCAGCGGGGTAGATCCGGCATGATCAGAGACGATCGGACCGGATTGGGCCGTGATGGCCGAAGTCGGCGCCAGAGAGGAGACCTCCGTGGCGTCCGTCGCATCCGCCGCCTGGGTATCCAAGACGGTGGTGGTGATGACGTCCCCGAACTGGATCTCGACTTCGTCGACGTCCGGGAGGTTGCAGCTGTCCAAGATCTTGACGCGATCCATCGAGCTTACCAGATTGATCTCGGCGATATCCCCTACCTGGCGCGCCACTGTCGGTGATATTATCTCCGGCAGTCTTCCACGGGGTAGCCCACGGAAGTGATTTGTAATGTAGGGAAGATCGCAAAGATCGGAAGCAGGATGGTTAGGATGGACAGACACAAGGGTTTATACAGGTTCGGGCCGTCGACTCGACGTAATACCCTACGTCCTGTTTTGGGGTGTTGTATTGCTTAGATTGTGATTCGAGTTGGCTCGAGTCGTGGTTCAGATGTTTTTGAGGGGGTCCCTGTCCGCCTTATATATCGGGGGGCAGGGTTACAAGTCGGTTTGTATCCGATCCTATCTCTAAAAATCCTTTCCTTCTTTACAATAATTCCTATTCCAACTAGGACTTCTCCTTCCAGATCCTTCCTCCGTGCGCCGACTTGTCCCGCACGTCTTCAGGTCCAGAACGATGAGGTGGGCCGCCCCCTTTTGGTGGGCCGCCAGGCTTGCTCGTGAGGTACCCGGGTATTATATCCCCCACATTGGAGGAAGGTTTGGATTCAAATTTGAATAGGGATTCAAATTTGAGGAGAGTTGTAGGGTGAGGCTTGAGATGAACATGTACTTGGGCATTTTGGAGAAATCGGAGGTAGGGGATTAATATTTAAGTTGAACTTAAATATTAATCCAAGAATAGGGATGGGGAAATTTCTAAGCATACAAATGCAACACATATGTGTGACTAATGCATGGGTGTAATTAAGGAATATATTTTAAGTATTGTTAGGAGAGAAATTAGGTTTAATTTGAAGAAAAATTTTGTAAAGCCTATATTTCTAAATGCCTTAAAAAGCAGGGTGTTACACTCGGCGCCTCAGGTGAAAATGAATTCATGTGTGTGAAATAGGTATGTTGCGATTTTCTTTCCTCACGGGATCATCATCAAACAATGAGTTACTCCTGACTAAACTCTTGAGTGTTGTTTTTATCGCTCTAGAGTTTCTGGATGGATGATCTGTTTTCATTCATTGCTTAACCTTTTGGTTCATCAGGACTCCAAAGTTCGAGGTTCGCCGGCTCTTATGTCCGCGCATACCAATTCCCCATTAAGGAAGGACGAGTAGGGCCACACATATCGTTTCCCAAGGATATGTACTTCAATCACTCGGGTTCCAAATTTAACAAACTCAGTTCTAAGTTTTGAGTCTTCCATAATCTCATCGTCTAATTCGATCTCTTATCGTGTATTGTATCATCAGGCATCAAGACAGGAGCTCGAGTGGAATTTGCATGAGGCATCAAGGCAGAGTGAGCATACTGATGGGTCACCTTGCTTTCATATCCGGCAAATGGATTGTACAAATTAGTGAATCCGAATGTGCTAATCTCGTAGCAAGAAGTCAAGAACTATGTCAGACACTAATCACATAACAGACAGGTGAATATAGTATGCTAAGATTACTGAAATATTCCCCCACAGGTGAACAGCCCTGCTGCCACATCAGCTTGATTACTTGTGCACACTGGTCATCTTGCACCCATTGCATGACTTGCTGCTGATTAGCTGGGCGAACTGGTGGGTGGATCAGGCGGAGTTCATCCTGCTCCTGCTCATACAGTCTGGGAGCTCACCAACAGGGGTTCCCGCACCTGGGTCGGCTGTTCAAGCTGGGGCCCACCTGCAGCTGTGCGCGGCTGCCTCTCCTCTCTCTTAAACGAGAGGCCAATGCTATTGGCAACTTTCAAAAACAAACCAAAAAAAAAAGCAAAACAAAACAAAACAAAAAAAAAGGAGGTGTCCTTGGTGATCTTGCGGAGGGGCTTGTATGGCGAAGCGGATCAGGTTGTAGGCCCATGCCCATGCCCACGGCCCCCACCACCGGGCCCACCACGTACACCCAGATGGACACTGGCCTGACATTTGTACACACGTCAGTCAGTCATCAAAAGCTTTTCCTTGTTTTTTTTTCCCTCCCTCAAGCAGAAAATAATAGTGCAAGATTATGTGAAAAAACTTCTTTTTAAAAACACTATCAGCTTAAAATGACTACTACTCAATAATCTTGAAAGGCTATACTTTGTGCAGTGATAAAAAAATCTATCTAGTAGTCAAATTTTCACACAAGTCAGGGTGAGTTGATCGAGGAACCGTGCGTCCCTACTACCGACAACACTTCTCTGTGACTTGGAGAAAAGAATACACTACTATTGTGAGGTGATGGTTTAATTTTGTGCTGTGTGAAAAGTTAAGAAAAAAGTTTAAAACTTGAAAAGTTATTCTCTGTGACAAGTGAGCTGATGTCATTCTGGGTTCATGCAAAATTCCTACTGATTAATTAATTTACTAGTAATTGGTAGTAAATATTTCACGCTGGTGTCACCAAGTGATCAGTATCTACCCGGCAATGAGCCTGTTGAGCAGGATGGTTGCGCCCACGGGCAGCCCCGCCAGCTCCCCGATCTGCATGCACGCATCACAACGCGGCTTCATCAGATTTAACCACCATATAATTCAGGAGGTTAATTATTAGTTACTGAGTTAATTACTCTAGGAGTTAATTCGTTTCGTAATTTACGGTAGAAAAAAGAAAGACATAGCAGTAAATCCTTACGGCTCTGTTGTCGGTGGCGACGCCGGAGACGACGAACATGAGGAAGAACGTTGTGATGATCTCGATGACAAGCGACTCCACGTCGGATCCCGTCGGCAAACCAACAATCGAGACGTGCAAGCACAGGAGGTATTATAATTTTGAAGTAGATTGCTCAAGAATATGGCTGATGGCTCTGTATCCTGAGCATTGAGGGAAATGAACTGAACATTAAAACCTTGAACACTGCATCGACGAGATGAGGTCTCGCACCCTTCCGTAGAAAGCTGATGAGCGCGTTCACCGTGAAGAGGTCCGCGTCAAGCCCCCTCCTCACGGACTCGCGTGCACCAGGAAGGCAGGAACCTGAAGAACCAGGCGCGCAGCCGCAGGCCTTGAACACGGCCGGGAGCCCGGGAACGTGTAGGCGTCGGCCCGCACGACGCAACAGCGCATCCGCGCAAAGAAGTAGAGGAGCGTGGTGCGGGGCTGCGCGGGGGCGTCGAGGAGGACGATGGTGTTCCAGCGGCATGTGTCGCGGGCGACGGCCTCCGGGAGGCACGCGAAGACGGCGTCCGCGTGCGCGGGGACGGACGCGAGGGCGAGGATGAGGCTGTTGGAGAGGCGGGTTGGGGAAGCGGCGAGGTGGCCGGAGGTGAGGAGGAGGGCGTGGAACTGGAGCGCGCGGGAGGCCAACCTGCACGCGCGAAGGCGGGAGAGGAGCGTCGGCAGCATGCCGGCGAGAGCGAGAAGCGGAGGCGGCATATCGATTGGGCATGGCAGACTTCAAACTCTGACAAACCAAATCATCATTTGATTGAAAAAAAAGTGGTGTCTGTGCCTCACCTGGTACATCACGTCGAAATAAAAAACCGATTGCACGCTTCAAATTTGCCGCTGCAGAAATTAAAAGTCGTCCCACGACGGTGAATCGATCGCGTCTAGAGGAGGATGTTTCGCTCGTGCGGCGATTTCCCCGGCCTCCGCCGCCGCAAGGCTCCGATCCGGCAGGCTCGATCACGTCCTCGCGTCATGGCGGCGGGCGCGCTGACCGACGGGACCTGATTCCGCTGCGGACGGCGATGCAGGGCAGCTCGATCTATTGTAGTGGAAGGAGGAGCGTGCAGAAGCTCGTCAATCTGGACATCTCCGCCGGTCGTGCAGGCCAACAAGTAGTAGTGTGTGCGTCGGCGATGGAACGCCGGGTCGGCGGCCCGTTGCTTCGGCCTCCACCGTGGGCCCACGCGCAGTGAAAGAAGGTACATTCTGGGGTCGGTACGATGCTTTGCTTCGACATCACCGATGCAAGACCCAATGCATGCTCCTCGGCGGCAGTAAACGTTGACACAGCAAAATTAGAGCAAGATGGCACAACAAATTCATTAACCTATGTCATGCCATCACCGAGATCACTAATGCACCATGCGCGTCAACCTAAGGCCTCCAACATCAATAGGCCCTCTGCACCTTGCCGCTGACACGGACACAGCTCACCACGCACGGGCCTCCACCATCACTGCCACCCATCACCAACCTCGAGCCCACAACACCCATGGCTGCCTTCCCCCACCACCAGCGACCCCAACATGCCGCATCCCCAGTTGGGTCGCAAATAGCGACGTCTCCATCGCTCGTCCATAATTGAACCGGGTTTTCACCACGAGACACCACATGCAGTAGGCATGGAAACTCCACAATGACGGCCCCAACAGGAAGAACGGCGTCTGAGAGTGCCGCCGCCATCACCATCGTCAAGAGTGACCGCAAAGGCTTTCGCCCATAGCACGGCGCCATGCCTATTGTACGCACACGACCCATCCCAGTCCGAGACGGGACATCGTGCCACTGGGCACAAAACGCAGCAACTTCTCCCTCCCCGTTGCCTCCACGAAGCATGTACCGAAAAGATCACCCTGCATAGACCACAACACCACCTCGATGCCACAGCCGTATCTAGGCCACCCCACCACTACCACCACGTCAACACCGCAAAACTGTGCAGGCTTGCATCTCCGGCGGGGAGAAAAAAAGGGGGGTGCCGAGGTGGAGTGACACACCGCCCCGGCCAACTCGCCACCGCTCCCACCAGCAATCCACCATGCACCTCCGCTCCCACAGCCCGCATTGAGCCGTCGCCTCGCCGTAGGCTTCTCGCTTGATGCAGAGAAGCCGCTGCCTTCATGGCCTCACACCGGTGTGCCCCCCGCCGCCATCCCGCATCCACCATACAGCGTGGCCGCCGCGTTCATCACCCCGTGCAGGCACGCCATAGGGCCAACCCACCATCGCCTCGCTTCCGTGCCTGACGCAGCCATTGCAAGCTGTGCCACGAGCCCACGACCTCCTCAGACCACCACTGCCTCGCCCTGCAAAATCACCGGATTCGCCGGCTGGAGCCACCAAGGCTAGTTGGGTCCGCCAAGGCCACCCGCTCTTCCCCCACCCCGAATGGATGCGCTGCCAAATCTAGGCGTGATGCCCTGCTGCCCTCGTCCCCTGGAGGACCACGCGAGCTTTCTGTTGGGTATGGAACCCTCGGGTACCTACAAGAAAGAAAGAAGTCGGACTCCTACTAGGACTCTACTATGTAATCCTATTAGGACTCCAACGTTGTAACCGACTAGTTCCCCGCTCCCTGGATATATAAAGGAGGACAGGGGTGTCTAGATCGGTAGAGGCCAAGTCTCTCAACAGAGAGACACACATTACATCTATACGCAATACAAACCACCAAACAGGACGTAAGGTATTACGCTATCTCGACGGCCCGAACCTGTCTAAACCTTGTGTTGTGTAGCCATTGCGTTCCTGATCTCGGCGAAACCCCACCTGAACTCTACTACATACCTCGGGGTATCCCTCGGTAGTATCGACGGTAGAACACCGACATCTGGCGTGCCAGGTAGGGGTGTTCATCGAATATCCCGTGGTGAACCCAATGGCGTCTATCAAGCTCGGATTGAATTGCTTGAGTTCATCGAGTAGTTCGGTTTGAGCACCCTCCACCCTAATTCCGAAGATCAATCTACTCGGAGAGAAGCGCCAGAAGGGGTTGTTGTTCGCGAGGTCTATTCCAGCGACTCAACTTGCCTTTTCGTCGAGCTCTGATAAAGTTGATTCAAGTTTCTGCGCAATTGATTGCTGTTACGTGCTGATGAATCACAACTCGGTGGTCATGAGCACAACTGCACAAGCCCAAGACGGAGCAGAGACTGTCGCGGAAGCACGGATGATCAAGTCACTCAGCATTGATGACCCAGGACGACGAGTTCACTCTGAAGATCGAGGCAGAGTCCAAAAGAGAAATCAACTTCCTTCATCGAGTCTGAAGCAAAGCAAACAATATCGGCGAGATTCCTCACGCAGCCCTGAGTTCGAATCCGAGGCGAATCAAGCAGTCGCCGAGTTCCAGTTCAAAGACGAAGACGACAATATTTGGAAAAGCGATTGGACATGCTGCACCGCTCAATCAAATTACTTCACACACCAGCCCGAAGCATTAAATTTTCCAATCTACTCGGTGGAGACTAATTTGATCGGAGTACATGTCGCGGTGAACGGCCGGCAGTTCGAGGTCGATACGGATCGGAGCTGATCATCGTGTCGTTTCAAGAAAAAAAAAACAAGCTGGTCCCTGCTGATTGCCTCAAACCGCTGCAGTCCGTGTCTGACAAGGATCAAAAAATTTATCAGGGCATAGAGTGCAGAGCTCCTCACAAGGCCACGGGCATCAAGGCAGTCACGTATAGTATTAAAAAAAAGGGGGGCAGTCACGTATGCACACGGGAGACCACCAGAAGATCCTGCTACTTGCGTCCGCAAGGGTATAGCTGTAGATACATCACCGACAAAGGAGGCCGATGATTTCATCGTGTTGCGGCCACACCGAAGCTCCGTGAGGAGAAACCGCGAGCTGCTGCGATCCCTTCGACTACTTCAAGCTTGTGCCGCTGCTGACATCGACTACTCGGTTCCACCCGAAACTATTTGACGACGACTCTCACGCACTCAAACTAGTCGGAATCAACTCTGACTAGTCTACTTCATCGACAAACGTCGACGAATAAAACTAAGTTACTTGTTTCAATTATTTCAATTAAATTCTCTCTTGTTCTAACAAGATTGGCCAAGCGCCGACTACTTTGTTCGGGTATGCCTCTCAACGAGATTTACGCAGTTACTCTCGGAGGCTACACCGACTTCTTCGCGCACAATACGCGCTCTTGCCGACTGCTATATAAGTCCGCTATGTCGCAATGCCGACTCCTTATTTCGCTGATTTTTCTTAATGGTCGTTATTCTTCTCAAGTAGCGAATGACTTAATCCGTGAAACCTTGAGTTTTCAGTCAGAACCTAACCGACTCATACAAAACATGAGCGACTCATACAGAAATATGAGGTAAGGCGGTACGAGACCAGGGTGATTAAACATAACAGGTGGACTACTCGGAAAAATACATTGCCTAACAAGAGCTCAGCATGCCCAAGAATTGGCATTTTATTTTCTTGCTGAATACAATTTCGGTATATTGAATATTTCACAATATGTACTACATAATGTATTAATTGTCTTTTTTCAGGTGACAACTCTAAAATTACAACTCGGTTTGCCATCAGGCTTACCTAGTTGCCTTTCTCCAGCATATTCGAGTCGCCAAGTACCAATGATGGGGCCACGACTACATTGGCACCTGACTCCTGTTTCTCGGGAGATCGCGGCGTGACAAGTCAACCACGACCTCCTCTGTTTGCTGCTCTATTGATGGTGGCTATTTTGACTACTTACCGGTGCATCTACGATGGCTCCCATGCTCGGGGGCTAGGCGCAAATTACTACTCGGATGATGATCTCGAAGATGATTCGTTGAACACTAAGATCGCTGGACCCTTGAATTGATTATTCCAAATCATTTCAAGGCTCGGGGGCTGATATGCTAATACAACGACTGCTGATTTTTTCAAAATGAAGAATTAAGATTCAAATCAAGACCCTCGGCTCGATTCTAAGATTCAAACCAAGGCTTGGGGGCTACTTGATATCAAGTGCAATTTTTTCAAATTGCACATTTCAAGACAAGACGAAGATTTAAGATTCTGTGGACCCTCAGCCTGATTCTTCGACTCAACCTAAGGCTCGGGGGCTACTCCATATGGAGTGCGACTTTCGCTGCACCCCATATTGAATATTGAAGACTACAAGTTGATCAAGATTTACGGGGCATGAGCACCTCACAGCCTCATGTCAATCAAGAACTTTCCAAGATCGACAAGACAAGCACTCGAAGAACTAGTAGAAGCTCAAGAAAGTACTCGAAGCACTCAAAAAAGTACTCGATAGACTTGGCAAGTACTCGGTTGATAGCAAGAACTCGGCAATGAAGCGCTCGGGGCTTGTTGGGTATGGAACCCCCGGGTACCTACAAGGAAGAAAGAAGTCGGACTCCTACTAGGACTCTACTCTGTAATCCTACTAGGACTCCAACGTTGTAACCGACTAGTTCCCTGCCCCTGGATATATAGAGGGTAGGGGTGCCTAGATCGGTAGAGGCCAAGTCTCTCAACAGAGAGACACACATTACATCCATACACAATACAAACCACCAAACAGGACGTAGGGTATTACGCTATCTCGGCGGCCCAAACCTGTCTAAACCGTGTGTTGTGTAGCCATTGCGTTCCTGATCTCGGCGAAACCCCACCTGAACTCTACTACCTCGGGGTATCCCTCGGTAGGATCGACGGTAGAACATCATCTTATATGGTGCACATCATCTTGAATTCTGGATTATTTTAATTGTTTGACCAACTTTGTGCGCATTTTCTATCCATTAGATATATATCTTATTTTCTTTCTTATCTATTTAAAAGTAACATAAAAGTTTATGATTTTATCAAAAGATAGCTCATATGGCTATTCGAAAGTGCATTATTTTTATGAGCAACTAATCAACCGCAATGATCATAGTTTATAAAAAAAACCTCTTTCAAATCCTGCAGCAACGCGCGAGAAATCATCTAGTTATTGCATATGCAGCGATCCGAGACCACACGGCATACAGATGCAATGTTCAAACCATGCAGTACGTACATTTTACAGTCAGCGACGAAGACATCAGTAATCCTCAGTTAGAGGGCCGGAGGAGGGAAAGCCGGCAGGGTTTGCTTACCGACGTGGCTGCCGGGCTGCGAGTCGAGGATGGCGACCTGATTGACCCTCGATCTTGCGGCGGAGGTAGATGTCGAGGAGCTCGGTCTCGGTTCACTACACCACAACTCAAAATTACCGTCACGCAGCAGTTGGTAAAACTATTAAATAAACGTCGAACCATCCGTTGGTGTAGATTTTTACCCGCTGACTTCCCATCGCTTAAACTGCTTATAACGATTGATTGTTCATCGTTGTTTTAGGGCTGTGGTATAGTGGTTGGCACGAAGTGATATCCAGTAGGGAAATTCAGCTGCGAGACCAGTTTATGCAGACGGCTGTCGTCCAACAACATCCTCCATGATGGGAACCAAAAGAACCAAAAAAGGAAAGAAGTTAGGAGAGAGGGAGAGAGTCTATATATATTAACGTTGTGTGCCTTGTTAAAGTTTTGTCCCTCCTCACAAGCAAGGGAACCGTTTTGGTACGTCGGTTTACCTCACCCCGCAATGCACCTACACGCTGGCACGAGTCCGATTCCATCACGTCGCATGCATGCACCGCACCGTACCGTACGTCCTGCTCCGCTCCGTCACGCAGCCTGGGAAAGAATCCACAACGGACAGGAGCTCATTCACCTCGTCTTTCCAATGTGGCAGTGCGTAGCGGCGTAGGAGTGTTGTCCTATGTCTCTTGGGTTGATCGCTTTAATTCCAGGTTCTTGCTTGCCGGCCTCTTCTCTTAATTATAAGCTTCTCGTGCATAGGATGCACATCCACGCAAGGAGGTCGATTAGGCCGCACAGCTTTGAAGTCAAAGTCCGTGGCCCTCCTGGCTGTCGTATAGCACCATTGAATTGCAGCCATCACCTGAAGTTGCCAACATCGTCGACCTACACCATGCATTACAGGAGAGGTGAGCATTCATACTGCATGTTAGTGTCGGCTGACCGAAACCGGTACTAAAGGGCACATTTAGTACCGGCTCTAGCCGACAGTGCCGCAAAGTCAGGTTAGTACCGGTCGAGGGCAATACCAGCCAAAAACACCAACCGGTATTAAACGACACACGTTAGTACCGGATGGTGCCCTCGACCGGTACTAATCTGTCCAAAAAAACAATCAGCGCTCCCACTGATAAGACTTTTTATCTTCCCTCCGTCCTTCACCTCTGCCTTATAACTCCTCACAGATGAGATCCCGGGCGGCGAGCAGCACGCGGACGAGCGAGCGGCGACGCGAGGGCGGGCTGCTGGCGCGGCCGGCGGGCGCGGCGCGTCTGCATGCGCTGCGGACCTGCGGGGCGAGCAGCACGTCTGCCCGCATTGCGGACCTGCGGGCGCGGCTGGCTAGCGGGGTGGGCAGCGCTCTGGCGGCCTGCGGGCGCGGCTAGCCGGCAGGGCGGCCGGCGCCGGCGCGGCTTCCTGCGTGCGCGGTCGGTTGGTAGGGTGCGGCGGGCCCTCTAGCCGCCGGCTGAGTGCGCAGGTGGCCAGATTTAGTTTTCTTTAACTTGAGAGATGAATTTTTTATCTAAGATTGTTATTATGACTGAAAAATTGTAAGATATTTCTTGTGATTGTGGTGATGTTGTGATTTTGTGTGAATGTGAGATGTATTTATGTGATTGTGAGACTGGTTCTTGTGTTTGTTGATTGAGAAAAGAAAAGAAATTAATAGACAAAAGAAAAGAATAGAAAAAAGAGAAGGAAAAAGAGAGGACAGGGGAGGATGCGGGAGGTCTGACGGCAACAAAAGTTTAGTACCAGCTGGTAACCCGGTACGAAACTGTGCACGTGTGACCTATCCGTCGTGGCTGCTGACCTGTCACGCTGTCGTGCCATCTCGCCGCACGCGGCAGGTGATCGATTGGTTCCTCTTGTCAACAAACTGTATTCCTATATGCACATACATGGTAACGCACGTGAGCTATAGCATGTGGATTCCTCCATTCATCCAAACACAAATGCTGCGTTGTACGTGTTAGCATTTTTTATAATACCGTAAACGTTTTGTTTTTTCTTTCAAAGAGTGTGCGACGCTTCAACGCCGCAGCCCGCGGGTTTCATTTTTCCAATATTTTGGAGAGGACACTGGTAATAACTATAATCTGTACTACTAGCATAAATGCCCCGTGCGTTGCTACGGGTTAAGATTACCGGGTTATATTATCATATGTTTTTGCTAGTATAGAATATCTCATATATATTTTTAAAAATAAAGGATCTCTATATTTTTATTTAAAAATTCATCTATTTTGACTTGACTTATATTATTCCTTCTCCTTACCTCTGTAACTTTTAATCCTTTGCATGACTAAAGACAAACATAGCCAATACTATTTTAACAAGGTCTCATCTATAATTATAATTTCTGGCCCGAGTCGACAAAGACTCATTTTCATAGATGGACCACCCCAAGCATCACGTACTATTGCATGAATTTAATGTGCAAGCACTAATAGGTATTGGTCTCGTGGTCAACCCAGTTAGGAGGCAGTGCATCGTGAAGCTGGTTCTAACCCGTATCAATATGTGCGTGCGTGACTGACTGCCACTGCTGCCAATTTGCTAGCCAAGAGAGTCTCTGGTTTGAATCCCCACTACGCCGGTTTTTTCCCTTATTTTTGTTAATTTCATGTCACGCTTTATTTTTTGATTTTGGACGTTTGTATGATGTCGGGCCCACCTATTTGTGCTTTAGTAATAGGTCGATGCTATAAACAGCGATGAAATTTTTTTTCGTCCTTCGTCAAAACCTTTTACACTTTTGGATTTTATGATGACCAAACGCTCTAGATTAATCTAAAGAGTCCATATTGACTATATCACTTTTGCACCATCGGATTTTATGATGATATAACACTCTAAATTAATCTAAAAAGTTTATATTGACTACACCACTAATTTAGTATTTTATAAAAAACACGTGTCTGTGGCACGTGCCCTTGTGCTAGTTTTAGAAAAATCATAATAATCAAAATATTTTGTCCAATGATACAAGTATTTTTGTGATGCCAAAGGACAAAATCAATCACATTATTAATCAGTTAGCATCACAAGTAACTAGTCAGATGAGTAAATGAGAGCTCCTGTCACACACACTACATCAACAACCTTGCAACGCAGTTTCGGAAAACAGAGAAACCACAAATCTTCATGTATTCGTCGTCTTGATGAAGCGCGATTGGACTTGTCGAAGCCCGAGTTTAGTGTCTAGCTTTTTATTTGCTTTCAAGGACACAAACAAGAAAATAAGAATACATGTGCAATAAAAAATTAGGGTTAGTCCAAGAAATTAGATAGATCGACCTAGGGCTCGTGTTGCCGATGCCCAGCAACGGCGCCAGAAAAACTTATTGGTGGCACAAACGCACATTACGATTCACCGCAAGCGCACAGATCATCGTAGCCTTTCCCTTAGAGTATTCTTCCAAGGTTATCAATCCATGGATCGACTACGAACTATCTAGGGTTTTCCATCTAATCTAATAGATCTAATCCTAACATGAAACATAGATTGCATATGAAAGGGTAAACCAATAGATGTGAGTTAATGTATAGGGTTGATCTCATCCACAAGCGTAGGCAAAGGCAAAGCGCAACCAAAAGGATAACTAGGCCTATCGCCTTCTAGTTGTAGTTCTAGCCAACGAGCAAACAAATCATGCATCTCATCCAAAGCATCTTTAAACTCTTACCTCCGATCAACCTCTCGAGAATCACCACCCTATAGGCCACAACCTGTCACGACGCTCCCTTCAGCATGGTAATTACAAGGGCACGCCCACAAGAAACGTGTCTAGAAATCATAAAGTATCCGCGAGCTAGGTCTAATCACCATGATCACACAAAGCAAGCTAAATAGTCTAAACTAGCATTAGACTAAGGGATATGCACATTCATGAAAGGTAGAAAGCATAGAAGGAGACATTGAGTCGCTAATAGATCGGATGACAAGATTATCATTACTCAGAACAAATGTGTTCCTTACATCATCACCTCCGATGCATACCATAGACGACGAATGATTGGTTCCTGAACTCCACCATAGCCCAACCACGCAGGACAGCCATAGCGGCTAGGGTTGGCCTAGGCCATTCCCTAGACAACTTCGAGGACTTGCGGCGGCCGTCGTCTCCCTCCGGTGCTCACTTCTAGGTTTCGCCGACTTCTGGTGAATTGATGATGCCCTCCTCTGGAAGATTGGCTGTTTATATAGCGAGGAAACCCTAGCTCGAAGGGGAGGCCGAACCGCCTCAGAAACCCCTTGGTCGGCGCGGCCAAGGGGGCCCTAGGCCAGCTAGCCTAGGCCCTTTTTGGCTCGCCTCTGGCCCATCTTTTGCGTGCAAGCTTCTCTGATGTTCAATATACTGTGTTCCAATTCTTGTGGGCTTTGGACGTCGTTTGCTTCGGGATATGGATGGGTCTTTACGTGCCCTCAGAGTCTGCGCTGGATTTTCCTTGCTCTGGCCTTATCTTCAATTAAGCCTTGTCTACAGGTGACGTATTGGAGTAGAGCATGAACGGGCTTCAGTTTCTTTGGGCTTCATTAAGGCTTTTGGCCTTCATCTTGCCGTGTTGTTGCTAGTATAGTTCTCAGATTCAGCCCATATTCGCTCCAAAATAGCCAAATACCCTGCGTAAACTGAAATGCTCCAATAATATGTGCACAAGCGAAAACAGAGTTATTTTAGTGCGAAATGGCGGGGTTAGCATAAGAATAAGCATGAAATCATTATGTAAACAACACTAAAAGCGTGTCATTTAAGAGCGCCAACAATGGTGCTCCTGCGTCTTGTGCGCCCGAAAGTTGAAGAAGCGAATAAGCTGCGCGAGAGGAATAAGGGGACGGGTTGTGAGTGGCCAAAAGGCGAAGGTCAGGCAAGTTTGTTGGCTGGAAGGTAGCTATAACGCTCTGCAGTTCCTGGAGTTCATGGTGAGCGGTTCGAGTGAGACGGTTCTGCAAGGCGAGACCATTTTGGAAGACTGAGTAGAGCGTGCAATGGGGATCCACCTTTATCTTTTTCATCAGATGATGATTCTAGCACAAAAAATACACGTGACAATTGACCTGTCAATATGTCGGAAAACAAACCTGAATCAATTTGGAACGGCAAAATTCTTGTTTTGTTTTGAGAGGGTGACACAAAGATTCAGTGACGTCCATGACGGCACGCACACCTGTCTGATGGTACAGTACACAGCCCTCGGGCCCCATTTGGATCCCGCTGCTAAAGTTTAACACCTATCACATCCAAACACCCCTAGTGATTCACCATTGCTGCTAGAAAACCGTGTGTACGGAAATTAACACTACTACACACAAGTTTTTTTTTTGTGGGGGGGTGGGGGTGGGGGTGGGGGGGGGGTTGCGCCTCCCTCTGCTATTGGCTACTGTAAATACCTATTTAAGTTCAGTAGCGAGCGTTGTCATGGCATGCCCCTGAAGACGGTGTTCCAGGGGCGGATGATGCCATAAAAAAAGTTGAGACAAATATATCAAATATATTGGAAAATATTCTTTTTCTAGTTCACTAACCTAGTTGCATTCAAAAGGTTGAGCTAAATTGTGGTCCAATTGGCCATGTACTATCATGGAGATTTAAACCTAGTTAGAAGTAACACAGCCCCTAATTGTTCAATAATAATTACAAACCCTAATTGAGCAATAATAATTGTAAACTGAGTGTAGCTCAGATGGTAAGGTTCTTTGTGGTGGAACCTGCCCACCAGGGTTCAAGTCCTCGACTTAGCACAAATGTTCACATTTTCCTGGATTTATTCCAGGATTTAACCGGCATTAATCTTTCAGTGGTAGGCGACGTGCCCGTCGATAGCGAGGCGACAGTGGTGACTTCGTCGATCTCGTGGATCTGCCGGCTCAGTCTCTCGGAGGTGCTCATAGGGGTAGGGTTGCGTGTGTTCATAGGAGTGAGTGTGCGTGCGTTTATGAGCGTCTGCGCCTATACTGTGTTTCGCAAAAAAATTGATCAATAATCCATGCAACAAACTTAAGAATAGTCATAGGATAAACATTAATTGTAATGTTTCACCCCGGGCCAGGCCCGCTTACACCTGACAGCTCTCTAGAATCTCAAGACTTTTCTTACAGACCAACACATGTATTGTGCACTTTGTCCTCACTCGTATGCATCCGGGAAGGACTTCCCAGTCGGTCACCCATCCAAAATTGCTTCAGGCCAAACACACTTAACCTCTGAGTTCTTTCGAGATGATCTTTCGAGGAAAAAAAAGTTGCAACTTATTGGTATGAGTATCCTATCAATCCTATCAAGCCCTGGGTTGTCACATTAACTTACCTTCTAATGAGGGGACAAACCTTCCGCTTGTCCTCCACTTTTTTGGAGGAAATTTGGACAACACCTCCCCTTTTTTCGAGTTGGAATGCACTTGGTGAGGTTGGAGAAGAAATGACCTCGGTTTTATACAATGCAAGACTTCTAGGGGTGGGTTGGCCCATCACCCGCCCCTAGAGACCTAGTTACCAGGGCAGATCGACCCATCACCCGCCCTGCAAATTGCACCATTTGCAGGGGCGGGTCATCCCATGCCTCATGGAAATCGTTCTCTACGGGCAGGCCTTAGCCATAAGATCGTGCTTGAATTTGTCGGAACAGGTGCCTTTTTACCCGTCTCTGAAAAGAATTGATGGCTCTTACAAATGTTTTGTGTAGTAGTATAGCTTTGTGCTCATCAACATAAAATGCTTCTAACGCAAAACAGAAAAAAGGCCAACAAATAAAATAAGATCTAACAAATTGAAGGTAAGGATTTGATTTATGAGTGGTCATAATAATTAAGATTAGACTACGCATATGTAACAACCCATGTTTCGTTTAGTGTTAACCATGTCATCATGTATATTGTTATGCATTAATTGATAATTAAGTTTATAACTAAAATTTGCTAAAGTTTTGGGCTAAGCGCTGGTATTTTAACACTTTCAGACAGTCCACTTTTAAGCGTGGCAAAAATTGCTATCGATGATCTGCCATTACACATCAGCACCACCAACATTAGGTTGCAAAAATGTTCAAGCTTCTAAGTGTGTCAAGTTGAACTATATTACCCCCATGGAAGCTTGTGAGGATGAGCAAGTGTACGTTGGTATGGTTTCCATCAACTCATTAATACCCAAACATTATCTGGATATGATAGTGATGAAGATTAAGTGACTCTATGCAATGAGGAAGATACTAAAGATAAGACAATAAAGTCTAGTATTTAAGAAGATGAAGGGCCACAAGAATATGGTAAAGTCCTAGATGGAGCATTGGTAATCCATGAAAATGTAAAGGAACATGATATGGTGAAGAAATTTCCAGAAGGAAATGGTGGTGAAGATTACAGGTGTCCCAATACTGCATCTGCTAGAGTTACAAAAGGGCATCTAGTGGACAAACAACTAGGAGAGTAAAGAGGAGACAAGAGACGCATAGTTGCATCAAATCCATGGAAAAGCTCCAACTCAAGATCGAAGAGTATGAATCAAAGGAAGAGCAGACCACATCATGAGGACAAGATAAGAAGAAGGTCTGGAATGGTAGAACGCAGAAGATTCAAGGACAAGCCACAAAAAAAATGGTGCAGCCACAGAGACAAGTACACATTGAGGGAGAGTGTTGAGAATATGCAATGCATACTTGGAAAATTATAGAAGATTGTGAAAGATACATACTTACCCTTGTATGAAGATAAGATCATGATAAAGAAGGAAGCTTCTAAAAATTGGGGAGCATGTTTGAGCCATAGTTTGCATGCTTCATGGTGAAGTGTGGAATACTCTAGAAGTATGATATTTTGTCATGGTAGAAATATCAAAAAGTAGATAAGGATGAGAAGATTTCTAGAGCTAGGATAATTGCATAGGAAGAGTGTGTAATGTGTAACAAGGAGCATTTTCTTGGTCATGTACTCCTATAAACTAGGTGATTGCCGTGCATTGCATTGGGCTTTGAAAGAGTTTTTCGATAAAATATGAATCATTATGGTTGTTTAGTTGCTCATAAAATTAGTGCACTTGTAGAGATTACCCCGAGAGCCACTCTTGATGAGAATCATAAACTTTTATGTTATTTTTTAATGATAAGAAAAAAATAATAAGATATAGGGTATTCACATAAGAGTTGTGTGTTGTGTAAAAGTTTAGAATTGTGAATAAAGTTTTGAGTTCCACTGCAAAGAGTTGGTCTCCCGTATTGGTGTCTAGGGAAAGGTCTGCACAAAATAATGTGTGTAAGAATCCACAAGTGTCGGTGCCAAGAATAGGGGCACCAATTTCTCAACATACAATATATCATTAGTCTCAAATGTCATATATTTATCAACTACTAATGCTTTTGGTAGGGTACTAGTATTTTTTTTAATTTATGTATGAGACAATTACAAACTCCAATTGAATCGAATTATTGTTATATATAGTTTCTAATAACAGTGTGATGTTGCATATGCATATAGTAGTATCCTCAAATATTAAATAACTATAAATTAAATGTTTCTGATTTGGAGATGTCGAAGACAAAACCCGCAACCGGTATAGCAATCTCAATGAAAACACCAAGAAAGATGAAGATTGTCTGGTCCACTCCATCTCCATGTTACTGCATCAGCAAAAACAAACATGTTACTTGATCGGCTCCATTCCTTCTACTTCTACTACCAGTTCTACTACTAGGTCACCAAGATTACCTGTAGTCCTTGAGAAGTCTCTCCACTCCCCACATTCTCCTCATTTTCCTTGATCTGTGCCCGAATGAGAATGGTTTCGTCTGCAGTGACGTTGACAGAGTTCTTGCTACCGATAGATTATTTGTCACTTGTCACATATGTAAATAAAAAATATCAATACACCGATTATTTCTTAAATGC
This sequence comes from Urochloa ruziziensis, assembly GCA_015476505.1. NCBI lineage: Eukaryota > Viridiplantae > Streptophyta > Magnoliopsida > Poales > Poaceae > Urochloa > Urochloa ruziziensis. The sequence goes on along the minus strand of CM027123.1, from coordinate 58,607,139 downwards.
ATCACTACCACTATCAAAACCATAAGCTATCCAAATCAGAGAAAGCAGATAGTGTTCAAAATGTTCATGTTTGCAATAGCTTTATAAGCTGCTTGGAAAAATAGAAACAAGCAGGCAATTGAGGGGGTGTCCCTGAGAAACCCGACTGGCATAATGTTCAAATTCATTCATTTTATGCAGATATGGAGGGTGTTGCTCAAGCCTGGTGATGGGGAATCACTGTCTAAGATGATACGGCAAATGAAGCTCTGGCTAGTAGAATTTCTAGAAAGGATAAGAATTGACCACCATATGAAGACATTTTGTAGTTCTTTTGTTTCTTCGCCACTTCTTGAGGCTAAGTTGGTTTAGATAGTGCCTAGATGTGAAATTGAACTCTCCTATAAGTTGGCAACCCCAGTGGTTGTGATCCTTTTTCCTGGGGAAAAAGAACATGTGTATGATACATATCGCTTTCTATAAAAGCAAGGGAAACCCTTTTTAAAAGAAAACAAAACCAATGAGATGATGTGGAACCTCTTTGACAATGCGTTTGGATATGTTGGTTACAAGATAGCCTCGCCCATCATTTTTGTAGGGAGAGTAGTAGGTGTAGGGTGCAGGAGGGTCGATGCCATTGGCAAGAAGATTGGTGCAAAACTTGGCCTTATCAAGGGGGAGGACGATGATCTCGTGCATATTGCCATGGCACATTAAGAGTAGCGAACAGTGAGGGAGTTCACTGTTTGGATACTGTTTATGGAAAAAAAAAAACACTGTATCATTACTGTGTAGTACCGTTTTACATTGTAGCGCTCGGATCAGGCCATCCATCATGGAAATGAACGGCAACGACGATGGCCACTGCTTAAGTTATAGCCATTGCATTTGATCTCAATCCCAAGGTGGAAGGCGGGTGTGGAAGTGGAACAAGAGGAGGCTCTGTTGATTGAAGACCTTTTGATTTGGTGTCCATGAGAGCATGTGTTAGCCATCTATCTATCAGTACAAAAAAAAGGTTCAAAATTGAAATTGTTTCTTGGAAAAAAAACCTCCCTATGCGAGGCGAGAATTGTTGCAAGCAAAAAAGGGAAGATTTGTTAGAAATGAACCTGCTAATGGTTTGGGCTCAAACTGGGTCTACCGGATTGGTTTTCTTATCTGGGCTAACTTGGTTTGGGTGGGAATGGTCTGAAGAGTCGAATGTGCTAGTTCAGTTTGGAGTAGTAGTTGAATGGGCTGGTTCGGCTGCAAAACTGTGGTTCGTGTCAGCCCGTTGTCCTCATCGCCTGTAGCTCGTCACAGCTCTCCAACACCTCCTCAAGCTCCGCGCTGAGGCTAACGGAGGCGGCTTCGACCTGGCCCTCCTCCTTGATGTCTCCTGTGCGTCCGGCGAGCACCACCTCAGCTACGGCGATGACGGCATCATCCTGCCCTCCAGACGGCCGGCACCTCAGCTTCGACGCCAATGTCCTCCGCTCGTCGGAGCTCTTATCCTCACCCGATGACGACCAAGGAGCTGCTCGTCCTCTGAAGGCACGAAGTGGGGCAACGGTGGCATCTATTGCCCCGTCGTGCACACCGTCGCCGGTGCCGGCGCTGGTGCTTCCTTCGAGCTCGCCATGCTTTGTTTCGCGCTCGCCGATTGATGGGAGGGAACGGATGCGGCGACAGCATTGCAGCTAGCTTGGGCAGAAGCTCGTTTCATGATGGGTTTGTTCGGTTGGAAGCTTCTGATTAGTCTGGGTCAATTTGGTTTTGAAGGCGCCATGGTTTCTCTGGTTTGGTATGCCTCACATGCTTAATTACAGTTTTGGTGCGATTTTTAAACCATTAGCAGTCTTAGTTAGAAACAAGCGCTTGGCCTCGCGTCGTTCCTGCTCAGAGGACTCCGGCGGTGCCCGCACACCGCACTGCCACCAGCCTCCTCACCTCCCATCCTCTCACCGCCGCTGGAGTGGCAGCCGGAAGCCCATGCGGTCCTCCAGGGGACGGTGGCGGCGGGGCATCATGACTGGATTTGGCAGCGCATTTATTCGGGGCGGGGGAAGATGCGTGTGGCCTTGGTGGACCCAACGGCCGTGTTGATAGCGGCGAATCTGGTGCTCCCAAAGCAAGATCTGCATGATGAGGCAGTGGTGATCTGAGGAGGTCATGGGCTTGCAATGGTGGCGTCAGGCACGTAAGCGAGACGACGGCGGGTTGGCCCTGCGGCTAGCCTGCGCAGGGTGATGGACACGGCGGCCACGGGGGATGGTGGATGGGGGGAGGGGGTGAAGCCGTGAAGACAGTGACCTCTCTGCATCAGGCGACGGCTCAGTGCGGGCTGCGGGAATGGAGGTGAGTGGTGGACTGGTGGTAGGAGCGGTGGCGAGTTGGCCGGGGCGGTGTGTCACTCCACATCGGTGCCCTCCCCCCTTTTCTTCTCCCCGCCGGAGATGCAAGCCTGCACAGTTTTGCGATATGGTGGTGGTGGTGGAGATGGTGGGGTGGCCTGGGTACGGCTGTGGCATCGAAGTGGTGTTGTGGTCTGTGCCGGGTGATCCTTCCAATGCATGCTTCGTGGAGGCGATGGGGAGGGAGAAGTTGATACGCGTTTGTGCCCAGCGGCACGATGTCCCGTCTCAGCCTGGGATGGGTCGTGTGCATATAGTAGGCATGCGTCATTGTGGCGCATGCCCGTGATACGGGACTCCCCAAGTACTGGCATTAGTTCTGGAAACCCAAATGCAGGTAGTTTTCCACAAGCGGTATCGAAAACCATCATTGGATAACTTTTATTGATAATTTACATCAATGTACAGCTTTGAGTCTATACAAGGGTTACAAGCGTGCCTCAAAGCCTCCACTTATTCAGAAAATATAAAACTACCTGTAACATCCCGTAAATTTGTAGTCTGTTACTTGTATGAAAAATCGGGATTTCAAAAAAATTTTGTGTGAATTGTTGTGTGCCATGAGTTAATTTACAACTTAAGTAAATTGCTCTCTCTAAATTCCTAGTAATTAATTTGTGCATAAAACATTTTTCCATATCATGCATGTGTGATTTGGATTTTATCCGGAATTGTTAAATTCCATTTGGATTTGTTTGAATTTGTTGAGTGTAGTTTATATTTGAAATCCCTTTCAAATATAAACTAACAACCTAACTAACCCCTAACTTCTACCTTGGACCTTGCCCCGAGACTAACCCGACGTGGGGTATTTATGCTAGCTCAGCTAGATGCCCAAGTCGAAGCCTTCTAACTAATCTACTAACATCGTCGATCCCGCTGGCTACCCCGAGTTGTTTAATCCCAAGCCCCTTTTAAAATCTTTACATGAGTTGTGACTTTGTTTGTCGACTCTTTGAATTAATCCTTTACCGATTGGTTCAATTTTGACAAATAGTCTAATTCATTCGTAATGGATTTTCACAGGCTTACTTTGAATTATGACGTCATTTTTTTTTGGCTTCTCGAATTAGTTCTTGCTAACTAATTCGTACCCGAAAAATAGTCTAATTCATTTATATCAAGTTTGGGCGAAATAAATTGCTATCAATTTATTTCGCGGGCAATAATGTTTTGGCCCAAAGCTCAACCTATCCAAAACCCCTTTGGCCTAACCCTCTCCTTTTTCTCTCGCTAATCGTGGTTAGCTAGTCCTAATCTCGTTTAGCATCCTATCAAAAACCATCGGGCCAGATCTCTCCTCACACACACGTGCAGCACGCTCAGCTGTAGCTCGTGACCAGCCCACGCGAGCAGCCCAACCTTCCTTCCATCCACGCGAAGCCCAACTTCTAGTCGACCAGCCCAGCCCATCAACCGCCGATGCATGCTCCTGTTCTTCTTCCCGTACGAGCCAAACGCCGTCGCCGCTGCCGTCCCTTTTCTCTCCCGCTCGCTCTTTGGCTCCTCGCTCGTGACCCCGGACGCCGTCGCTTTTCCCCCGCGCCGACTGCCCGCGTGAACTCCACGCCACCGCCCGGCGCACGGAGGCCGTCCACGCGTCCCTTGCTCGGACACCGAGAACGGGGAGCCGTCCATGCCCTGTTGCCCTTGCCAACCCTAGCTCCCGGGCTATAAAATCCCCAGCGCTGCTCCTTCCCTCCCAAGCCGCCGCCGCCACATCCTGTCCTCGTCTCCATTCCCTTCTTTCTTCCACCCGAAGGAAACCACGCTGCAGTCATCTCCCTGTTCCTGTCCTTGCTCCACCGTGCGAGCATGCTTCCGAGCGCCACCTCCTTCTCCCAATCCCGCAGCCCACAGCTTGCCCCTCTGCTCCTGGCTTCAATTGAGCCACACGCCACCGCAAATTCCACCACCAGGAGCACCTTCCCAATTCAAACCACAACCAGACCGCACCAAGAAGGCAAGCAACGCAAGAAACCCCAAATCCAGGAGCAGTTCGTGTGAGCAAGCGCAGGAGGAAGTGAAGGGGAAAGAGGGCGAGCGAGTGATGGCCGAGCCAGAGAAGTTGAAGCTGCGCCGCGCCGCAAGGAAGAGCTGTGGCCGCCGGGGGGGCACTGCCGACCGCCTCGTCCCCAAGCTGTTCGACGCAAGGCTTGACCGCTGCTGCGCAGCACCGAGCCTGGGAATGGGAAGTGCTGGACGCCCTGAAGACGAAGACCTGGCCGTGCCGCGCCGACGCCGTTGGAGCCGTGTACTGCAAGCCGAAGCCACCGCTGCCGCCGACGCCGACGTTCACGAGTACCACAACACCGAGCTGCTCGAGGAGAAGACGCCGCCGTCGCCGTCGACCGCGAGCCGAGCAAGGAGGAGCGGGTTTAGCACCAGGATGCCGTCCGTGTCGCGAAGCCAGAGCTGCCGAGGACGCCCCGCTACCACGACCGCGCCGCCGGAGCTGGAGTCGTCCGCGGGAGCGCCGTCACCGCCGGAGCTTGAGGACTCGTACAGTACCATGTCGCTACTCGTCGTCGACTACACCGCGTCAACTTCATCTTCTCCGAGCCGAGCCAGCCCCTTCATTCAATCCCGTGAGCATCTCACTGTTTTCCCCATCCTTTTGATCTTGCAACGTGCTTCGCCACCATCGTCGACCGAAACCACCCAAAGCCGGCGCCTTTCTTGTGCTTGTGGTCTGGCCTTCGAGCCATGCATGCTCTTGTGCAGGATCACGTCGAAGCAAAGCCCCAAAGACGCCACCTTGACTGCCGTGCGCGACGAACGTCTCTTTGCGACATTTCGACGAGCACTCTCCGTGCGTCCACCCTTGAAGCTTAAGCCGACACTAGCACCCAAACGAAGCCAAGGCCTGAGCTTCTTCCCCTTGGAACATGTCCCCGCCGTGCCATGGCACCGCGCCGGCAACTTGGCGTGGCCAGGGTCTTACCCTGAGTCCGCGTGTCGCCGCCATGGACGCCGCGACCGTGCTCTTCTGCCCCGTGCTGCCTCCACCCGCGCGTCGTGCTGGTGCCGTTCGCCGTCGTGCCGCACGCGCGCTCCGCCGACGCGCTCGCGTTGCCGCCTCACAGCCGCAGCCGCTCGCTCGCTGCCGCCTAGCCAAGCCCCTGTCCGGCCTCAACGTCTCCCTGCCTCGCCTTGCACACGCCTGAACGAGCTTGTGGACTGAAGCCCGTGCCTTTTACCTTGCCTTGTCCCTGCACTCGCTGGCCTTCATGTGTGTGCGCGTGCCTAACCTTCGTGCTAGCTGTGCGCGTGCCTAACCTCCAATCCCAAGCTGCCGCCGCCGTTCCTGGGAAGCAGAGAGGAGAAGCTGCCGGAGAGAAAGAGGAGCACCAGGGAGATGAAGACCCGGCGGCACCGCCGTTCACCACGAGCCGCGTCGACGCCGCCGAGCGCCAGGAGAACGACAAGCTACTGCCGCACCGGCGTCGCTCCGCCCTCACGTGCACGCAATGCCCTCTGCGGCAATTCGACGAACACCCTGAGTGCGGATCGCGGCCCAAGCCACTGATCGGACCACATAGCCGCACGCCGCACCGGATCGTTTGTGGCCAACGACGTAAGTGATGACGTCATCGCAAGCAGCAGGCTTTCACGTGACCCTGCAGTTTTGCAGAAAAACACCCGGACTTTCTTTTAATAACAGCTCAGTCCTTCCACCTTGGCAGTTTTGCAGTTAAGCCCGTGGTTGTTTTCTTTTTCTTTTTGGAATTATTTAAAAGCCTAGAAAAGGGATTTAAACTTCGGAAAATCATAATAAATCAACCATAGCTCAGAAAAATATGAAACTAGTTTTAGTATTTTTCTAAAATCTTGACGAACACAATAGAATAGTGTTTGCTGTTATTTGGATCTCTATTGGATCTTATTTGGAGTTCATTGCTAGTAGCGGTCGTTATTTATTTATGTATCCGTATAATAGGATCCCCGGAGGACCCGGACTACTTCGACTACTTCGACGACGTCGACTACGCTGAAGTGAAGAGACAAAGGACCATGCTCCAGGTTCACGCCCATCCTGATTCTTTGACCTATTAGGCATTGCTGAGTATAATGCTAGCGCTTTGCTTATTACATGATGTTGATGATTGAGCCATGCATAGCCTGTTTATATATCCTGATTCCTTGTTTACCTACTACTATATATATGATTGCTATGCTGCTGCTTGCATGTGTATGGGATATTGTGGATTAGGATTCTTGGCGTGTGTGGGGATAAAACCGGCAGGAGAAGGTGTTTTTGGGAAACTTGGCGGGGGTGAGCATATTTTAACAACTCGGTCTTTGACCGAGGTGCCGGGAGGCCCCTGCTCTCGAGGGGGTCCCACACCGTACTTGTGGCGGGTACATGGATGGATAGGAGCATAGGAGTTGGCGGTGGTACCTATGATGGGTACTGCGACTTGCGTTCTTCTTCGGAGGATACGCCTTTGGGACGATGACGCTCACCCCGGTCTGAAACCGAGTGGGGTAACCACTCTTTGGGCCCCACGTACTTACCGCTTACCCATATGAACGGGTTCCAGCCTTCCTATCTAGCGCGATGCCTGCACTGCGAGAAGATCAGGTGGATGGTGTACGGGAACGGGAGAGACCGTTTCCCCGAAGGACTATGGCCCCGTCTGGCCCTACGAGGGAGAGTTCGACACAGCTTCCGAAGCATTGGATTGCGAGCCGATGGATCGAGACAGGAAGGGCAGGCGGGCATCGTTGCGGTTAGGGTCTGTGCTGTGGGTTGTGTCTCAAGGCGGTTGATCACCGTCTGCAGCCCGAGTGGGTCCAGTTGTACAAGCTCTGCAGAGTCTAGAATCTATACGTATAGCCGCGTCCTCGGTATGGACATTGCCCATTGCACTGTTACCTCTCATATTTGGGATCTTCTACCTCCCCCTGATTCTAGCCAGTGACAGAGTGATTAAGGTTCGCAGCTACGGACGGGGAGAAGGAGAGTCTGCTCCCTCTTCTTTCAGGATCCGGTCGTAGTTGGTGAGGTGCGAGGGGAGGGAGCTCTCGCATCGACTTAGACGAGTGTGAAGAAGGTGATGTGATGTGAGGTGGGATTTGGGAATGGTTTGTGGAGATGATACCTTGATTATTATTGCTGCTATCGCATAGGAAACCTCTGCCTTTCCTTGAACTACTTTTATACCTTTAGAATATAGGCCACTTAAAGCTTGCATACAGATGGTGACGTGAACCTATCCCATTCCTTGGGGATAGTTTGTGAGCATGCAGGTTTGGACGCGTGGAAACAGGGTTGTGTGCTTCGCTCGAGTTGTCCTGTGGTGTTGATCGAAGATGAAGACTTGAAGCCTAGCTACCGCTACGCAGGATTTCCGCTTGTCGCTTAGCCCGACGGGCTTGTACTTTACTCGTATTTCCATAATGGTATGGATGTAAATCTCTTCTATGTAATCTAAGTTCATTGTATGGATATGATATTATGCTGAGATGAGTTCTGTACGTGATAGCTACTGATCCAGGGACTATCACAAGGGTACAGAGATTCGGATTTTCGATTTTGAAAATCCGGGTCGTCACAGTTGGTATCAGAGCCATACTTGACCGTAGCACGCTACCCTAAACTGGTCGTTAGCTTTAGAACATTCTAAACGCTCTATTCTATATATACCCCTTGATCTATTTTGATTCTACCTCTCTTGCCTTGAAAATCTTCTATCTTACCTACGTCCGAAGCAAATTTCTCTCGTGAACCAATCAAGATGAGACAGAAGTTGCTAGGATGTGGACGAGAAGATCATAATCCCTCAGAGTAGAGCCCACCCCTATCTGGTTATGCCGCGAAGTAGTTTTTCTGTTAGTGTCCTTATTGCTTGAGTGCGTGGTTCTTATCGAAACTTACTTGCTTGTTATGCTTCTTCACCATGATTGTAGGATTTTATAGAGTAGTGTTTTCATGCTTGCTTTAGACTCCACCATTAGCTGGTGTGCCATCCCTCCTAGATGAGACCTCCACTATGCGTTGCATTACAAATATGAGTGCTCAAGCCAACCAGACATCCGCTACTCGAGTGATCAACAAAGAGAAGTACTTCATGTACAGTTGGCACTGAAAATCAAGATTTTGGAAGCTCAAGATTTTTGGAATAGGTTACCCATTAGTATTGGAATAAGTTTTCTAACACAGAGATGAGTACCAAGACGTTGGATCCTCCATGACCCTAGTCGCAAGTGCCTTGTGGTGGAAGCATTCAATTGGTTAAGAACAAGTTGAGTACTCTATGTCATTCCGTAGCAGGAGTAAATTGGAAGTCACTACTCAACTTTATGGACGAAGAAAAAGTACTCCCATTGGATCGCTAATCCCTTAAGATTTCAGCTGAGTACTACGACTTCCACAGCACACCCTGGCAATGAACAACCATAGAGCCATCCGCTTCAAGATGAAGATATGGACTCAGGAGTCTTCGACAAGTATACCATGAGTCGATCTCAGAAGTTATACTAGAGCCTCACCTCAACCGTGATGCTTCAAGGACTCCAAGATGATTGAAGAATACAAGATCATGGTATCGAAGAATTACCTCGTAAAATATGGACGACGATACCTTAGAGTCGACAGTACCTCAACCTATAGGTATTATCTGAGAATTTGGATATGGAGTGGATGCCTAGACTCGATGGATACAAGCTGAGTCACATGAGTCGTCGTCCAAGAGAAGAGATATCCTCCACACCCAAGCATGATTTGCTAGATCAACACAAGCAAGACCTACTGTAAGGCATCATCCAAAGAAACATTCAGAGAAATACTAGGTGCATAATGGAGTTAAGATTTGGAGTTCCTTATCAACACCACACTGACATAAACCTAATAGCAAAGACAATTTCTACGGGACGTTTGCTATTGGATAGAGGTAAGTGGAAACTCAAGGAACTACTGGACAAAGAGATATCAAGCCTAGTTATTGGAACCTCCTAGCCTTTGGAAAAGGGAGTGAGCAAAAGAGTACGAGCACTACTAAGGATTACCGCTCACTTGAACAAGCGTTGACCAAGATCAAGCATCACTACCATTGAAGAGTTATTTGAACTACAGAAGAAGCCACCTTTCCGGGATAGCTACAAGACTAGAATGCCATCAATAGGAACAAGAAAATGGTATTTGTCAAGGACTGTGATCGACATCAAGGACCGGCAAATACCCGTTTATCCCCAAACAAGTGAGATTAACACTCTACGGGAGTTGGTTAAGAAAATGATGGTATTCACAAGTGTAAACACCACCTATCCTGAGTCTGCTTAAGGATACGAGCAAGATGGAAGTGACCCCTCTATAGACTGGATCACCAAGAATTGGAGGGAACCGTGTAATGCATTTGGAATCGTAAGCTAAAGGGAAGTGTTGGATAATACAAACTCAGAGATGATAGGCTTTCCCCAATGTGTTAAACCAACAAATGGACTATTTAAGAAAGCATGAAGTTGGTATGGAATTGTGGACTCACAAATAAGGTTCTATGCAAGAGAAATAACCATAGAACTTGTGTAACCTTGACGAAGCTTTGAAGACCCTACAAGGATAAGGATAGTGAATACCCAGAGTATCAGACCAAGACACGAAGACTTGTATCCTACCTTGAGATTATTAAGAGGGTATAAGAGAGCCTACCTAACCCTCGAGAAGGAGTTATCCAGAGCATGCCATGAAGATGTGGCAAAAGCTACCTCGATGGAAATCTCTAAAAGAATATGTATGGATTATGAGAATAATATTCATCTTCAACATGTCCAAGACGGACATGGGATCAAGAAGATTATTTTGGATCAAGGAACCTTAAAATGGAACTATCAAAGGAATATGGAGTCAATGACAACCCACGAAGCCCGAGATTCAAGATTCAAACACTACATGGAACATAGGTTGCATAGATATGCCGACCAAACTAGAATAAAGGTACAATCCGGAAGAAGGTCTAAACATTCACCTAGGTATCACCGGGAGAATTTGGAATAAGAGGAAAAAGTTTTGGAGATTACTAGGAAACGTTGGGGAGCCCATATCGTACCTATGATGAAAGACACCCATGAGGTAAAGCTAGACTTCGAGCAGATTAAGATACCTAACAAATGACCTTTGGAACCAGCCTCTACCCGGAACAGGCTACCACCTTTGGATGAGGAATTAAGTTGGAAGAGAATTCAAGAGTCACCTTTGGATCGACGGATTTGAACATTGTGAGGAGTACCACTTAAGAATAATACCAGCTAAGTGATCGAGCATATGGATTGAGAGACCCTCGAATAATCATCCATGACCTTTGGAAGAGCAAACTACAGCGAAGCCAAAGATGTCAACGATGTACCGACGTCAAGACAAGGAGAAAGACCCTCACCACACCCGATGTAGCTTTAATCTCGAGGACGAGATTCTTGTGAGGGGGGGAGATTGTAACATCCCGTAAATTTGTAGTCTGTTACTTGTATGAAAAATCGGGATTTCAAAAAATTTTGTGTGAATTGTTGTGTGCCATGAGTTAATTTACAACTTAAGTAAATTGCTCTCTCTAAATTCCTAGTAATTAATTTGTGCATAAAACATTTTTCCATATCATGCATGTGTGATTTGGATTTTATCCGGAATTGTTAAATTCCATTTGGATTTGTTTGAATTTGTTGAGTGTAGTTTATATTTGAAATCCCTTTCAAATATAAACTAACAACCTAACTAACCCCTAACTTCTACCTTGGACCTTGCCCCGAGACTAACCCGACGTGGGGTATTTATGCTAGCTCAGCTAGATGCCCAAGTCGAAGCCTTCTAACTAATCTACTAACATCGTCGATCCCGCTGGCTACCCCGAGTTGTTTAATCCCAAGCCCCTTTTAAAATCTTTACATGAGTTGTGACTTTGTTTGTCGACTCTTTGAATTAATCCTTTACCGATTGGTTCAATTTTGACAAATAGTCTAATTCATTCGTAATGGATTTTCACAGGCTTACTTTGAATTATGACGTCATTTTTTTTGGCTTCTCGAATTAGTTCTTGCTAACTAATTCGTACCCGAAAATAGTCTAATTCATTTATATCAAGTTTGGGCGAAATAAATTGCTATCAATTTATTTCGCGGGCAATAATGTTTTGGCCCAAAGCTCAACCTATCCAAAACCCCTTTGGCCTAACCCTCTCCTTTTTCTCTCGCTAATCGTGGTTAGCTAGTCCTAATCTCGTTTAGCATCCTATCAAAAACCATCGGGCCAGATCTCTCCTCACACACACGTGCAGCACGCTCAGCTGTAGCTCGTGACCAGCCCACGCGAGCAGCCCAACCTTCCTTCCATCCACGCGAAGCCCAACTTCTAGTCGACCAGCCCAGCCCATCAACCGCCGATGCATGCTCCTGTTCTTCTTCCCGTACGAGCCAAACGCCGTCGCCGCTGCCGTCCCTTTTCTCTCCCGCTCGCTCTTTGGCTCCTCGCTCGTGACCCCGGACGCCGTCGCTTTTCCCCCGCGCCGACTGCCCGCGTGAACTCCACGCCACCGCCCGGCGCACGGAGGCCGTCCACGCGTCCCTTGCTCGGACACCGAGAACGGGGAGCCGTCCATGCCCTGTTGCCCTTGCCAACCCTAGCTCCCGGGCTATAAAATCCCCAGCGCTGCTCCTTCCCTCCCAAGCCGCCGCCGCCACATCCTGTCCTCGTCTCCATTCCCTTCTTTCTTCCACCCGAAGGAAACCACGCTGCAGTCATCTCCCTGTTCCTGTCCTTGCTCCACCGTGCGAGCATGCTTCCGAGCGCCACCTCCTTCTCCCAATCCCGCAGCCCACAGCTTGCCCCTCTGCTCCTGGCTTCAATTGAGCCACACGCCACCGCAAATTCCACCACCAGGAGCACCTTCCCAATTCAAACCACAACCAGACCGCACCAAGAAGGCAAGCAACGCAAGAAACCCCAAATCCAGGAGCAGTTCGTGTGAGCAAGCGCAGGAGGAAGTGAAGGGGAAAGAGGGCGAGCGAGTGATGGCCGAGCCAGAGAAGTTGAAGCTGCGCCGCGCCGCAAGGAAGAGCTGTGGCCGCCGGGGGGGCACTGCCGACCGCCTCGTCCCCAAGCTGTTCGACGCAAGGCTTGACCGCTGCTGCGCAGCACCGAGCCTGGGAATGGGAAGTGCTGGACGCCCTGAAGACGAAGACCTGGCCGTGCCGCGCCGACGCCGTTGGAGCCGTGTACTGCAAGCCGAAGCCACCGCTGCCGCCGACGCCGACGTTCACGAGTACCACAACACCGAGCTGCTCGAGGAGAAGACGCCGCCGTCGCCGTCGACCGCGAGCCGAGCAAGGAGGAGCGGGTTTAGCACCAGGATGCCGTCCGTGTCGCGAAGCCAGAGCTGCCGAGGACGCCCCGCTACCACGACCGCGCCGCCGGAGCTGGAGTCGTCCGCGGGAGCGCCGTCACCGCCGGAGCTTGAGGACTCGTACAGTACCATGTCGCTACTCGTCGTCGACTACACCGCGTCAACTTCATCTTCTCCGAGCCGAGCCAGCCCCTTCATTCAATCCCGTGAGCATCTCACCGTTTTCCCCATCCTTTTGATCTTGCAACGTGCTTCGCCACCATCGTCGACCGAAACCACCCAAAGCCGGCGCCTTTCTTGTGCTTGTGGTCTGGCCTTCGAGCCATGCATGCTCTTGTGCAGGATCACGTCGAAGCAAAGCCCCAAAGACGCCACCTTGACTGCCGTGCGCGACGAACGTCTCTTTGCGACATTTCGACGAGCACTCTCCGTGCGTCCACCCTTGAAGCTTAAGCCGACACTAGCACCCAAACGAAGCCAAGGCCTGAGCTTCTTCCCCTTGGAACATGTCCCCGCCGTGCCATGGCACCGCGCCGGCAACTTGGCGTGGCCAGGGTCTTACCCTGAGTCCGCGTGTCGCCGCCATGGACGCCGCGACCGTGCTCTTCTGCCCCGTGCTGCCTCCACCCGCGCGTCGTGCTGGTGCCGTTCGCCGTCGTGCCGCACGCGCGCTCCGCCGACGCGCTCGCGTTGCCGCCTCACAGCCGCAGCCGCTCGCTCGCTGCCGCCTAGCCAAGCCCCTGTCCGGCCTCAACGTCTCCCTGCCTCGCCTTGCACACGCCTGAACGAGCTTGTGGACTGAAGCCCGTGCCTTTTACCTTGCCTTGTCCCTGCACTCGCTGGCCTTCATGTGTGTGCGCGTGCCTAACCTTCGTGCTAGCTGTGCGCGTGCCTAACCTCCAATCCCAAGCTGCCGCCGCCGTTCCTGGGAAGCAGAGAGGAGAAGCTGCCGGAGAGAAAGAGGAGCACCAGGGAGATGAAGACCCGGCGGCACCGCCGTTCACCACGAGCCGCGTCGACGCCGCCGAGCGCCAGGAGAACGACAAGCTACTGCCGCACCGGCGTCGCTCCGCCCTCACGTGCACGCAATGCCCTCTGCGGCAATTCGACGAACACCCTGAGTGCGGATCGCGGCCCAAGCCACTGATCGGACCACATAGCCGCACGCCGCACCGGATCGTTTGTGGCCAACGACGTAAGTGATGACGTCATCGCAAGCAGCAGGCTTTCACGTGACCCTGCAGTTTTGCAGAAAAACACCCGGACTTTCTTTTAATAACAGCTCAGTCCTTCCACCTTGGCAGTTTTGCAGTTAAGCCCGTGGTTGTTTTCTTTTTCTTTTTGGAATTATTTAAAAGCCTAGAAAAGGGATTTAAACTTCGGAAAATCATAATAAATCAACCATAGCTCAGAAAAATATGAAACTAGTTTCAGTATTTTTCTAAAATCTTGACGAACACAATAGAATAGTGTTTGCTGTTATTTGGATCTCTATTGGATCTTATTTGGAGTTCATTGCTAGTAGCGGTCGTTATTTATTTATGTATCCGTATAATAGGATCCCCGGAGGACCCGGACTACTTCGACTACTTCGACGACGTCGACTACGCTGAAGTGAAGAGACAAAGGACCATGCTCCAGGTTCACGCCCATCCTGATTCTTTGACCTATTAGGCATTGCTGAGTATAATGCTAGCGCTTTGCTTATTACATGATGTTGATGATTGAGCCATGCATAGCCTGTTTATATATCCTGATTCCTTGTTTACCTACTACTATATATATGATTGCTATGCTGCTGCTTGCATGTGTATGGGATATATTGTGGATTAGGATTCTTGGCGTGTGTGGGGATAAAACCGGCAGGAGAAGGTGTTTTTGGGAAACTTGGCGGGGGTGAGCATATTTTAACAACTCGGTCTTTGACCGAGGTGCCGGGAGGCCCCTGCTCTCGAGGGGGTCCCACACCGTACTTGTGGCGGGTACATGGATGGATAGGAGCATAGGAGTTGGCGGTGGTACCTATGATGGGTACTGCGACTTGCGTTCTTCTTCGGAGGATACGCCTTTGGGACGATGACGCTCACCCCGGTCTGAAACCGAGTGGGGTAACCACTCTTTGGGCCCCACGTACTTACCGCTTACCCATATGAACGGGTTCCAGCCTTCCTATCTAGCGCGATGCCTGCACTGCGAGAAGATCAGGTGGATGGTGTACGGGAACGGGAGAGACCGTTTCCCCGAAGGACTATGGCCCCGTCTGGCCCTACGAGGGAGAGTTCGACACAGCTTCCGAAGCATTGGATTGCGAGCCGATGGATCGAGACAGGAAGGGCAGGCGGGCATCGTTGCGGTTAGGGTCTGTGCTGTGGGTTGTGTCTCAAGGCGGTTGATCACCGTCTGCAGCCCGAGTGGGTCCAGTTGTACAAGCTCTGCAGAGTCTAGAATCTATACGTATAGCCGCGTCCTCGGTATGGACATTGCCCATTGCACTGTTACCTCTCATATTTGGGATCTTCTACCTCCCCCTGATTCTAGCCAGTGACAGAGTGATTAAGGTTCGCAGCTACGGACGGGGAGAAGGAGAGTCTGCTCCCTCTTCTTTCAGGATCCGGTCGTAGTTGGTGAGGTGCGAGGGGAGGGAGCTCTCGCATCGACTTAGACGAGTGTGAAGAAGGTGATGTGATGTGAGGTGGGATTTGGGAATGGTTTGTGGAGATGATACCTTGATTATTATTGCTGCTATCGCATAGGAAACCTCTGCCTTTCCTTGAACTACTTTTATACCTTTAGAATATAGGCCACTTAAAGCTTGCATACAGATGGTGACGTGAACCTATCCCATTCCTTGGGGATAGTTTGTGAGCATGCAGGTTTGGACGCGTGGAAACAGGGTTGTGTGCTTCGCTCGAGTTGTCTGTGGTGTTGATCGAAGATGAAGACTTGAAGCCTAGCTACCGCTACGCAGGATTTCCGCTTGTCGCTTAGCCCGACGGGCTTGTACTTTACTCGTATTTCCATAATGGTATGGATATAAATCTCTTCTATGTAATATAAGTTCATTGTATGGATATGATATTATGCTGAGATGAGTTCTGTACGTGATAGCTACTGATCCAGGGACTATCACAAGGGTACAGAGATTCGGATTTTCGATTTTGAAAATCCGGGTCGTCACACTACCAGTACTATATAGAGCCTCAGCATCAATGTGGAGCATGTCACCATTCCGGTCCTTCGTCGTCTACTCCGTCTTCGGTGAAGTCCTCTGGTATGAAGTGGAAGCAAGGGTGAGCACTCCTAACAGGGGTACTCAGCAAGTCCCAAAGTAATTTAATAGATTAAGTTCGGTCCTGGAGGGCATAACCTCCCTACCTGTCCCGGTTAGTGAACAAAGGTATCTCAACCTGCGGTAAGGGGTATCCGCGGGTCCTGTTCATTTTAGTGATCTAATCGACGGGGACTTTTACCAATTGGACTCTTGCCGGAGTCACGGCTATCCAGATAGGTTTGTCGCTCTGCAAAGGTCGTACTTCTCTGTCCCGCATTCGGTCAGCCCGTACCGTGTACTTTGGCGGTACTGCCCTACGAGCTCCGTTCCCACCAGTGTCTATCTCTAGACAGCCTCTCCCTAGCTCTGTCCACGGAAGCTGTTGGGGCCTAAGTAGGAGTCGCGCACGTCCACACAGGGACCTTCCCGTGGAAAGATTCTTGATGCATCAAGAAAATATATATATCGTGGCACTCCGCCACCAGGTCCTACCGACCATGTCACCCGCGACTCGTACCGGCCAGACCCAGCCCTCTGTCGGGGTCTGTCTCCAATAGTCCCGTTGCCCACCGTGGCCCCTTGGGACAGTTTACTAAGGTTGGCTAGTGAGGTGTGGATCAAGGCCTCACATAAATAAGCATTCCCGAAGGCCATGCTTTTTTGGCATGCGGGACTGTACTAGGCAATGGAAAGATTCTCCCGCGAACCGGTCCTTAGTGGCGACCCGAAGTGGCTCTTCCTTCCACTTCCCGGTCTAAAATAAAGATTGTGCAATCCAGGTGCCGGTTCTCCATTTCAATTATCCGGACCTGCTTATATAACGAAAGTAGTTTTCATAATATTAATGTGAGCGGGGTCAGAGTCTGCTCGTCCCCTGCTTCCTCTTCGTAATCCGGATCCTCGGCGTTGTTCTCGGGGTCAGAGTCTGCGAGTCAGTCACACAAATCAATACATCAATCAAGGGTTAACGGGCGATTTTCCTATTAAAATAGATTTAAACGTAAAAGGAGCAATTATTTGTTCAAGGGGTTGTGGGTGAGGTTTTTGAGAAAGAAAGGTATTTCTAGGCTGAAGAATTATTCTATGATTTTTGGTGAATTTTTAGGAATTTTTGGAAAGCTCTAAGGTGGAGAATTAATTTCTTGTGTGCAAAGAGCCGGGTGTACTTAACAATTACCCAAGGGAGAGAGAGAGATAGACAGGCGGGCCCGTGGGGCGAGGTCCCGCGCCTTCCACTGTGCTGTGGGCCGTGGACCATGGCCCGTGGACCAGTGACCCCCTTTGGGTCTGCGGTCCACGAGGACCTGGTGCAGGCGAGGGAAAGGTGATGAGGTGGCCGCGACGCTGGAGTGATGAGCCGCTGGCTCGTGGGTCCGCGGCCAGCGTGGCGGCCACGCGGGCGCCAGCTGGAGCGAGGAGAGGAGACCGGCAGCGCGCGACGGCGGAGGCAAGGGCGTTTGCCGGAGTTGGGCGCCCCGGCCACGCCGGGCCACGGGGAGGGCCGAGGCTCGGCGGAGAGGGAGAGGGTAGTGCGGCGGCGGGGTCAGGCATGTTCTGGCGCAGCGGTGGGGCTTGTGGCAGTGGCGCGAGCTCTCCGGAGCTCGAACGGCGGGCGGCGTAAAAGGGGAAAGGCGTGGGGAGGGGGTTTTGGGCTCCGCAAAGCAGCGGGGACACAACTGGTGGCGCATGGAGTGCGGCAGCGTGCTCAGACGCGACGGCGAGCGGCTAGGATCCCCAGCGGGTCGCCGGAGCACGGCAGCGCACGGGGTCCGACAGTGCGTAGCCGGCGGCGCAGGTGAGAGAGAAAACGGGCAGCGGCATGAAGAGACTCACCGGGGCACGGCGGCGCGGACTCCGGCGTGGCCTCAGCCGGTCGCGCACGACGGCGGGGCAGCTTGCGCTTGGCCGGCGCCGGCGAGCGTGCGTGTGGTGCGGGGAGCGAGTGAGTGAGTATGAGACGCTAGGAGGGAGCGGGAGGCCTATTTATAGCCCGAGGTGAGCTCCCAGAGCTTCCTCGGCGCTCTCCCCGGCCAGACGCGTGGCGCGCCGGCGAGCGGGGCGGCGACGCGTCCCCCCCCCCCCCGGCAGCTAACCTCGCACGGGGCCACGGAGCGCGGTCGGTGCCGTACTCGTGGTGCGGTGGACGGCCATGGGGGCGACACACGGTGTGCGCGTCCCCCTAGGCTCGATCCGCGCCGATGGAGGCAGATCGGGCGGCCGCGGCAGCGAGCTTGGGCGCGGCGGCGAGGGGAGGAAGAAGGGGAGATGGATGGTGACGTCAGCGCGACATCACCAGGGGTGTGCAATGCGTGCGCGCGGAAGTAGAGGGAGGTGGGACGGACTTCGGGAGAGGGAGGCGGGGCTGGTTTGGGCCGTGCAGCGAGGCGGGGAAGGGGTTGGGCCGGCGGGGTGGAGCTGGGCCGGCGGCCAGGTTTCGGCCCAGGGAGGAGTTTTCCCTTTTTCCTTTTTCTGTTTTCTCTTTTCTTTTCTATTTTAAGTTTAAATTTAGGTTTGAATTTCATTTCAAATCTAACTTGAACTTTTGACTAGGTTTTAGGATTTAGGACTGTCTAAAGTCAGAGCAAGCATGTGCACATGGTTGGTTTCAAAATAATCTAATGCATTTCATTTTTCTAATGCATTATCCTATTAGGGTGAATCTAGTTTTTAGGGTGTCACAGGCCTACCCCACTTAAAGTGAATCTCATCCTCGAGATTCGTCTGGTTCCTGGAATAGGTACGGGAATTCTTTTTTGAGATTGTCCTCTTTTTCCCACGTGGCCTCCGCCTCTGTGTGATTGCTCCATTGTACTCGGCAAAACTTAGCCGTCGTTCTTCGTGTTTGTCTAATGGTTGTATCCAATATTCGCGTGGGTCTTTCTTGGTACCTCAAATCTGGTTGTAGATCTACTATCTCCGAGGATGTTCGTTCCTCGGGTACCCTTATGCATTTCCTTAGTTGAGATACATGAAATACCGGGTGTATATCTCCCAGTTCTTCTGGTAATGCCAGTCGATATGCTACTTTTCTGATTCTGCTTAGTATCCGGTAGGGGCCGATATACCGGGGTGCTAATTTTCCTTTGATTTGGAATCTTCGTGTCCCTCGGATAGGAGCTACTTTCAGATACACAAAGTCATTGTCTTCGAAGGCCAATTCCTTTCTTCGGGTGTCAGCATAACTTTTCTGTCGATTTTGTGCTATCTTTAAATTCTCCGAAACCTGTTTGATTTCCTCTTCAGCATCCTGTAATATAGCTAGCCCAAACAGCGACCTCTCTCCTATTTCTGACCATAGTAGTGGAGTTCTACACTTTCTGTCGTATAGTGCTTCAAAGGGTGACATTTGTAAGCTAGCTTGGTAGCTATTATTGTATGAGAACTCTGCATATGCTAAGCTTTCTTCCCAGTCCTTTCCATAGGTCAGAACACAGGCCCGTAACATGTCTTCTAGTATTTGATTTACTCGCTCGGTTTGTCCATTAGTTTGAGGGTGGTATGCCGAGCTATAATCCAAGGTGGATCCTAAGCCTTTATGCATGGTTTTCCAGAAGGTGGAGGTAAACTGTGGCCCTCGATCGCTTACTATTCTCTTAGGTACTCCATGAAGTTTCAGAATATTGTCTATATATAGCCAGGCTAATTTGTCGCCTCCATAGGTTGTCTTTACGGGAATAAAATGAGCAACCTTGGTTAGACGGTCTACAATTACCCAGATCGAGTCATTTCCTTTAGCTGTCCTGGGTAAGCCAATGATAAAATCCATACTAATTTCTTCCCATTTGCATTCAGGTATGGGTAGCGGTTGCAGTAATCCGGCTGGTTTCTGATGCTCGGCTTTGACGGTCCTGCAGATATGGCAACTAGCTACATACTCGGCTATGTCCCTTTTCATGCCTGGCCACCAATAGGATTCTCTTAGGTCTTGATACATCTTGGTGGATCCGGGGTGTATAGAGTAGGCCGAGTTATGAGCTTCATTCATGATTGTTTTTCGTAATTCATCCTGGGGTGGTACGCAGATTCGGTTTCGGAAGTAAAGGGTGCCTTCTTTATCTACTCGAAGTTCTGGCCCTTTTCCTAGTCCAATAGAATCCTGAAGCAGCATGACCTCCTTGCTTCTCTTTTGAGCTTCTTTAATTTGCACTTGGAGCAGAGGTTGTAAATGGATGTTGGCAAGATACCCGAAGGGTATCACTTGTAGATTTAAAGCTCGCATTTCTTGGGCTAGCTTTTCTGGTCGGTAGCTGGACTTCTGGCTTAGGGCATCTGCTACAGTATTAGCTTTTCCCGGGTGGTATCGTAGTTGTATGTCATAGTCCTTCATTAGTTCCAGCCATCTTCGCTGCCTTAGGTTTAACTCTTTTGTGTGAAGATGTACTTAAGACTCTTATGGTCCGTATAAATATCACATCGTTTGCCCAATAGATAGTGTCTCCAGATTTTTAAGGCATGAACCACCGAAGCTAATTCCAGGTCGTGAGTAGGGTAATTCACTTCATGGGTCTTCAATTGTCGTGACGCATAGGCTATTACCCTTTCGTTCTGCATGAGAACTGCCACTTGTCCTTTGCGAGAAGCGTCACAGTATATCACAAAGTTTTGATATATATCTGGCAAAGCTAACACCGGGGCGGTTACCAATCTTTGCTTCAGTTCTTGAAAGCTATTTTCACAAGCCATCGTCCATTTAAACTTTACTTTTTCCTTGGTTAGTTCTGTCATGGGTTTGGCTAGGCTGGAGAATCCTTTAATGAATCTTCGGTAGTAGCCGGCTAATCCAAGGAAACTTCGTACCTCATGTACGTTTCGTGGTTGTTGCCATTCTAGAATTGCTTCTACTTTTGAAGGATCAACTTCAACACCTCGTTGGGTTATGACGTGTCCAAGGAAAGCGACCTTCTCTAGCCAGAATTCACACTTGCTGAACTTGGCGTATAATTGATGTTCGCGCAGTCTTTCCAAAACAATCCTCTTTCATGTTCTTCAGCCGTTTTGGAGTAAATTAATATGTCATCTATGAATACTACCACAAACTTATCCAATTCCCCCATGAATACTTTGTTCATCAAGTTCATGAAGTATGCCGGGGCGTTAGTTAAACCAAAGGGGAGAACGGTATACTCGTATTGACCATATCTCGTCACGAAGGCCGTCTTTGGTATATCATCCCATCGGAGTTTGAGTTGATAATATCCGGATCTAAGGTCTATCTTAGAAAAGTATTTTGCTACTTTCAGCTGATCGAATAAATCATCGATCCTTGGCAACGGATACTTGTTTTTGATAGTGACCTCATTAAGTGATCGATAATCGACACACATTCTTAGGGTCCCATCTTTCTTTTTCACAAATAACACCGGTGATCCCCAGGGTGAAGAACTTGGGCGTATGAATTCCTCTTCCAACAGATCCTTAAGTTGCTTCTTTAGTTCTTCCAATTCATCGATAGCCATTCTATACGGTCTTTTGGCTATCGGGGTGGTGCCTGGTAATAGGTCTATAACAAACTCCATGTCTCGGTCTGGCGGTAACCCGGGTAATTCTTCTGGAAAGACATCAAGATATTCTCTAACCACCGGTACTTGTTCAATCACAGTAACATCCATTTGATAGATCATGGTGGATATATTCTTATTTTGCACCTGGCATTGTACCATTTGATGGTTAGGGCTAGTAAGGGTAACTATCCCCTTTCCACAATCTATCTGTCCATCGTGCTTCTTTAACCAATCCATTCCTAGAATTAAGTCTATACCTTCTGAGTTTAGCACCACTGGATCTGCTAAGAATTGTACCCCACTTAAAAGGGTTCGGACTCCTGGGCTTCGCAATTGACTGGGTATTTTGGCCCAGGGGTTGTTGCTAAGATTGGATTTTCTAGTGGGGTGGTGGGTAATTGATTTTCTCTAACGAATTTTAGAGTAATGAAGGTATGCGATGCTCCGGAATCAAAAAAAATATTTGCGGGATGGGAATTGATTAGGAACTTACCGAGTGCTACATCGGTAGCAGCTTGAGCTTCCTCGGTATCCACATAGTTCAGGCGTCCCTGAGAATAAGAGGACACGGGCTTTTTGTTTTGCTGGCCATTTCGCCCATTCGAGGCCGGGCAGTGAGCTTCCCACTGAAGCGGCCGGTGCGGATGCTTTATTCTTGTAGGGACAGTTGGCTATGAATGACCGGGTTCACGGCAATGGAAACAAGTCTTGTCTCCCACACTAGTGGCGGGGGCAGTAGCAGCTTTGGCATAAGAAGCTTGCCCTGAGTTGTAAGTACGACCGGAAGTAGCTGGTTGTACAAGGGTGTTACGGCCAGATGTTCGGGGTGCATAGCTTGGGTTAAAATGGGTTCGTTGTGCTGAAAAGTTTGTTGCCCGTATATTCCGCTGCTGGGTACGTTGGGTCTGGTATTTCTTCTTGCGATCCTCTTCATCATGAGCAGTCTCGGCTGAAATAGTCTGACTGACTAGGACGTTGAAGTTTGGATATATGTGTGGGGTCATTTGTTGTCGGTATATGCTATTGAGACCTTTCTTAAACCGACCTTGCTTCTTCTTATTGGAATTGATTTCATCGGGAGCATAGCGGCCTAACTTCATAAATTTCCGATGATACTGCGATATTGTCATACCACCTTGCCGGAGTGCCTTAAACTCATTATCCTTACGGTCCATGGCTCCTTCTGGAATGTGGTAACGTCGGAATTCTTCCTGAAATTCTTCCCATGTAATATCGGTGGCGTTGTTTGCTGCCATGCAATAATTATCCCACCACTCACTGGCGGATCCCTACAGTTGATGAGCCGCTAGTAGCACTTTATCTCTGCCTTCAGCATGAATGGCTTCTAGCTTCTTGGTAATAGTCTTCAGCCAGTCGTCGGCCTCAAGGGGTTCATCAGTACTATCAAAGGTGGGTGGGTTGGTCTGGATGAATTCTATAATCTTACGGGGATGTCCCAGTTCATTTCCTGGACGAGGATTTTGAGTTTGACCCATGCCTTGAACAATGGTCTCCATTAGGCGGGTCTGATTGGCCATAACTGCCACTAAATCAACCATCGGTGGGGGTGGTGGATCTTGGGCTTCATGTTGTCCGTCGGTGTTTCCTTCCTCATCCTCCGAGATGTCCATCGCGTCTCCGTTGAGTTCTTCTTGAGAATCGGCGGAAGGGTCTCGCTTCTTTCGGACGCGTGCCCTGCCATGCACGCTTTCCTCCTCGGATTGGCCTTGACTTGGTTGGCATTCGGAGCTTTTGGCTTGTCGGCTTCACCGTTCTTGTATCCTAACCGACCTCTTGGGCTTCATCTGCATGTTAATTTCCATAAGAAGGACGGTTCTTAACAGGAAAGGGGTAATATTATTTAAACCAACTTTCCTACAGAAAAGGGTGAGTTTAAGGAAAATGCTTTATGCCATGCGCAACCATATGTACTTTTATTTATTTCCAGGAGGGGAACTCAAGTCCCTTGCACGCAATACACCATACGCGACTAGCTATACAAGGCTATTATACACTATAAGTATCTAATCTACAGGTGAAGGTCTCTCTCATCTCGTTTTCCTCCTAAGTGAAGTCTTCCCAGAAGTCCTGGCCTCCGGAAGTTGACGCATCCCACATGGAGCCTGCGAAGGATTCGGCAGTCACTTGATTCGACCTCCAGTCATTCATAAAGTCAACTTGCTGGAAGAGCTCCATGATTTCCATGTTCAATTCATCGATTGGTACAGGCGCAGTTGATAGTAGGGTGATTGTATAGGGATATCTATCCCAAATCCATCTATCGTACCTATCAACTCACTTGCCATATCTGAGGTTTCGCCGCATTCTTCTTGAGCAAACGTTATGCTGCGATTCTTTTCCTTCACGTCTGCTTCTCCCATTGGTTCCTTACCCTTCCTGCTCCGAGTTAGCCTTTCCTCTTCGGAGTGAGTTTCCATGGGTATCGGCTGACTCGAAGCTTCGGGTTTGAGTTCCGGTTGTTCAGCAATAGGAGGGAGAGGAGTAGTTTTAGCAATCTCCGAGTCCACTTTAGCCCGTAGTTTAGTAGTCTTCGGGGTCTTGGGCGGGTTCTTTCCTCTTGCCTTCTTAGTTATTTTCCATAATTCCTAGATTAAATCATCTTTAGCCCCCTCTACCAATTGTTCGGCCATTAACGTCCTTTTCTCTGTTGCTTCAACGTAGTCTACCAATTCAGTCATACGATCCTTAGTCACGATAAGGCGGTCTTCCAATATCTCAGCGCGGCGTCGGGCTTCTCGATATCGTATGCTTAGGTTTTCGAACAAATTTTCTAAGCTCAAGAGATAGTCCAAGGTAGTAACTAGAGTTGCTTGGTCAGGGACAATGGATTCAGTGAAGAGAACCTTCATGCGATAGTTCCAGGCTGTCCTAGTGGTATTTCCAATTGGAAGGTAACGAAGTGACGTGTTCACAGTGCGAGTTACTTTATCTCGACAAATTTTCATTACCGCCTTCTTGGCTACTAACTGCAAGGTATCCGAAAATCGTGAGCCAAAGGCGCTGATGGTCCATACTTTTCCCGAAGATAGTCTAGGAGCTGGCCCTATGGTTATCCAGACTTCACAGGACAGGTTTCCTTTGGCCACAAACTCTCGTCCATTGTATCGCGGGGTGTTTGAGAAGCCAAGTTCCCTAAGGGCATTCCTCAGGAGGCGCGGAAAGCCGATATTCCGGTTGCAGTCGGAGTGCAACCAACCCTTCTCATCGGTTCAC
Organism: Urochloa ruziziensis; assembly: GCA_015476505.1. NCBI lineage: Eukaryota > Viridiplantae > Streptophyta > Magnoliopsida > Poales > Poaceae > Urochloa > Urochloa ruziziensis. Next base: position 58,582,427 of record CM027123.1, on the reverse strand, counting down.
GTATCTCCGTCCATAATCCTATCACAAAAGATTAAGGAGTTATTTAGAAGTCATTCTACTCAACTTAATAGCACAGGAAAGACTTAAAAGAGTTGCTAGCTCTCTTTTTCGGGCCATCTTATAGGGCACTAAAGTCCAGCTGGCTCTGATACCACTGCTGTGGGGCATGCCCGTGATACGGGACTCCCCAAGTACCGACATTAGTTCTGGAAACCCTAATGCGGGTAGTTTTCCACAAGCGGTATCGAAAACCATCATCGGATAACTTTTATTGATAATTTACATCAATGTACAGCTTTGAGTCTGTACAAGGGTTACAAGCGGGCCTCAAAGCCTCCGCTTATTCAGAAAATATAAAACTACCAGTACTATGTAGAGCCTCAGCATCGCGGTGGAGCACGTCACCATTCCGGTCCTTCATCGTCTGCTCCGTCTTCGGTGAAGTCCTCTGGTATGAAGTGGAAGCAAGGGTGAGCACTCCTGACAGGGGTACTCAGCAAGTCCCAAAGTAATTTAATAGATTAAGTTCGGTCCTGGAGGGCATAACCTCCCTACCAGTCCCGGTTAGTGAACAAAGATATATCAACCTGCGGTAAGGGGTATCCGCGGGTCCTGTTCATTTTAGTGATCTAATCGACGGGGACTTTTTCCAATTGGACTCTTGCCAGAGTCACGGCTATCCAGATAGGTTTGTCGCTCTGCAGAGGTCGTACTTCTCTGTCCCGCATTCGGTCAGCTCGTACCGTGTACTTTGGCGGTACTGCCCTACGAGCTCCGTTCCCACCAGCGTCTATCTCTAGACAGCCTCTCCCTAGCTCTGTCCACGGAAGCTGTTGGGGCCTAAGTAGGAGTCACGCACGTCCACACAGGGACCTTCCCAGGGAAAGATTCTTGATGCATCAAGAAAATATATATATCGTGGCACTCCGCCACCAGGTCCTACCGACTCTGTCACCCGCGACTCGTACCGGCCAGACCCAGCCCTCTGTCGGGGTCTGTCTCCAATAGTCCCGTTGCCCACCGTGGCCCCTTGGGACAGTTTACTAAGGCTAGCTAGTGAGGTGTGGATCAAGGCCTCACATAAATAAGCATTCCCGAAGGCCATGCTTTTTTGGCATGCGGGACTGTACTAGGCAATGGAAAGATTCTCCCACGAAACGGTCGTTAGTGGCGACCCGAAGTGGCTCTTAGGACAGAATCCCCTTCCCTGGGATCTTCCTTCCACTTCCCAGTCTAAAATAAAGACTGTGCAATCCAGGTGTCGGTTCTCCATTTCAATTATCCGGACCTGCTTATATAACGAAAATAGTTTTCATAATTATTAAAGTGAGCGGGACTTGCCTTGTCCAGCGTCGGGGTCGTCCCCTGCTTCCTCTTCGTTATCCAGATCCTCAGCGTTGTTCTCGGGGTCAGAGTCTGCGAGTCAGTCACACAAATCAATACATCAATCAAGGGTTAACGGGCGATTTTCTTCTTAAAATAGATTTAAACCTAAAAGGAGCAATTATTTGTTCTAGGGGTTGTGGGTGAGGTTTTTGAGAAAGAAAGGTATTTCTAGGCTTAAGAATTATTCTAGAATTTTTGGTGAATTTTTAGGAATTTTTGGAAAGCTCTAAGGTGGAGAATTAATTTCTTGTGTGCAAAGAGCCGGGTGTACTTAGTAATTACCCAGGGGAGAGAGAGACAGACAGGCGGGCCCGTGGGGCGGGGTCCCGCGCCTGCCACTGTGATGTGGGCCGTGGACCATGGCCTGTGGACCAGTGACCCCCTTTGGGTCTGCGGTCCACGAGGACCGGGTGCAGGCGAGGGAAGGGGGATGAGCTGGCCGCGGCGCTGGAGTGATCAGCCGCTGGCTCGTGGGTCCGAGGCCAGCGTGGCGGCCACGCGGGCGCCAGCTGGGGCGTTTGCCGGAGTTGGGCGCCCCGGCCACGCCGGGCCACGGGGAGGGCCGAGGCTCGGCGGAGAGGGAGAGGGTAGTGCGGCGGCGGGGTCAGGCATGTTTTGGCGCGGCGGTGGGGCTTATGGGGCACACGGAGTGCGGCAGCGTGCTCAGGCACGGCGGCGAGCGGCTAGGACCCCCAGTCGCCGGAGCACGGCGGCGCACGGGGTCCGGCAGTGCGTAGCCGACGGCGCAGGTGAGAGAGAAAACGGGCGGTGGCATGGGGAAACTCACCGGGGCACGGCGGCGCGGACTCCGGCGTGGCCTCAGCCGGTCGCGCACGACGGCGGGGCAGCTTGCGCTCGGCCGGCGCCGGTGAGCGTGCGTGTGGTGCGGGGAGAGAGTGAGTGAGGATGAGACGCTAGGAGGGTGCGGGAGGCCTATTTATAGCCCGGGGTGAGCTGCCAGAGCTTCCCCGGCGCTCTCCCCGGCCAGACGCGTGGCGCGCCGGCGAGCGGGGCGGCGACGCGTGCCCCTCCCCCCCCCCCGGCGGCTAACCTCGCGCGGGGCCACGGAGCGCGGTCGGCGCCGTACTCGTGGTGCGGTGGACGGCCGTGGGGGCGACACGCGGCGTGCGCATCCCCCTAGGCTCGATCCGCGTCGATGGAGGCGGATCGGGCGGCCGCGGCGGCGAGGGGAGGAAGAAGGGGAGATGGATGGTGACATCAGCGCGACGTCACCAGGGGTGTGCAATGCGCGCGCGTGGAAGCAGAGGGAGGTGGGGCGGACTTCGGGAGAGGGAGGCGGGGCTGGTTTGGGCCGTGCGGCGAGGCGGGGAAGGGGTTGGGCCGGCGGGGTGGAGCTGGGCCGGTGGCCAGGTTTTGGCCCAGGGAGTAGTTTTCCCTTTTCCTTTTTCTGTTTTCTCTTTTCTTTTCTATTTTAAGTTTGAATTTAGGTTTGAATTTCATTTCAAATCTAACTTGAACTTTTGACTAGGTTTTAGGATTTAGGACTGTCTAAAGTCAGAGCAAGCATGTGCACATGATTGGTTTCAAAATAATCTAATGCATTTCATTTTTCTAATGCATTATCCTATTAGGGTGAATCTAGTTTTTAATATTAAAAAAATATTCTTAATTTCCTTTCTAAATGCTGTCTAATTTCTAGGGTGTCACAGTCGTGCTCTAGGTGAAAGCCTTTGCGAACACTCTTGCCGATGGTGATGGCGGCGGTACTCTCGGACGTCGTTCTTCCCGTTGAGGGCGTTATTGTGGAGCTGCCATGCCTACGACACGGGGTGTCTCAAGGTGAAACCCGATTCAGTTATGTACGAGCGACGACGGCGACGCCTTTGACGTCGCGCCCTCATTGGAGGCGTCACTATTTGAGACCCAGATGGGCATGCGGCATGTTGGGGCTGCTGTTGGTAGGTAAGGCAACCATGGGTGTGGTGGCTCAAGGTTGGTGGCAGTGATGGTGGAGGCCCGTGCACGGTGAGATGTATCCATGTTAGCGGCAAGGTGCAGAGGGTCCATTGATGTTGGAGGCTTTGGACTGACGTGTATGGTGCAGTGGTGATCCCGGCGATGACATGGCATAGGTTCATGTGCTTCTCGCTCTTGTTGTCATGCTACCGACGCTGCTCAACCGCCTCCGCGCGTGCAGGTCTGCCTACCACGCGCTCCAGTGCCACGCCCTCCTCCTCACCTCTGGCCACCTCACCGCCTCCCCGACCTGCCTCTCCAACATCCTCATCCTCGCCCTCGAGTCCGTCCCTGCGCCTGCCGCGCACACGCACGCGCACGCCGTCTTCGCGTGCCTCTCGGAGGCCGTCGCCCGCGAAACATGCCCCTGGAACACCATCATCCGCCTCCACGCCCCTGTGCGGCCCCGCACCACGCTCCTCTACTTGTTCGCGCGGATGCGCTGTCGCGTCATGCGGCCCGACGCCTACACATTCCCATGCTCCCGGCCGTGTTCAAGGCCTGCGGCTGCGCGCCTGGTTCTTCGAACTCATGGTGCACACGGAGTCCGTGAGGAGGGGGCTTGACACAGACCTCTTCATAGTGAACGCGCTCATCAGCTTCTATGGAATGGCGTGGGGCCTCATCTCGTGGAACTCGTGCAGGAACTTTCCGACGAAATGCCGAAGAGGGACGCCTTCTCCTAGGCTACGATGATCGACGGGTACGGAAGCAGGCTGGTAGCGTGGACTGTGGGTGCAAGATGTTTGATCAAATGCCTGAGAGGGATTTGGTGTGCTGGAACTCGATGATTGATGCTTATGCCAGGCACGGAAGGATGGATGACACAAGGTCCTTGTTTGGAGCATTTTTAGAGCATGCTTCGGTGTGGTGTAAGGCCTGATATTATCGCTGCGGTTGGTGCTGTGACGGCTTGTGCTCAGCTGGGTGATTGTGCTTTGGAACAACGCAGATGGTTGCATTCTTACTTGGAGAAGAAGGTCTTAGTCGATGTTGTGGTGCAGACAGCTTTAATAGATATGCATATGAAGTGAGTGCACCATTGATCTTTGAAAGCATGGCTGAGAGGAGTGTGTGGTCACATGGAACGTGATGATCGTTGGATCAGACTAGGGACTCATGGTTATGGTTAGCATGCCGTCACACTATTCCATCGAATTGAGGCTGAAAGAGCTAGCTCCAATGGATGTTCTAAGTGTACTTGCCGCGCTCACTGCTTGCGCACAGCTGGATTGGTATAAGAGGGTTTAAGGATATTTCACAGATCATGAAAAACGATTCGGGATAGATCCCAAGGTAGAACATTATGGTGCATTGGTTGATCTACTAGGCCATGCCCAACGTTTGGATCAAGCTAGGCATGCTATAGAAACAATGCCCATGGAACCAACTCAAGAGTTGTGGGGATCTCTTCTTGCTGCCTGCCGATGCCATAGGTGTGTTGACCTGGCTGAGTTATCAGTTGAAGGTCTTGCAAATCTTGGAGCCGATGATTCAGGACTCGGGAGTCTATGTTCTTCTGTCAAACATCTATGCTGATGAAGGAATGTGGGGTGATGTTTTGAGGATTAGGAAATTGATGAATGATGAGCGGATGAAAAAAAGGATATTGGGCGATGTGTGAGTGAAGTAGATGGAGAAATACATGAGTTTGTGAACGGAGGCGGCTCAAATCTTTGTAAGGATGAAATGTACTTGATGCTGCGAAATTTGTCTAACATGACAGCATCTATTTGATTGCTCTTTTGTGCAACAAATGTCTGTTAATTTAACATTCTTGACATATACTACCAAATTGCGTCTTATGGTTCATAGCCAACCGGCTGCTTTCAAGCTTCTATTTGCCAGCTCAAACACAAAAAGGTGGGCCCGCTGCTGTTTGCTCCCGCCGGCAAGCTCATCGCGGCGCGCGGATTGTTCAGCAGCGCGACGGAGCCATGTCTCCCTAGTCATGAGGGGGGCAACTAGATGCCGCAGATGCGGTAGGCCAGCGACCGCCGCATACCTTCCGACGCCCAGCTCCCCCGCCCACCGCCGTCTCCCTCGGCTCCGGCGCTGCTCCGCGCCTCCGCCGCCGCCCTCTACCACCGCCAGCAGTAACCTCTCAAGCGCCAACCTCCCCCGCCGCCACCCCCTCCCCCGGCTCCGGCGCCGGTCCGGCGCCTCCGCCGCCTCACCCTAATCCGGCGTGAGCTGGACGCCGTCACCGCCCTAGGATCTCCCCCGCCGCCAACCCCGCCCGGCCGCCATCCTCCGCCGCCCGCCAGGGCGGCGTCCCCGCCGCCCCGACTCGCCGCCGTCTCGATCGTCCCCACCGCTGGTCCGGCAGCCTCCTGGCGACTCCCTCTAGGTCCGGCAATCCCAGGCACCCCCAACCCTAACCCGGGAACCTCGGACCCCGAACTCGAATGGCGGCCGCAACAACGGGCGGCGGCGGCGAGACCACGGCGGGAGGTGGAAGAAAAACAGGAACGAGGCGGACCCACCTGGAAGGGAGACAGGAGGCGGGGCTCGGTCTGTCTGCGGCGGACGCGCTAGCGCCGCATATGCGGCGCATAGCAAATCCGGGTCATGAGGGCCATCTCGAGGATATTCTTGACGCCGGGGACGGAGTAGACGAGCTGGCCGAGCTGCGCCGCCGCCGCCACGCCGTTCTCCTTCCTCTCAGCTACCTGCACGGACGATATTACGAATGGTGTCACAAAAACGCTGTGAGGCAGATGCCTGATCAGCAGCTATAATCTTGTGAAGCTAAGCAACGGGTGCCATCATAGCTGCTGATCGTGCAGTAGCATGCCACTCACAATGGTTGACGATGTGCGTTGGAGAGAGGAAAACTTAAAGTTGCCGCCGCCTTCTCGCACGGCGGCCAACTCTGTTCTCCGGGATCAAGCCCGCGCCGGCTCTTCTCGTCCTAGCCTAGGTCCTACCACGTCTCCGGTTACATATGCTGTATCTTTTTTTTTCTAAATTCGTGAACTAGCAACCATCTGCTCCCTGGGAAAACCATTGGCATATATATTACATCTCTCAGAGCACGATTACAGTTGCCAATGGCCAGTTCAGTTTCGTCGATACAGTGTTCTTTTTTTTCGAAAAAAAAAAAAGGTCTCGTCGATGCAGTGTTCAAGATTTTAATGTTCAGTTCATTTCCCTCAATGCTCAGGATACAGAGCCATCAGCCATATTCTTGAGCAATCTACTTCGAAATTATAATACCTCCTGTGCTTGCACGTCGATTGTTGGTTTGCCGACGGGATCCGACGTGGAGTCGCTTGTCATCGAGATCATCACAACGTTCTTCCTCATTCCTCATGTCCGTCATCTCTAGCGTCGCCACCGACAACGACAACGACAACAGAGCTGTAAGGATTTACTGCTACTCCGTCTGTCCTGAAATACAAGACATTCTAACATTCTTAGAGAATCAAACTATTTTATATTTGACCAAAATTTTAGAGAGAATCATAAAGATTTGTGATATCAAATAGATATATTATGAAAATGCATTTAATGAAAAATCTAATTATACATATTTGATATCATAAATGTTATTACTTTGTTGTATAAATTTGTCAAACTTGAAAAACTTTGACTTCCAAGAATGTTGGAATGTCTTATAGTTCAGGATGGAAGGAATATGTCTTTCTTTTTTTTCTACCGTAAATTACGAAACGAATTAACTCTTAGAGTAATTAGCTCAGTAACTAATAATTAACCTCCTGAATTATATGGTGGTTAAATCTGAGGAAGCCGCTGTTTGTGATGCGTGCATGCAGATCGGTAAATACTGATCACTTGGTGACACCAGCGCGAAATATTTACTACCAATTACTAGTTAATTAATTAATCAGTAGGAATTTTGCATGAACCCAGAATGATGTCAGCTCACTTGTCAAAGAGAATAACTTTTCAAGTTTTAATTTTTTTTAACTTTTCAGACAGCACAAAACCATCACCTCACAATGGTAGTGTACTCTTTTCTCCAAGTCAAAAAAAAAAGAAACAGAAAAGGAAAGACGGGAGAAGTGTTGTGGGTGTCGTTGTCGGTAGCAGGGACGCACGGTTCCTCGATCAACTCACCCTGACTTGTGTGGAAATTTGACTTCTAGATAGATCTGCACAAAGTATGGCCTTTCAAGATTATAGAGTAGTAGTCATTTTAAGCTGATAGTGTTTTTTTAAAAAACAAAAATTGCACATAATCTTGCACTATTATTTTCTGCTTGACGGAAGGAAAAAAATAAGGAGAAGCTTTTGATAACTGACTGACGTGTGTGTGCAAATGTCTTCTTCTGTCTCTCTCTTATCAGGCTCGTGTCCAGCGCGTCGATGAACCCGGCCCGTAGCATGGGCCCAGCCCTGGTGAGCGGGCAGTACCGGTCCATCTGGGTGTACGTGGTGGGCCCGATGGTGGGGGCCGTGGGCCTACAACCTGATCCGCTTCGCCATACACCTGTGGGGGAATATTTCACTTTCAGTAATCTTAGCCTACTATATTCACCTGTGAGTGAGAGTATATTATACTAGTATGTCTGTTATGTGATGAGTGTCTGACATAGTTGTTGCTACGAGATTAGCACATTCGGATTCAGTAATTGTACAATACATTTGCCGGATATGAGAGCAAGGTGACCCATCAGTATGCTCACTCTGCCTTGATGCCTCATGCAAATTCCGTTCGAGCTCCTGTCTTGATGCCTGATGATACAATACACGATAAGAGATCGGGTTAGACGATGAGATTATGGAAGACTCAAAACTTTGAACTGAGTTTGTTAAATTTGGAACCCGAGTGATTGAAGTACATATCCTGGGGAAATGATATGTGTGGCCCTACTCGTCCTTCCTCAATGAGAGATCGGCGACGGCAAGGTGGGCAGGGGAGGGAGACAGGAGGCGACGTGGCTGACTGGGGAAACGACATGCGTGGGCATAAGAGCCGGCGAACCTCGAACTTTGCAGTCCTGATGAATGAACCAAAAGGTTAAGCAATGGATGCAAACAGATCATTCATCCAGCTCCTATGCTTTTCATTTTGGCCATGGAACCATTGCAAAGATTGTTTGAATTGGCCACAAGGGACGATCTGCTTTCACCAATAAACAACAGAACTGCAAAATTGAGAGTGAGCTTGTATGCAGACGATGCAGCCGTGTTCCTCAACCCGGTACGCGAAGATGTTGCTGCTACGGCCCAGATCCTCAAGCTTTTCGGTGAAGTGTCTGGCCTCATCACAAACAGAGCTAAATGCGCAGTGTATCCAATCCGGTGTGAGAACGTGAATATAGAAGGGGTGATGGAGGACTTTCAATGTTCCATTGGAAGTTTCCCTTGCACATATTTGGGACTTCCTCTCCATTACAGGCAGATTGGCAGAGTTGAGATTCAGCCCCTACTGGATAAGATGGCCAATAGACTCTCCACATGGAAAGGAAAATTTTTAAACAGAGCTGGCCGACTGAGGTTAATGACCACGGTTTTGTCTTCAATGCCAACATATTTTTGTACAGTCTTTACTCCCAAAAGGTGGGCTATCAAGAAGATGGATAAAATTCGTAGAGGCTTTTTTTGGAAGGGTTCAGAAGATGCTTCTGGAGGTCATTGCTTGGTTGCATGGAAGAAGGTGAGAAGGCCTAAAAAGTTGGGAGGTCTTGGAGTGTTGGACATGGAACTATTTAGCAGGGCGTTGCAACTTCGGTGGCTATGGTATGAATGGAGGGAGCCGGACCGGCCGTGGGTTGGAACGGAGGTGCCGTGCAATGAGGACGATAAGCAACTTTTTAGAGCTAGTACTACAGTGACACTAGGCGATGGTCGTAAAGCGCTGTTTTGGGAGTCGGCATGGCTGCAAGGTCGTGCGCCAAGAGACATTGCGCCCAGTTTGTTTCGACTGGCATGGAGGAAAAGAACACACAGTACGTGATGATTTAACTAATGAGAATTGGAAAAGGGGGTTATGGAGGATGCAGACTGCCGAGGAAATGGTTGAATTTGTAAAGCTCTGGGTACTCATTCAGGAGGTCCAACTTACTGATCAACCGGACACAATCCTATGGAAGTGGACGGCCAATGGGGATTATACTTCTAAGTCAGCTTATGAATGTCAGTTTTCGTTTTGCACCTTCAACCACAAGGCGATTTGGCAGGCTAAAGCTGAGGGAAAACACCGACTCTTTGCTTGGCTGTTAATTCAGTGCAAGCTTCTGACAGAGGATAAGCTTTTGCTGCGCAATTGGCCTTGTGACCCCATTTGTTCTCTTTGTGACCAAGTGCAAGAAACGGCTGAGCATCTATGTCTACGCTGTGTTTTTACACAGCAGGTCTGGGTTTTGGTCTCACAATGCACTGAGGGTCTGATCAAGGTGCCATCGCAACACTGTACCATGGAAGAATGGTGGAATGGAACGCTGACAGGGCTGTCCAAGGAGCAAGCTCGAACGACTGCATCATGGCTTATCTATACTGCAAGGCAGGTGTGGAAGGAGAGGAATCGTAGGGTCTTTGATGGAGTTGCAGCTCAGCCAACAAGAATATTGACGCTGATCAAGGAGGACATGAAACTGAGAGCAACAGCTTGCCGAGAAGACGAGTCGTCCTTAGTTAATTAATGTTAAACTTATGGGAGTTTGAGTGTGTGAACTTTTATTTATGTAATATCGTCATTGTAAACACCGTTATTTCTCCTCTCCTTATATGACATGGCACTGCTCTTGCCCTTAAAAAAAAAAAAAAAAAAAAAAAAAAAAAAAAGAGTTCATTCATCCTGAAACTCTAGAGCGATAAAACAACACTGAAGAGTTTGGTCAGGAAAAGTAAATCGCAACATACCTATTTCACACACGAGTTAACTTTCACCTGAATTTGACAGTTAGGAAATCTGACAAAGAGGATCAACAGTTGCATACTAGCTACCTGTTCCCAAAGAAAAAACAGGGTGCTAGCTAGATCATTGTTAGTGTGTTGAGTGCTAGGAACAAGTCAGTAATGTGTTTCGGCTCCTGCAGGGACACATGAAAAAAAATCAAGATACAACACACAGAAAACATTAGCAGAGGAGGTGCAAACCGTGTGTTTACTATACCAATTAGAAAGGCATACTCCCTGAACAATTGCTAAGCGGCATCCATGACACGAGAGTAACAAGAGCGGCACAAGACATGGTCTTACCACAGGTGCTTGTGCAAACAAGCGAACAACAGATGACAAAACATGACTGAACAATATCAGAAAACAGTAAGTACTATTCCATCAGTAAATTTCAACACACTTTCAGATGTCAAGCTCTCAACCCTCCTGTTCACATATAACAATGAAAATCAAAAGATCCTCTACACATATTTGTTGTCCCAGTAAGGCATAAGTAACTCAGAGTATCTAGCAGCTAGATTCTGGTTTGGACTAGAGTTAGGCTATTATCATGTTCATGCCTCCTGCACTCAATTATGTAGACCAAAAATGGTAGCAAAAAGAAAAATCAGAGTGAAACATCAAGTTAATTAGATCACATAACTGTACCGTAAACCATAAGGTATTTTTAGCCACCGCTGTATAATGCAGGCCGGCTCATGATCCTGTAATTGTGTCAATTCAGGATGTTTGTTCACATGAACATATGCTCCTTCTCTGAAATTTGAAACAGTACATACTTTTGCCGTTCTTCTCTTCCCCGAAATCAAACCACAATCCTGCAAATTTTCCAGGACTCGGTGTGTCTGAGGACCGGTGGATGGTCGCTTCCTGGTGTGATGAGTGATTGACAACATGGTGTGGACTGACGTTTCCCTTGGCTCAAGTATTGCAGGTGTAGAATGCGGCTTGATTGCATTGGTGCAGGTGAAGAACAGGCGCGAAAGGTCTTAGCCATGGCGGCCTCCGAGGAGCGGAGAGACAAGTAGCCTTGGTTCGAGGGACCCGGTGGCCAGATGGATCAAGTGCGGTTCACATGGTGCAAGAACGAGCAAGGGGACGTGGTTCCGGTGCGAGGTAGCGGCTCACAACCGAAGCTCGTACGCGGACGTAAAGCCGGTGCAAGGTAGCGGCTAATGACCGAAGCTTGCACGCGGGGTTTGGTGATTTGGCCACAAAATCATCGGTGGACGAAGCCGGTGCAAGGTAGCGGCTCACAACCGAAGCTTGCACGCGGGGTTTGGTCATTTGGCCACAAAATCATCGGTGGACGGTTTCCCTTGGTTTGGGCCTCAAAACCAAGGCCGAGGACTCGACGAGGCGAAGTTCGGGCAGCTGGGCCGAGGTGACCAGCCAGGCCCAAGTTCGGCGTCGAGGAGCTTCGATCCGGAGGACACGCGGCGTGACTGCAAGGCTTGCGTCGGAGGGAAGCTAGCTTGCGGTGGAAGGTGTCCCAGCCGGAAAATATTCGCAACTATGACAAATTTGCCCCTAAGGGGTATTGTGTTGTATGCTTCATGTGAGGGCGTTCTGGACATTTGCAGGGCGCCTATATATATGAGGAGTGGCTATTGTGGGTACCATCCCTTGGAGAGGATAGGTGGTAGACATCTCATTTGTTTGTGAGAGAGTCTTTTCTAGGGTTTGAGAGGGAGAGAGAGGAGGGATCTTTGATTTGATCTTGTTGCCATTCTAGCTTTGTTTGTACTAGCAAGTGGCTTGTAACCGCACATAGTGAAGCAATCCAAAGTTCAATTTCGTGCCATGATTTGAATCCACGAGCTCCTTTTCTTTTTCCTATTTTCGAAGCTATTTTTGGGTGATTTTCGTTCTTCACTTCCTTAGGCGTTTTCTCTCGGATTTCTTTGGGGGATTCACGTATGAGTGCCTCGTGCTTTTTTTGCTGGTGATCTCTTGCCCCCAAACGCCGAAAATCGCTTTGGATTTGAAGTTTTTGGATGAACTCGAGTTCTTGGTGTTCTTCACGAGATCTGTGATTCCAGGAGTTCTAGGACGTTTGGGGCCAAGATCTTTGGGGCATAGCCTCTCCTTGAGGTGTATATCATCTACCCAAAATCTTGTCTCAAGACTCCAAGTTGTTTGGGAGATCCATTCTCGAGTTGACCTTTTCACTGCGTCGATCGATCGATCCGATCATTTATCCTTGACTGGGTCGGATCAATCGACCGCTAGGAGTTCGCAGCCCTGCAGTCTTGAGTTGAAAGTTTTATCTGTGTTGATCTATCGATCCGATCGCTTCTTCCTGGCTCGGTCGGATCAATCGACCGCTTGCCTTCGCAACCTTGCAAACTCTCTGGTAGAAGTCGATATTTCGATTGAATCCTCCGATCGACTCTTGGTCGGATCATCCGATCGCGCTGAGAGAAAAGTGAGTTCAGTGACTCGACTGTTGACCTATTGATCCGATCGGTGGCTCTTGTACAGGTCGGATCAATCGACCGGTGTTTTTCACTCAACAGCGGTCGGAGCATTGGCAATCAATCCGACTGATGCTTTTCATGTGCGGTCGGATCAATCGACCCATGCAAATGTCGCTGATTCGATCTGTTGTTTTCTCCCAGTGACGGTCGGAGCATAGGGTGTAACTCCGATCGACTTTTTCCTTACACGGTCGGATCAAACGACCTGTGTATTTGGCACAGATTCAATCTGGTGTTTTCTCACAGTAGCGGTCGGAGCATTGGTGATAACTCCGACCGGTGCTTTTCCTGTCCGGTCGGATCAAACGACCCGTACAATTTCCTCTGAACTCTTCCTGTTGAGGCCGCGTCTTGTGCTCGATTTGTTCGAATCTTTTTCCGCTGCTTTGATCTAGTTCCTAGGGTCAGTAGCTTCTTAGTAGCTACGTGATCTTGGCTAGATCGTTTGGTTGGCTTGGAGTTGATTTGGGAAAAGCCAGATTTGGGAAAAAAAATTATCGGCTCTCATTCACTTCCCCCCTCTCTGGTCGCCGTTTCGGTCCTTCGAGGATACTTGTTCAAAACCACACATGCTCTGCTTCTATGTATCAGAATCAGCATCCATTACTTTGGGCGTGTTTAGATAGGAGGGTGGAAAATTTTCGAGATGTCACATCAAAGAAAATTTATCATTTAGGAGTAGTAAATGTAAACTATTAGTAAAACTAATTACAGATCTAGTCAGTAAATCGCGAGACAAATCTAATGACGGGTAATTAGAGGGTAATTAATTAACAATTAGCGGATGATTACTGTAGCATTACTGTTGCAAATCTTGGATTAAGTAGGCTCGTTAGATTCGTCTCGCGACATACACTCCATCCATGTAATGAATTATTTTTTCGTCTACATTTAGTGCTTCATGCATGTAAGATTCTCTTTTGAAAAAAATTTCGCATGGCAACTAAACACGGCCTTTCTATAGATCACCGTGACCGAACCATTTGTTCTTGATTAGCTCTGTCAGGCTTGTCTTCAATCTTCACTGCACAGCAAGTCAGCAATCCTGCAGGGACGGAATGGCCGGTCGTCAATTTGAGCATTCATCGCTACCATATCAACCATTCAGCGAAAGAAATCGATGCACCATTTCAGGGGGCAATCTGCTGTCTGCAGAACTATTTGAAAGTGTGTTGGTCCTGAGTCTCACTGTTGCAGGTACTAAATGAGTTGCAGTTTGCAGCTGCATGCAGGGATTCCATTGGCTGGCGACTGCCGAGGCAGCTGCGAGGCCTTTAGGGCTCGTTCGCTTTCATTGGAATGGTTCCACCCGGATTGAGATGGATATAGTATAAACTTTATGATACTTACAATAAGAGACCGGGATTTAATCCAGGTGAAGAAACAATTTACCCATGATAGGGGACAATAAGAGACCGGGAATTAATCCACTAGTCAAGAGGTGGGGAACCAATCCAGGTCTTTTGTTGTCCATATCATGAGTAAATTGGTTCTTCACCTGGAATAAATCCCGGTCTCTCATTGTAAGTATCATAAAGTTTGTACTATATTGATCTCAATCCGGATGGAACCATTCCAATGAAACCGAACGAGCCCTTAGCAGGAACGGAGACGGCCCGCATGCGGCGGCGTTCCGGCGAGCCGCGGCTGGAAGCATAGGTTGCGGTCTCGGCTCGTCCCAGGGGGTCAGGGCCTTGACGGAGAGCCTGTCCGAATGGTAGTTATACTAGCCCTGAGCAGCGAACTGCCGGCGGCGGCGGTGCCTGTGGGTGGACGGAGGCCGTCACGGGAGATCGGCGGCGCGGCCTCGCCGGCTGTCTCGCGGCCGCGCCGAAAGATTTGCAGAAGCACCCCTTAAAACTTTGTAAAAAGCCCCCTAAACTGGCAGAAGCACCCCTTAAAACTTTGTAAAAAGCCCCCTAAACTGAATCGCGATTAATAATCGCAATCCGAATATATGCAAATTAGCCCCTATATCAGATCGCAATTAATAATCACGATCCGACTATTTTCGTATAACCCCTATTTTGGGTATAGACTCTTACAAGTAGAACCCTAGTGCGGCTCAGTTCTTCCTCTTGCCCGTCTCCGGCGCCGGCCCACCCGCCGCTGCCGCCATCCCCGCCGGAATCGCGAAGCCCCGTCCTTCCCCTCTTCGAATGAGGTAATCCTTGTTCCAGTTCCGCCGCCGCCGCCATCCTCGCCCTCTTAGAGTGCGACATGCTTGTCTCCGGCTCCGACAGACGGCGGCGCGCTGGCCGGCACTGGAGGAGCGCACATCTCGCCGGCGGCGATCCGGCGGCGAGATATCTTCCCTTCACCGCTCGCCGGCGCTGCTTCGTTCACGTGTCCGTGCCAGTACACCCTCTCGCCTCTCTTTCTCAAGCAGAGATTACTTGTAGTGGGGAAAAGCATTTGTGTTTGATTCATTCATGCCATGAAAGGCTGTAAAGAAACTTGTTGAAATGCCAGTCCAACTTGAATTTCTGTAGCTGAGTCAATAACAAATGCTCTGCAGTACAAGTTACACCTTCAGAGAAGCAACTTGTGTGTGAATCATTGACACTTTGACAGACATCTTGATAATTGCATGACTCTGACAATAGTCCACACTGCCGGAAAGGAACACAGAGAGCAACCGCAGTTTGTCGATCTTTCCGATGTTAAAAATGGTTCAGTTCTTCTCCTGTAGACTGAAGAGGAGAGGTTTTTGACAGCAGCTGACATGTCAAGATGACAACTGATCCCAATTGCTTGATCTTCGAGACGAGAGGCGCCAAATTCCATCTCGATACCTTATACAAGCAACTAATTTGAGTGTTCCTGTATCTCAAAAAATCTGAAGATACGCAGACAAAAGAATGAATCAGATGATGATGAGGTTATTGAAGACTAACAATATGCTGAACTGAGTTTGTTGAATTTGGAACCTGAAACAATCAAGTACATGTCCTGGGAAATGACAGACATACTCCCTATCTGGCCGTACTCGTCTTTCCTCGATGGTGGAAGACTCATGGGCTGGGCCGACTGCGGGCATAGCCGCAGTCCTGATGGACCACAAGGTAAGCTGTGGTCTGTGGATGCGCCCAAACAGATCATCCAGAAACTCTCGAGCGATGAAAACAACACCCGGGAGATGGTCAAGAATAACTCTTTGTTTGATGATCCCATGAGGAAAAAAAAAGAAAATTGCAACATACCTATTTCACACACAAGAACTCATTCTTTTTCACCTGAATTTGAAAGGCTAGGAAATATAACAACGAGAATAAAGAGTTGCATACTAGCTAGCTGTTCCCAAAGGGGGGAAAACAGAGGGGCTAGCTCTTCCACACCAGAATCTGCATGCATTGCTTTCTATAGATCACAGTGAGCGACCCATTTGTTCTTGATTAGCTCAGTCTTTTCTTCAATCTTCACTGCACAGCATGTCAGCAATCCTACAGGGACGAATGGATGTTCCATCTCAGGAGATAATCTGCAGCAGAACTATCTGAAAATGTGTTGCTGCTCACAGCTGCAGGTAAATGAGTTGCAGTTGCAGCCCTTGCAGCCTTGCAGGGCAGGCTTCTAGCAGCAGTAGCAAATGGCGTTTCGCTGGAGTACGTACCAAACCAAAGCTCTTCAGACCATTCGCAGAACATGCCCTGATCTTCACCTCTGAACATTTGCAGTCAGAGGCTCACTCACCCTGAGATGCGACGGCAAACCTACAGCATGGTCGATGCGCAAGCAAGACATACGGTTCAGGTATTATAACGTCGAAGTAGATTGCTCAAGAACATGGCTTTGAATCCTGAAAATTGTATCAAGGAAACTGAACTGAACATGGCAATTGCTTGTTCGCGTCAGGTGTACCTGAATGGCCCGGTCAGCGAGACAGCGATCCTGGTGTTGCTGGACAACCAGGGGATGTGGAACCTGAGGTCGGCGAGCTTGGGAGCCTGGGACCGGCAGTGCCAGATCTGGATGCTGGAGCAGAGCTTCTCCAGCGATTCGGCCATCGGCTTACCACACTGACAAACAAGATGATAGGTGAGAAACTGTTTTGCTGACTGATGTCAATAGTTTATTTCTGCTTGTTGTATGCCTGTGGGCAAAGAAAGACCTCAGACTGAAGCAGTCCAATGATCTTTTCCCCTGATGCATTGTTGATCCAGGATTCACGGATATTTAGTGTAGGTTTTATTTGGATGTTTGCCAGATTGTGTGTAAGAAGAGGTGCATCAACAGTCGGCATGTTTCATTGCTCAAAAAAAAAAACAAAAAAAAAACAGTCGGCATGTTTCAGTTGACACGCTACTGCTTCAAATGCTTTCATGTTCAACAGTCGGCATGTTGAAACAAACTGAAATTAGGAGGGAATAAGTGAATAACGTAGAGATCTCTAGCGTTTCAGCTTCAAATGCTCGTTTTCTACTTAAACATGAAAGGAACAGTGTCCTTTCTTCACTGTAGGTTAAACATCCAAGTCTTACCAGCTTACGGACAAGGCCAATAGAACTTGACAGCAACAATCAAATTAGGGAAGAATAGGAGCTTTGGCGCCTGATGCTAAAAGCATTCGCACCAATAAACTTTAAGCCCAAAAATCCATCAAAAGAAACACAAACCCCCGAAGGTCAGTACATTAAGTCCAGCACTAATTTAATTGAAGCTAAACATCTTTCACCCCAAAAAGATTATTCTAAAAGCTGCTCGCAGTGAAGAGCACTGAAAAAATTTATTTCAAAAAGAGCACTGAAAAGCACTTGACGCAGGAGCTCTTGGTGTCTCGTCTGTAAAAGTTGCTGCTGCTCCCAGTGAATGTAAAACCAGCTGGTTCTGGAATCAAGTTTCCACTCCCAATGAACGTTTGTTTGCCACCAACCACATGGGTCAACAAGCCGTGGCCACTAAGGCCAGTCTCAGTGGGGAGTGTCATGAGCATTAAATATCATGCCACATCAACAATTTTGCTGACATGGCAGTGATATTTATGAGGGGAGTGTCATTGGATGAGAGAGGATGTCATGGTGATGACACTCCCCTGGCACAGTTCTCAAAGTTTTCAGTCTTGGTAATCGTACGATGACACTCTCCACTGAGACTAACCTAATAACCAAATAGCACAAAATTTTCTGTTGACGCCCTTGTTTAGTTCCAAAAACGAAATCTTTTCACCCATCACATCAAAGGAAAATATTAGATGCATGGAGTATTAAATGTAGACGTAAAAGGTGAAAAGTTACATAGATAGGCTGTAAATCGCGAGACGAATCTAATGAGGCTACTTAATCCATGATTTGTAACAGTAATGCTACAGTACTCATCCGTTAATTATGAATTAATTATCCTCTAATTACTATCGTTAGATTCGTCTCGAGATATATAACTTTACATCTCTATCGTCTACATTTACTACTACTAAATCAATAAAATCAAAACCCGAAATCTTTTCAGGCACTAAACACGGCCGAGTAAACACTTATGTTGGTAACTACCCTTTATTTTTCTTTTTCCTTTTTAGTTTCTCTCGTGACAGATACCTTCTTGGCTCGTCCTAAAATTTTGATCAACTGTCAAGATCCTATCTCATCTTATACCACAGAGTTGATCTTATCGTGCTGTTGCCCTTTCGTGTTTGCGTTTGCTACATATTTGATTTGAAATGTACATGTTCATAAAGAGAGGCGCCGAAGAAAATGCAACTCGCGTTGCCATTACAGGCTTACAACCTCTATCTTTGAAACCTAAGTGTGTATAATAATTACTAGCAAGATGCACGTGCATCGCTACGATGAAATAAAATAATTTTGTATTTGAAAATGTATAGATTTTTATTCATAATTTGCTAGCTAATTTTTTTTTGTACCATGATGGTGGCTACACTTATTGTGACATATGACAGTAATTCTAACATGATCAAATAAGGTATATTGCATTCCTAGATTACAAACAACCAACATACATTGCTTATGGTATGAAGGCTGCCGGCAAAGTTGCAGATGGGTTCGAACCCCTCCATGTTCGTCGAGGTCACGTTACACAGATAGCGAGCTTCAGTCGTGGAACTGCCACCTGGACAGATTGGTTGTTTGTGTGAACACTATTGCCCTGCTCTTCACCTCTGATTGCTGAACATTTGCAGACACAGGCACGGCAAAATGGCAAACCTGCTATACAATCGACCCGCAAGCACAGGTTTCATAACTTGGAAGTAGATTGCTCAAGAACATGGCTCGGAATGTATCAAGGAAACTGAACTTAACATTAGAATCTTGAACACTGTATCGACGAAACTGAACGGACATTCAGAATTGTTTGTTCGCGTCAGGTGTACCCCTTGAAAACAAGTAAAAAAGAGAGAACATTCCGTAATCGTGCTGTGAAAGATGCAAAATGGCAATGGTCGTTGGTCACAGCAAGATTTTAGCCAGATGGCACAACAATTTAAATGCATCACACGGAACCTCTGACAGGAAGAGCAAACAAACGATCCATCTCTGAACACTGAACACCTCTCATCTCACCCTGAGATTGAGGGTTGTTCTTCCCAAGAAACAAATTTAAAACAATACTATAGAAAACATTGATGGCATAAACGAATGAAGCGAGCTTTTAAGCCAAGGACGAAAGAACTATATATCCAATCAACCGAGCAACAAAAAAGCATCAACACAGAGGCATTCAGGCAAATAATCTGGGTTCCATAGATCACTACTCCATTCCATTGTTAGATACAGTAACTGATAGATAGATAGATCGGGCAGTGCCATCCATGAACATGGCTGCCTTACAGCTTGATTGCAAACAGAAACATACTACTCCGATGGCACACTACTGCAGCTAGTGATAGGTAAGATAGATGTAGATGGGTAACTGTAAGCAAGAACAGCTACTGATGCAACTACCAGAACCACAAACACTACTGGAACAGGTCTTACGGGCACCAAATGAGGAGAACATCGGTTGACGAAAAAGCCTCCACTTTGTCTTCCATGGCTCCTTCTTCGGAAACCTTGACCAGCCCAAGCTTCAGACCAATGCTCCTGCCAGCAGCGCTCACTCTCCTGCCCCCTGCACCAGCTGCTCTGCCAACAACCATCACGGGCGAGGCAATCGTCTGGCCAATGTATCCAAATGCGGTACCATAGAGGTTGTGCATGATTTCCTTCGTCTTCTGATCTCCGGAGATTTCATGGAGCTTGTCACGAGCTTCCTCAACGGCGTACCGTATCCCAACCATGAATCCCACAGCGCCAACAATGGCAATCTCAAGGAACACCCCACCAAGGATGACCAGAGTTTGATTGTTCCGGGCGATCCTGCTCTTCTTTCTCTCCGTAGCGCTGGATCAGAAAAAGGAAGCATCAATCGTATGTAACAAACTATCAGCAGCAAGTCACTCCAGCAAAGAATGGAAATCAGCAACTTCAGCTTACCTGTTGGTGTCGAGAAGCCCTTCGACTTCCTTGAGCAAGCTCGTCTCATGCTCCTTGAGCAATGCTTTGAGGATGGCAGGGAGGTCGCCGTCGCCGGTCAGCTTGTTGGCGACCTCGCCGGCGGCGGCGTCCGTCTTCTTGCCCCCCGCGTCGATGGCGAGGGCGGACTCCCCCTTCATCTTCTCGCCTTCGTCGCCAGGCAGCTGCTTCTCGGAGATCTCGCCGGCGGTAGGGTCTTCGCCGGAGAGGTGGGTCTTGGGGTCGGCGGCGGCGGCGGCATCCGGCGGCTTGTTGGCGCCGTTCTTGGCCCCCGCATCGAAGGCGCGCGAGACCTCCTCCTCCGTCTTCTCGCTTCCGTCGCCAGGAGGTTGCTTCTTGGACACGTCGCCGGCGGTGAAGGCGTCGCCTTCGCCTGAGAGGTGAGGCTTCTTGGGTTCCTCGGCGGCGGCGGCGCCATCCGGCTTGTTGGCGCCGTTCTTGGCCCCCGCATCCAAGGCGCGAGCGGCCTCCACCTCCGTCATCTCGCCTCCGTCGCCAGGAGACTGCTTCTTGGACACGTCGCCGGCGGTGAAGGCGTCACCTTCGCCTGAGAGAAGGGGCTTCTTGGGGTCCTCGACGGCGGCGGACGGCTTCTTGGCCCCCGCGTCGATCGCGACGTTCTTGCCCTCCTTCCTCTTCTCCTCGCCGGCGCCGCCGTCGCCCCCTTGGCCGGGATCTTGACCTCCCACCCCCTTGGCCGTGCTGTCGCTGGAGAAGGAGAAGGCCAAGGGGTGAAAGATGGCCGGCGCAAGAGGCCGGAGGCGAGGAGGTCCAGCTCCAGGCCCGCGCGGCCCGAGGAGCGGCGGCGCGCGCTGGGAGAGGAGCGCGGGGGCGGGGGCGGGGGCGGGGCAAGGGAAGCGGCGCCCGAGCGGCGGCGCCAAGGGCTGCAGGCGCGCCCCGAGCGCGGCGGCGGCCGCCCGTGCCCTCCCGCCGGCAGCGACAGCCAGCGTACGAGCCGCCATGGCCACCCCGGGTTCCCTTTGGATTTTTGGGGGAGAAAGAGAAGGCTTTGGGGGGGGAGAAGTAGGGTTTCTGGTTGCTGTGCGTGAGGGGAAGAAGAGGGGAGTAGCTAGCTTAAAAAGAGAGACGGTGGGGTGGTGGAGGGGGGAGAGGAAGAAGGGTGTGGTGGTGTCCAGCCAGTGGAGGCGGACGGGGAAGGAAGGCGCTCCTGTACGCTTCCGACACGTCGCACAACATGGGCCCAGCGCCCAGGGCACACTCTCTCCCCCGTTTTGAAAACAGTGATTTTTTCTTTCCCAAACATTTTCTTTTTAGAAAAATGAGTTGAGGAAAACTGAATTCGATCTTTTATTCAGATGATCGAGATCAAATTCGAGTGCAGATTTGCTTTTTTTTTTTGAAAATTTATAGTGCACGTACGTGTTACTGTAACCATGGTATGAGATCGGGCAGGTGCAGACCATTGGTAACGATGATTACCATAACACAAGACAGGCCGTGCTCTCAGGTGGTGGTTGTGACTCGCCGGTGAAAGAAAAAATCACCGTGGCTCCAAAAATGGAGCCATGGCGGCGACACAGTGAAAAAGGTGGGAGCGGCAGGTCAAGGCTCTTTTGCCACCCCTAATGGACCCTAGCCAAGTGCCAGTCCGTATGCGCCGGATGGGAGTGCGTGACATGCCGGGACGCGCGTGATTCTCCATCTACGACACCCGTTTCATCTCATCGGATCGCCATTTCAATTTTCAATGACGGGACAAAAACACTCCAGCATTTCGCTCCCTGATCGCAGACGCTGTACTGCAGCAACACCTAATTTAACTTGTGCGTTAGCAACATGATTTTTCTTTTTTGATTGAAGAAAACAAACATGATTTCTTGTTAGGGGCTTCGATCACATACCAGTAGCAAGCACTAGATGGCGACGCAGAAGATCCCAGCAAAAACGTGCAGGTGCTACATGCATCGTCTTTGCAAGTGCAAATGGTCGCTGTCACCATGCGTTAATTGGCAAGATCTCCTATTCCAGACAGCGCACGTAATTAACCACCACGTGCGGGCAAAACGGCCACAGAAAATCCTCGGTCACAACTTTTGTGGGCCTTTCATGCCCCCGGCACCTCTCAATTACAGTAGAGTGGTAGGCTTTTGGATCAAACACATAATTAATGTTTGTTCTACTTGGGCTGAACATAAACTAATCAAGCTAATAAGCTCTAACCAGCAATTAGCATTATTTGTACAATTAGCCGCATAATTAGCTCATATGTTTTTAGCATCTAAATAAGATGGTTAAAGTTTAGCATTGAGGTACAAAAGGAGTATAGATGAGAAACGACCGAAATATCCATTGTGGAGTACATCCCAGCCGTCTAAAAGGGGACATGATAGTCTTTTTTAAGTGACTTTTAGTCCATAGATCCAGACAAAAATATGCCGTGGGTAATCCAAATTAACGGAGTAGGACTGTAGGAGAGCTCTTCCCTCTGTAACTCCATTCTCCCTAGATCATCAGACGCGACCGCGCAGCATGTGAAGCGAAGCCTCCTCTAGTCCTCTAGCTAGTCCACTTTGGACTCAAGTGTCCAGCCGTTCAGGTAGGGAATTTGTTGATGGCTTTTTTTTGACACATGATTAGGGCCGGCGCTTGGGAAGGTTTAATAAGAGATCGAACCTAGATCGAAGATGAGATTCGAGTCGGAATCGGATCGGAGACAGATTCATGAAGTCAGAATCAGACTCGGAGAACCGATTGAAGGCGTTGCGAGCTTTGGGTTGAATTGGGCCGCTGATGGGCCAGGTCGTTGAGTCTTAGGTTAAATAAGTTTCTTTCTTTTGCGTCAAGTTTGTTCGAGTTGTAATCGACTTGGAGTCTGTAAGTTCCAGGGTATAAATATAAACCCTGAGGGTCGTGAGAAGTCTAGATACTCATCAAAACAAAAACCTTTACTACCTTGCATTTACTACTCGCAATTTACTTACAAGTCGGCGACTTCGCCAAGCTTTTTCTCTTTCAACGAGTTCTCCTGGGGCTAGTCAAGGCGATCCAGATCTCCAAGGCTTGCTCGTGAGTTCCGCTTCTACTGAGTAATATCTAAGCTTTAGCATCGGGCGCATCGCTGTTGCTCCGTTTAGATTTATTCGACAGTTATCGGTACTTGCTAGATCTACAAGTCTTTTCTTGTTGTTTTAGCTTTTACCACCATCTATCCAGCTTAGAATTTTATCCAATCGGCTCTGTCAAAGGCGTAATCTTGATATTTATCCGATAGCTGATTAATATTGTTCTAAGTGTTGCTTTACTAAGCCATATCGGATCGCTTCACGGTTGTCTTGTATTGCTTACTCATCAATCGGCTTTCTGCTGTTTGATCTATCGAAATCGGCTCCCTATGCTGTTTCATCGTATATCGGAATTGGTTCTTCAATATCCGATTGTGCTAACAAGAGAATCGGCTCCTCAGCTGTTTGTTAACATCCGATTTTATCCCTGTCAATCAACAGGTCAGATTGACTGGCACGCCCCGGTTTTCAAGGCCACACCTTTGCTCGTGTGTTAGTACGCATCTGTCTCCGCCTGATTTTTACGTCAACACACTTTTGGCACGCCCGGTGGGACGCGAGAAGAAAAACTCGCGATGGCTCCAAAAAAAGCAACTTAAAAGGCAGGCAACTTCTGCAATGTAGATCCTGAGAATATCATTGAAGTGACCTTCGATGATTTTAATGAAGAGCAGAAGAGAGAGTTTGAACTTCACCAGGAAGAGTACCGCAAAGAGTATCTCAAGTCTTTCTGTGCTACTAAACGGGAAGAAGCTGTTAAGAAAGCTCTGCTTACTCTTCCACGCACAATTACTATTGCTGAATCATCGGTGAAGCTTCAGGAGATGGTTGATGCTTTTATTCATTATGCTTTTATTAATCAATCTCCTATACTGACAAATACAGTTCGCAATGTTGTACTGGTGCAACTGCGTGAAGATCCAATGTTGGCAGGACTCAGAGGCCCAGCATATCACCCTCCATATTCTTATTATGGAAATCCTTTTTATAGAGCTCCTGTCAATCCAGCATTCGGATCTGGTCCGTTTGCATCTAGCAATACAACAGGAACTTTTGCACCAGTATCAAATGCAACAACAAGTGTCGGTGCATCGGTTTCGGCTTTAGCTACTTTTTCGACACCTACATCTGCAGGATTAACATCAGATACTAATTGAATTCCAGAGTCCTCTTCTATGGGTGCCATGAATTCTCAGAGCCAATCGACTGGTGCTATGAATTCTCAAAGCCAATCGGCTAGTCAGCCGTCTGGATCAGTTATGAGGAACACAACGTCTAAGAGTTCATCAGGGAATTCGACTTCACAGATGGCAGGATTACATACTTCATCCGAGTCAGCCCCTAAGAGTTTGGGAACCGGCACTTATAATCCAGAAACAGGATGGGGTATGCCACCCGATTTTGGCAAAAAGACTGAGAATGAGTCTGTCTCGCAAAAGGAAGATGTTGCCTGGGTTCAACATAGTGATGGAGAAACTTGGTCTCTGGTAGATAGTAACTATAAAACCATATATCAGATGCGAGTACCAGCCAACTTTACTCCGTTTAATACTCAGCAACCTAATCAGATGGTGCAGTCTAACGCTGGTCAAACTAATACATCGATTTCTCAACCGATTCAAACTTATGTACCTCCGAATCCTACTGTACCTCCTGCTCCGACGGCACCTCAAACTCTGCCACCTGCTAGCTTTCAGTTCAAAGGGCCGCCATTGCCTCAATCGGATGATCAACCTACAGAGCAGTCTCCTCAAAAACCGATTGATTGGTCATCCCAGATAGCCGATGTAATTCATAATCAATTCGGCTTAAAACCAAAAGTTCAAAGCGTCATGTATCGCCCTCCTTACCCCGCACATTATGACATGATGTCTTACCCTCCTCGATGTCGGATCCCTGAGTTCACAAAGTTTACTGGTCAAGATGACGTTTCAACTGTAGAGCACGTTAGTCGATTCCTCATGCAATGTGGAGAAGCTGCTAATGTTGATTCGTTGAGGGTCCGATTATTTTCAAGTTCCTTGTCTGGATCGGCTTTCAATTGGTTTATGACTTTGCCACCAAATTCCATCATTTTGTGGTCCGATCTGGAAAAGCAGTTTCATCAGTATTTCTTTGCCGGGGTTCATGAGAAGAAGCTTTTCGATTTAACTAACATGAGGCCGAGAAACGATGAATCAGTTTCCTTATACATTGCCCGATTCAGAGATGTCAGAAATAAATGCTTCAGTTTGATGTTGACAGACAAGCAGTTGGCTGAGGTGGCTTTCGATGGTCTTTTGCCTTATTTGAAGGAGAAATTTGCTAATCAAGAGTTCGAAAGCATAAAAATCAGCAGTATGAGCCGAGAAGGAATTATCAGAAAAGGGTTAACTATGCAGGCTATGGGTCTGATTATGAATCTGATGAAGGAGAAGAAATCGGTCTTGCAGAGTGGGTTAAAAATAAGAAGCCGATTTCGGTTCCCTTTGCCAAGAAAGAACCTGAAAAATTCGGCTTTGATATTACAAAGGCTGATAAAATCTTCGACATGCTTCTGAGAGAGGGGTTGTTCAAGTTGTCTGCTTATCATAGGATTCCCTCAGAAGAAGATTTGAAAAAGATGGTTTATTGCAAGTTTTATAATGCCACATCTCATAATACTAATGACTGCAAGGTATTCCGTCAACAACTGCAATCGGCTATCGATCAGGGGAAAATTAAATTTGAATTACCTAAGAAGCCTACCAAGCCGATGAAGATTGATCAACATCCTTTCCCTGTTAACATGGTGGAAATAGCCAAAGAAGAAGTTGTTCCCAAGAAAATTCTTACTTCGCAATTAGCTAAGGAAAAGGGTTCTGTTGATCCTAAAGTCCAAGTTTCCATGTCTGATTTAAGAGGAAAAGAGAAATCGGAAGAAGCTGGAAGTTCTAAAAGTCAGGAAAGGCGAGTTACTTCCCGAGAATTAATCAATAAATTTCAGAGGGAGAATGAGCAGTTCCGATTTAAAGAAGAGATGAGGCAAAATAATGCTGATCATTGGAGGTGTCCTTTCTTCATTTATTGCTAGGAAGAAGGGATTAAATTGCCTACTCCTGATAATTGCCCAGAGTGTAATGGGCAAGGTTGGAATTCTCGGCCAATGAAAAGGCCGTGTTTCGATGAAAGACGTGATCGGTCTGACAGGAAAGACCAGCGATCGGTCAGTAGGGACCGACAAGATGACTCAAATCGGTGAATTCCTGTTCATGAGAGACTTGGCCGTAGAGTCGATATAAGGGACCTATTGGGAAGGAAACCGTATATGAGCCGGGAAATTGAAGACATGGCTAATGATCGGGTCCCTGATGATGAAATCATGCGAAGAGATCCTGAAAGAGGGCCGATTCATGATCGACAGCTTTCTCACCGATTCAAAGAACCACAGCCACAATGGTGCCCTGAAGGATTAACCAAATCGCAGAAGAGGCGTGTCCAAAGGTTGAGGCAGATTGAGTTAGAGGAGCAACGCCGAGCCAATAAAGGCAGCAACAATCGGGTGTGGAAGGTAAAGGCCAACGATCATGATCGGGATGATGCTCCAGCGGCTGATGTTCTAATGGCATTTATTTTGCCAAGGGAATTTATGGCATTGGATGAAGTAATAGAATCGGATATTGAAGAATGAACTGCCTAGTTAGCATTGGAATCAGCACCTGCTACTTTTGAAAAGCCAGAAGAAGAAGACCGACAGCACTTAAAGCCTTTATTTTTAAAATGTTATATTAATGGAACTCCGATGACTAGGATGTTGGTCGATGGTGGCGCTACTGTTAATCTATGCCATACACCGTGTTAAGGAAACTCGGCAAAGGAGAATCCGATTTGATGAAAACCGATTTGATGCTCCGGGACTTCGAAGGAAAAACCTCTCCGGCCCGGGGAGGCACTTTGTGTTGAATTGACGATCGGCAGTAAGACTCTGCCTACTACGTTCTTTGTTATCAATGGCAAGAGTTCTTATAATATGCTCCTGGGACGAGACTGGATTCATGCTAATTGTTGCATTCCATCTACAATGCATCAATGTGTGATTCAGTGGATCGGAGATTCGGTTGAAGTGGTAAACCGATGCTCCGTTCAATATTGCAACTGCTGAAGTTTGCCCATGGAGTTATGAAGTGACTTGCATATCAGGACAGGCTATTGATCTGGATTTTCTTAAGATGTCCGATTTTGGCTTACAATCGATCCAAGCAGTTGGTCCTGAAGAGTTGTCTTGATGGGTGCAGAAGACAACAAAAAACTAGGTTACAGATTTACGTCGACTGATGAATTGGAAAAAGTTAAAATATTAATGAGTCGATTCATGAACCGATTATTGATCGGAGGAATAAGGAAAAACATACAAGGAAAACGAATCGGATACATGTCCGTTTCAAAGGTTCCTAAACCGATTTATATCTAAATCGGATGTTACATGGCCGATGTGACATACATCGCCCTTAGTGCAAAAAATAAAAGAAATTACAAAGAGTGCAGGTACTCTTGAATAATCTCTATTGCTCTCAGATAGCCCTCTTGTTGTTCATATGAAGCTTCAAGTCTTTGTTGTTCTTGGAGAGCTCTGGTGGTGTTGTCCGTGTCATTTCGAGTAATGTTTATCAGATGTTGTAAATCTTCCCTCAGCTCTATTCTTGATTCCAAAGAAGATAGCTGTTGTTCAAGCAAAGGGAGAGAAAATTGAAGAAGTTGAATTCTGCGTCGGACTTTTGGGATTCCTCCTGGAGGCAGGGAATTGGAATTGAAGGAGCGAAGAACGGGGATTATATCGTCTGGAAACCTCTCTCTGATTTCTCCAGCGTAAGCTTGAAGAAAGACTTCATCATGGGGAGTTAAAAGGTTCCCAGCTTGAAGCGATGCGATGATTCCATCAAGTCTCTGGGATTCAAGAGGGATCGATGTAAAGAAAAGCAATAGAAGAAGAACAAGATCAGAAGAACTTTTACCTGTTGAAACGATGCCATTTTCTATGAAAAAACTTGTGTTAGAGATGAAGATAGGAATTGGCATAGTCTCTCTATTTATAGAGGTTTTCAGTCAAGGGCATTTATGACATGGCATTTAAAATTTATGGATTGCAAGGATGACCGAAAAAGCTTGTAAATCAGGGGAGTCATTAAAGCGAATTAAAGGCAAAGCTGGGAAATCGGCTGAAAGATAGCGTACGATGGTCAAATCTACAGAGAATAGTATTTATTACAGGCCCATAAATGTTTGACAGACGAGTTACTACCCATTACAGAAGGGATCGGACTACATCTAATGCTCGCAGGCGTATCTGATTTACGTCCTCGATGACGCGTTGGTGAGCTTCGATCGATCCCTGTTGCGCTGGAATATTTCCATGAAGTTTGAGCGCCTTGAATGCCTGAGCTTTGAGGGTCTTGTTGAGTTCTTCGATCGTGGTCGGAAGTTGCTGCAGCTTCCATTCCTCTTCTTCGAGCTGTTGATTGACCGATCGGAGCTCATTCGCTAGTGCTATTTTGCGGGCTTTTAACTCGTCAATTTTAGCCACTAAAGAAGGGTGGTTGGCTTCAAGGAATTTGATCCTGTCCCTGGTAGCGTTGGCTATGTCCCTTTTCTCCTCCGATTCCTTAATTAATAAATCTCGACTTTGTTGATCGGTTATTCTCTGTCGAGCTTCGATAAATTCAATTTGGCGGCCTTCGATGTAAGCTGCCGAGATGATGGCCGCTTGAGCTTCATGATTGAGATGAGGTCGCAGCTGGTGGAGGATCGATCGGATCGGCCCAGCGTCTTGAACTAACACGAAAGTATCTTGCTCCAGCAGAACTAAGAGGTCCGATAGTCTGTTCTTGACGTCTTCCGGGAGAGATGGAGTGTTGATTCTAGGTGGATGGATGGCCGCATCCGATGGAGTCCTTTTGTCAGCCGATTGAACTTCTTCTTCATCCAAAAGGTCTTTAATTGGAAAATCGAAGAAGATGTTGTCGATTGAATCCTCAGCCTGAAGAAGCATTTTTATTAGGATCGAAAGAAAGAAAGAGAATAATCAATCGGATGAAGGAATAGTAGATAACCTGCTTCAAGTTCACCTCATCGAATTGAGTTGGTTGTCTTGGTGATGGAATCGGAGGTATGTCCGATTGAACTTGCTCAGCAGCAGCGGCAGAAGTCCCAGCTTGTTCGTTCTAAAGATGAAAAATGTTAGAATAAGATCGAACGTTCTAGTGGGTTTAAAGTGAAATTACCAGTGTTGGGTGAGGAACTATCATCTCCGTTTCTTGCTGAGGATGATCCACGGTTTCTTGGGGAGCCGATTTTTCTGGAAACTGATCAGTAATTTTTTCTCAAAGAGAAAAACAATTAGTGTTAAAATTGATTAATATCGACTGAGTATCGGATTAAGTTGTTACCAGGCGGATTTGGTTCGGGATGATTCGATGACGATGAAGCTGGGGAATCTTGTTGAGGAGCTTGGGGAGGTATCGGTCCCATGTCTTCTTCATGTCTTTGCTCTGCAGGATGTGTCAAAATCAGATTCGATTATGAAAAATAAAGGAAAAAATTGGAATAGTAAGAGAGATCAATGCCTGTTATTGTTGGAAGTTGGAGGTTCGCATCATGAACTGCACCAACAAGGACATCAGCCACCAGTTGGGCATCAATTGTTGCAACTTTGGTCTTTTTGGTGGTCTTCTTGGAAGAAGTGCTGACCCTACGTTTAATCGGCTTTCCTTTGAGGATGTCTGGACCCGATGGAGCATTATATCCGATATGAGGAGTATCGGTTGCGGGTGCATACTGAATCGACTGACCGCTTTTGCTTTTCTCCAGGGGGGGGGGTGGGAATCGTTTTTCCTGCAAATGAAAGGGGTCAATAATCGAAATAAGAAAAGGTTAGAAAAGTTTGTGAAATGAATACCTTTTGTTTGGTTGAGAAATCTGGATCGAAGATCTTGCAGTATGATAAAGCCGGCTCACAGAAAAGATGTTGGCGTCATTCAGCCCAGCAGCTCTTGAAGTTAGACGTGGCTATGGAGACGATGCCTACCAATTTCCATGTGTCTAAATCGGACATATTCATATCAGGAACTCGGTCTAGGAGACGGCAGAAGGCAAGACCATTTTCAACATTCGTCCGATATCCGATTAAATCAGCAAAGAATAATTTGATCGGGGCTTGGACAAAGCCCAGTTGCCTTGCTACCACAGAGGGGTAGTAGAACTCATAGGCATGTTCGTCACAGTCCACAGGAAGGATGTTTGGTCGGATCATTTCTTTAAGAATTGTTTTCATGCGGTCATTCGATAAGACCGAGTCCAGCTGAAAGGTGATCGGATTTTCGAAGGAATTGTTCGGGTCTTCGTAAGTAAACCAGATCAAGGCAGATTTGCTGATGCCGTTGTAAAAGCAGTTGAAGTATGCGGCTAGCCGATTTGGGGTCATTTTGTCACCGTTGAGGACTGCAGCGGCCTCTCCAAAAGATGTACACCTGCGAAGGGTGATCTTGTTTCCTTCCAGTCGATCTGATGAGAAGCCTTGGTTAAAAAGGTCTACTTTCCAGGCCTTGTGCATATGCAGGTTTAGCCATAAGTTTATGAACCACCAAGGGCCGCTGAGGCAGGAAATCGGTTCTCCTTTTCTCAATCGGACTGATACTTCATGAAGTAGTTGATAGACCGATCCAAGAAGTTACTTGCCGAGAGGAAGAATATTGCCTGATGCTAGATGCTCGGCTACCTTTTGGTACTTAATGCAAGGGGCAAAAGCTTTGCCACAGAAAACGAATTTCTCCAGCCGCATCAGGAGAAAAGCCGAATATTCCTTTTGATCAATCGGACCATTATCCTTTGAGTACGTGGAAATATAGGCACCCCAACCGATTTTAGCCACCTTGATGATGTGGGTCGGCTTAGCTAGGTTGTCAAATCTGGTCGTAGAGGTAAAGTTCAAGCCTGTTAACATGACCACATCAAGAAGAGAAGGCGACATCGGACCATGGCCGAACATGAATGCGTTCAGAGTGTCAGACCAGAAATAAGAAGCAACTATTAGAAGCGGTTCATTCTTCTTGATATCCGATAGAGATAAGGTGAGGCATTGACCGATTTGGTAAGTGTCCCAATCGGCCCGCTTGCTACTCATCCGGAGGTACCAGTCCCTCCATCCCGCAATTACCGTTGGCTAAGATCGGAAGGCATCTTTCCATGAGAAGGGGGAACTCGACAGATTCTTGAAGGGGAGGCGATTGGTCTCTAGATTGATGAAATATGTCGGATCTTCGTTTCCGATCGGGCCCAGAATAAAGAGACCAGGGGATTCCGGGATGGGGATTGTGATTTCGTTCACAGACGCCTAGGGAAAAAATGAGAAGGTTAAATCGATGAGAAAATACGGAGGCGTTCTGGGGAAGTAAAAAAGAAGAGAAAGAAAAAGAACGAAATCAAGATCTGTTACCTGAGAAGCAGAGGAACTTGAAGCCATTGCAACTTGCGGTGTTGCGGGAAGTGATTCGCTCGGGTTGTTAAAGAGATCGATGAAGATGAGTCGTCGGCGAAACTTTTTGGGGCTTGCGCTTGGGAGCTCTCAGATGAAGGCAATGGTGAAGGGGGAGCGGCGGCTGAAGAAAGAAGAGAAGCGAAGTATTTATAGGCTTTGCCCGCAGGGGTAAATAAGAAATTTCTCGTCATCGAATGAAAATCAGGGTTCCGTGTGGAAATGGTAACAAATCGAAGGGATCCGAGAATTTCGGGACAATATGGACATCTTATCCCGAAACTGAGGGGCATGTGTTGATGGCGTTTTTTGACACATGATTAGGGCCGGCGCCTGGGAAGGTTTAATAAGAGATCGAAACTAGATCGAAGATGAGATTCGAGTCGGAATCGGATCGGAGACAGATTCATGAAGTCAGAATCAGACTCGGAGAACCGATTGAAGGCGTTGCGAGCTTTGGGTTGAATTGGGCCGCTGATGGGCCAGGTCGTTGAGTCTTAGGTTAAATAAGTTTCTTTCTTTTGCGTCAAGTTTGTTCGAGTTGTAATCGACTTGGAGTCTGTAAGTTCTAGGGTATAAGTATAAACCTGAGGGTCGTGAGAAGTCTAGATACACATTAATACAAAAACCTTTACTACCTTGCATTTACTACTCGCAATTTACTTACAAGTCGGCGACTTCGCCAAGCTTTTTCTCTTTCAACGAGTTCTCCTGGGCTAGTCAAGGCGATCCAGATCTCCAAGGCTTGCTCGTGAGTTCCGCTTCTACTGAGTAATATCTAAGCTTTAGCATCGGGCGCATCGCTGTTGCTCCGTTTAGATTTATTCGACAGTTATCGGTACTTGCTAGATCTACAAGTCTTTTCTTGTTGTTTTAGCTTTTACCACCATCTATCCAGCTTAGAATTTTATCCAATCGGCTCTGTCAAAGGCGTAATCTTGATATTTATCCGATAGCTGATTAATATTGTTCTAAGTGTTGCTTTACTAAGCCATATCGGATCGCTTCACGGTTGTCTTGTATTGCTTAGTCATCAATCGGCTTTCTGCTGTTTGATCTATCGAAATCGGCTCCCTGTGCTGTTTCATCGTATATCGGAATCGGTTCTTCAATATCCCATTGTGCTAACAAGAGAATCGGCTCCTCAGCTGTTTCTTAACATCCGATTTTATCCTTGTCAATCAACAGGTCAGATTGACTGGCACGGCCCGGTTTTCAAGGCCACGCCTTTGCTCGTGTGTTAGTACGCATCTGTCTCCGCCTGATTTTTGCGTCAACAGAATTATTAGCCAAAAGTAAAACATGTTCGTTTTGGGCATTGGACGGACAAACAAGGTGATTTTGGGATTGCAACTAAATCAACCTCGTTTTGTCATATGTATCCGACACTTTCAGAGTTTCAGCCAGTCCAATTAGCTCGGGACTTCTCTTCAGGCTGACTCCGGCTAGCATCACTACCGTCGTGTTGAAGATATGCCCAAAAGACAATTGAATCGGATCTATTTATGAGCTTAATCCACAAAAGATTAAGGTTACTAATGGGCTCATAACATGGTAGCCCATTAGTACGGGCTATATAAGTGAGGAAGGGGCTGGGGGCGCCCCAATATGAAGTCGCCGCCCCTCTCTCCCACGCGCCCCTTACTCCCCTCGCCGCACCCTTGGTCAGCCGCACCGCCTCTCAAGTCGCTGCTCTCCCTCCGCACGCGCCCCGATGTTGGCACACCGGCGCTCCTTCCCCGTACGTGTGGATACCTCGAAAGTGGTGCCCTTGAAGCACTAGGACGAACCGTACGTGCAGAACCAGAAGGAGACACTTCGACGCGTTCGTCTACGTCGACATGGTTCTGCCGCATCTGCCCCTGTGTACTGACTGATTGAAGCTCAGCTGAAAGCGTGCGATCTTGCTTGATCCACTGCTTCACTGCAGCGCAGCAGCCAAGAGCACGCAGCTGAACCACCGCGTGCGTAGTCGAAGCTTTGTTTGGTCAGTTGAAAGCTGCCTTAGCTAAGCTGATGATATACGGTTACAAAAACTGTATCTGCACGTACGTACGTACGTGTTGAGCCTGGCAAGAAGCCTGCGCGTCGCGGCAGTGCGGATCGCGATCGGGAAGATTGGCACGGCCTGGTCCTGGCTGTCAGAGAGGCAGAGAAGACCAGCCTCTGTACAGCAACCAACGCCAGCGTCGATCGTCGGATCATGCATGCAGAGCTAGGTTTTTGGAACGGCCGTTGGAACCGATTGGACGGACGGGATGGACCCGTGACAGGCGTTACGGCTTTTCGATCGGATCGGAGCCGCGATCCCAATCGAATGCATGTCCGTGGTCACTGAGGCTGATCAACTGAAAACGCGCGCGTGTGATATCTTGCTTGATCCACTGGCGCGTTTCAGCATTCCGCAGCGCAGCAGCTGAACGCCTGAACCAACAATTGCGTAGCTTACTCGTATATGCAGCGCAGCAGCTGAACGCCTGAGCCGTCTGGACGAACGGATGGGTCCGTACGTGACAGGCGTTACGGCTCGGGACTGGACACGACACGATCGGATCGGTCCGAAAAGGCGAACCAAATCGAAAGCTTGGTTCTTGGGCGATCGCTGCATGCTGCAGCTCGTTCCCCCATCAGTGCATGGAGCGCGGAGAGAGGATCCCAAGTTGCCCAACCCATCCGTCCAAAGCTAAAAGGCGACCACACTACTAGCTCCTCCTTTCTGCTCGCACCAGCGGTGGTAGCAGCAGCTGCGTTCTGATAGCGAGAGGCTGGTCTGGTGCTGGAACTGGACAGTGAGCTTTGCAGCTTGCGCACCCTTTCTTTGGACGGGCAAAAAGGAGGAGGAAAAACGGAACCGTTTTTATTTTAAGTGAATAGCAGGAGCACTGCTGTGTCATTTAAAAAGGAGAAGCAAGTTTTTAGTTACAAAGGTTGATATTACAAGAAAACTGAAAAACTCAAACACTGGTAGAAGTCTTAGCATTATGAAACAAAAGAGGGCTCTGCCTGCTCACAGGCAACACTTCTCATCTTCATCTCCTCCTTGATTAGAGCAAGTATTCTCCGCGGCGTCGCAGTCTTTCCTTCAAAGACTCTCCTGTTACGTTCTTTCCATAAATTCCATGCAGTATAAATCATGACCGAGGCTCTGTCACGCTTGGTATTTTTTTGGCAAACCTGCAAGTGTTTCATTCCACCACTTCTCCATTT
This sequence comes from Urochloa ruziziensis, assembly GCA_015476505.1. Lineage (NCBI taxonomy): Eukaryota > Viridiplantae > Streptophyta > Magnoliopsida > Poales > Poaceae > Urochloa > Urochloa ruziziensis. The sequence goes on along the minus strand of CM027123.1, from coordinate 58,547,533 downwards.
CCCATCTCACCACGGTCGCTTTTTTCAAGCACCGTCGCTTCCGATCCATCTGATCGTGATGGATCTCCCTTGTTGCCACGCCAGCTTTGTTCATCTATTCCTTCGTTGCAGTGCAGCCGCAGGCAGGCACTGTCTCGTCGATTGGTTCAAGTCACGGTCTCACAGATCAATCACCTAGTGCCTAGGTCTGCACGAAGGCGACACGGAGGCCATGATTGCGCCGTCGCGTTGGCTTGGCTTATGAGCCTGCCCAGCAAATTATTTCTTTCACAAAATATTGTTAAATCAGTCTAAAATCAGCCAAATCAATAGACTTTTCAATCCAGTTTTGTCAAGTGAACAAAGCTGTACGTCTGATGCTCCACGCCGAGGCGTCGGAATCAACCCGGCAGCGGCAGATGAGATCGCCGGCCGCCCCGTCACCTCGCACCAGTGCCGCCGCCCCCCCCCCCCCCGGCTTTTCCCATGCCCATGCGCGCGCGGCAGGGGCAGCAGGGCGGATTCGCTACCCCCGCCGTAGCCTTTTGCCGTAGGGCTCGGCGCAGGCTGCGCGATGCAGCAGCAGTAGAGCGAGGGGGATGCATGCACGAAAAATCGCCAGCGGAGGAGACACAGAGGGAGAGACCGTCTCGTTTTCACCTACCCTACCCGGCCAACGTGCCCAAGCACGAGCCGCCCTCCCTGATCCGCCGTACTCTGAAGCTCTCGAGCCCTGAGGACCGGATCAAAGGCTGCCTCCTGTGTTGTGTGCCGCTGCCGCTGTCTCCACCTGCTCCTCGGCTGCTTTGCACCGGTGGCTCTCACAGGACACTTTTTTTTAATGAAACAGGAGGGGTACGCCCCTACTAGTTATATTTGATTATCATAAAGCCAGAAACAGTATCAGTACAAGAGGAGAGGATCAAGAGATGAAAAAGGAAACAAAGAAAATAAGAGCCACAGTTACAGAAATTGTTGTATCCATTGCTTCATCTGGTCCTGAGAGGTGTCCTTCGCCCTAATTATACTTAGGAAGAATACTTGAGTGAAGTATCTTTTGCAGTAGGCAACTGTAGGGGAGATGTTTCTGAATATCAAGTCATTTCTCACCATCCAAATATTCCAACTCATAATAATTATGATCTCCATGAAGAAAGGAACATGGAGCTGTTGTCTGAAACTGTCAAATGCTTCAAAGTGATCCAATCCAGTCGAAACCTGAAGATTGATTATCCACCAGCAGTCATGTGCAAAGGGGCAGCTGAGAAAGAGATGATGCAACGTCTCCTCTTCGTCATTTGTACATAGTACACAGTTATAAGATTGAAGAACCATATTTTTCCTTTTTAGCAATCCTCTAGTGCTCAGTCTGTCTTTCAAGATCAGCCAGAAAAAAACTTTGTGCTTGTTTTGACACTTGCATTTCCATAGCCATCTAAAGATTGGTTGAATCTGCCTGTGCCCTATTAGCTCTTTATATACTTTCCTAGATGAAAAAATGCTGGATCCCCAAGTGTAAGACCAATTGTCATCACAGGACACTTTCACCAGGTTCGCCGTCCTGCGCTGCGCTTTTGGCTTTTGCCCTGTGCTGCTGTGTTTTCCTTGTGCTGCTGTGCATTGCTACAAAGAAGCCTTGCTCCTGCTGCGCGTCCGGTGGTCACATGCATGTGCAAACACGCATCTGCACACCCGGAAGGGAACTGCAAGGGGGGACAGGGCCGGGCGACCGCAGCACGACCAGGCCGCCGAGCCGGGGATGGGACGAACGGTCCAAGGTACGTGCCGACAAACATGCTCCTGTCCGGCCCGGGAGATGTGTCGTCGCTGCCGGCTGCCGCACCCCCCAAGATCGGCGAGCAGTTCCCAGTTTTCACCCAAGTGGCAACTGTTTGACCAGGAAGCCCTCGCTCGGCCGCATTGATGGTGGCCACGGATTCGGACACGACCAGAGATTCTCTGCCGCCCTTCTCCTTCTCTGGGATTCATGCAACACAACGCAAGTGGCCATGCTACAACATCACAAGCTTCTACCAGTTCCATGAATGCCCCGGCAGCAGCCGAGGCAGCACACACATTGCCTTCCACCAACACCCCTCACCCAGCTGCATGCTGCTAACCCTAGCTAGCTCATCAAGACACAACAGTTACACATGACATGGGACACTACATACCACACTACAGTACAAAGAAGACTACTACCGCTACGCTCTCTACGGCAAAGACTACAGAGATCCGAGATCAGAATACCAGACCACCACACCACCACCACCACGCAGCTACCGTCCAAAGTCCCCCAGCCTTCCCCTCCTCGTCGTCGTCGCCCGGCGCGCAACGAGAAGCGTGCCCCTCTCTTTGCACGGGAAGAGGAGGAACGGGAAGGCATGCCTGACTTCGGATTGGCCGCGCTGACCGCCTGACACTAGCTACCAAGAAGAACAAGAGATACGATACGATCGATACACATGTGCTTCGCTTCGCTTCCAACACCGAGGCCTTTCACTGCTCCGTTGCTGGCGCCGCGCGAGCTACAGCGCAGTAGGTAGCCTTGGCTGGCCCCGGCGCCAGCGCCGGCGGCGGCGCACGCCGTCGGGCGACGGACTCAGCTCAAATGCAGTGGCTATAGCCACTGCAACTTAAGCAGTGGCGGCGAGCACAGCCGTTCGATCCCCCCATAGACGATCCAGAATCGCAGCTACAGTGGAATCGCTACAGTAATATGATGGACAATATTGCTACAGTTGTGAATAAACAATTCATCCCACTGTTTTGAACAGTACAGAGCACAGTGCCTCCTCTCACATTCGGCCACTGCTTAAGTTGCAGTGGGTATAGCAAGTTAGCAACTGCACCCGAACTTGGTCCGCGACGGAGACCCTGCCGAGGCGGCGGACGGAGATGGGGCCGGCGAGAAGACGGCCGGACGGAACTCGTCGTCGTCGCACTCCAGCCTCTGCCGCTGGAGGTGACGCACCAGCGGAACGTGGCCCTGCAAGGACAACAGCAACAACCCATACATCCATCAGTCTCAGTCGCAGCAGGCACGCACATCATCATCAAAGAGAAAGGCGATGAAAGGCATCTCACATCAAATCTAAACCCAACCAAAACAAGTTTTTACTCCTATTGCTAGCTACTGTAGTACTCGTCTTGCTAGCTGCAGCTGCTGCTATGCTATGCATCCTTGTGGTCGTGCAATTCATCATTGCGTCGTTAAATAAAAATAGTACTATATGTGTATGTTCACCTGGATCTTGGCAGGGTCGATCTTGATCGCCTTCTTGGAGCCGTACACGGTCCAGCCGCACCGTTCCAGGGAGAAGTAAGCATGCGGGGGCGCCAACGTGGTCGTGAAGTTGATGAACACGTACCCGAATTGAAGTTGCAACGAACCCCCGGCTGCATGCCCATCGTTAATAAGTCGGTTACATTCACATCATCACAATATCACATGCATTTTTTCCGTTCAATCAAATTCATTGGAAAAGAAACCAGTACACACAGCCAAGAATGTAGAAGCAAAACAACACAAGACGTGGATACAAGCTGGCATACAGATAGAAAGAAGTAACATCCACTTAATTTGTTCCTCCAAGAAATTATTGGCATCAGGTTTCATCATTGTATTGTTTTGTCTCTTTTGTTCTTCACTAGCGTTTTCTAGTAGTAGGACGACTGGGGCAGCCAGAAATTTGTGTGCACACAAAAGAAGAAAGAGGGCAAGTACTCTGAAAGTTCACTTTCGCTAACTCTATTTTTAAAGCTTTCATTCATGTGGCCCTAAACAACATATATCTAGTAAATTTGCACCAAGAAAATGCAGTAAATTTTCTTGGTTGTGTGTTGCATTAGCGTTCTACTGGAATCAAGAACCGCTAGAAGATAGTCTGTGCTGTTTGTGTGTGTAGGTCTTGGTTGTAGTGTCCTGTAGTGCGGTGTTTGCTTTGAGCTTGTCTCGTGTTTTCTAAGACCCTCGTGTTTGTAACTGAACGTTTTTCCCCTTTCCGCTTAATGAAAAAACGTGTTATGCACGTTCTAAAAAAAATGCAGTAAATTTAGTCTATCATAAAACAGATCGATTTGGCATTGGCCAAACTCATCAGCAAGCAAATGCAGGCAAATTGATCTACATACTGGCCGGTGGACATTGGCCAAGTACTCTACAAACATCACCATAGGATTTTCATTGTGCATAGCTTGAAATTTGGATCTGTGTACAAAAGAAGAAAAAGGGAAAGTACTCTGAAAGTTCACTTTAGCTAACCTTATGTCATTATTCTTACAGCTTTCATTCATGTGCTTAAACAGCAAATATCGAGTAACTCATACCAAGAAAATGTAGTAAAATGGTCTACAAGAAAAATGCCGGTGACCAGCCTACAGCTTTGTGGCATTGGGCAAACATGCCAGCAAAGCAAATGTCGGGAAACTAATCTACATACTGGTGGACACTGGCCAAGCTTGTCAACAAGAAATCGCAGGAAATTACTCTACAAAAATCACCATTGGATTTTCTTTGTGCATGCCTAACAAAGGGATAATATAATTAATCAAACAAGATAATATAATACATACTACTCATAGCTACGGAGTACTACTGTACGTAAGCTTCAACAACTTTGTTACCCCATCCAGACAAAAATGGTTGCATCAAGTTTCACTTGCGCTGTTTTGTCTAGTTGTTGTTTGGCTTTTTCCAGAGCAAGGACGGCTGAACCCCTGCCTTTGTGTGTGTACTACAAAACAAGGAAAAGAAAGGAAAGTACTCTAAAGTTCAGTTCCCTTGAACTTTCCCACAGCTTTCATGTGCTTTCAAACTAGCTACTAGAGGGAGTGTACCAATCCGAATTTAAACATTCAGGAAAATAACCAATGGTCAAATGTATGTCCAAAAGCAAGCAGATTCAGCGAATAGCGCTAGTTAAACGTACTGCCTGCATTTTCTTGCTGCCATAGTTTGGGGATCAAACTCTGGGGGTGGGGTCACATTGTGTCCCTTTTCATTTCATTTTCTTCTTTTGGGACATACAAGAACGTTAACGCAGGGTTCAGTTGTCCTTGTTCTGAAAAGGCTATAAAACAAGGAAACAGAACAAAACAAAACAAAAAACTTCGGTAGTAAGGCAATCCATCGGCAGGTAGAGCACGTCGTACGCGGAGACGATCTTGCCGGCGGCCTCGTTCAAGAACTTGCAGTATCTGGATCATGTCACCACTCCTGCAAATACACATCGAGGCATCGCATTCAGACACTGCAAAATTACTGAAGACTGCGCCCAAATTAGCTCTCCAGCTGGGATAAAACTGCAGCTGCTCTGGAGCTAACCCTCTCTTATTTTTTTTTTTCTAAAAATCACGCTGAGACGTGGAGCGAGCGGACGAGACGAGAAGGCTGCCCTACCCGAGGGGTGGTCCGGTAGCCAAACCTGCAGTCCACGTCATCGTTGGAAGGTGTGATGCTGTGTCTGTGTGCTGTATGCACCTCTCCATCCGGTCCAACTCCAGCAGCCTCTCCATTACGAAAAGGCAAGATGGAAGGTGCCGGGCAACGGAGCATGCATGTGGCGAGCAACGTCTCTCCGGGAGTGAACTCCATGACAGTGGCCGGCCATCTTTGAGAACATTATTAGCTATGCATGGAGGATTGTACTCCAACAGATCCGTCGCGCACGATGGCTGATTATTCCGGTTGAAATGTAACGGTCCAAACCACGTCCACGTATGCAAACGAGGGGGTTTGAGAGGTTGAGATGAGACGGCCGTGAACCTGCCGAACCTGTCCTACAAGAAGTTGAACTGAAACGACGTTACCAGTTTGCCACTAGCTAGTGTTTTATTTGTTGGATTGATGATCATTCGTGGATGATGACCATAATCATACTAATCCTCTGACGCATGATGCTTTGTTCTTGGCTTCTTGCTCGCCGAATTGACATTTTTCCGAGCTTCAGTCGTCAGTCCAATACTATGCCCGTGTTTAGTTCCCGAAAAGATTTCGGTGAAAAGATTTCGGGTTTAGATTTTACCAATTTAGGAGTAGTAAATGTAGACGAAAAGGGTGAAAAATTATATAAATAGGTTGGAAATCTCGAGACGAATCTAACGATGGTAATTAGAGGGTAATTAATCCATAATTAGCGGATGATTACTGTAGCATCACTGTTGCAAATCATGGATTAAGTAGGCTCATTAGATTCGTCTCGCGATTTACAGCCTATCCATATAACTTTCCACCTTTTTCGTATACGTTTAATACTTCATGCATCTAAGATTCTCTTTTGATGTGATGGGTAAAAAGATTTCGGGTGAAAACTAAACAAGGGCTATCTCGGAATGAAGCTTCAGTCTGACTCGGCCCACCATCAGAACTGCCGAGCCTGTTCCCTATCGCCACTAATCTGACACTCTTATGCTCCAGCGAGTACTGACTGTAGTACTTTTATATTTTCCTGGATATACCATCATTGAAGCTCGACTGAAATCGTGTGATCTTGCATGGTACACTGGTGCATAGCAGCATTCCGCAGCGCGATCAAGAGCATATTAGTTGTCTGGGCCGTGTGCCATTAGGCCTTCTCTAATTGCAAGCTGCAGAATAAACCTGCATCCAGTGCCGCCAATTCAATGCCATCGTTACAAGCTGCTGTGATGTTGTGTGGTGCTAGCGCCTGCCCTCTCCGATCGAGACTCTGACGGCCAGGCAGCGTCCACCGTCCACATGGCAGGTGCAAAGCATCAGATCAGGTGGCGAGCAAAGTCGCTCCATCCAGTAGATAGCGAACTGATCCATGGCAGGCCAGCAGCTTTGAGAACATCCAGTAGCGAACAGTCTCTCTCTCTCTTTTTTTAAAAAAAAGTATAAGCATATACTATAGTACTATATACTGTGTCTATAAGTATGTACAGCTAGCGGGTAACACGTGCCTACGAGTTCAGACTGGCAGGAAGGTATCAATCATACTGCGACGCCAATGCAGCTTGATCGCGATCGGCAAGATTGGCGTGGCCTGGGCCTGGCTGTCAGAGAGGCAGATAAACAGAGGGAACAGCTGCATTGTGCCGGTGTCATGCATGGTCTCAGCCAGCAACGCCAGCAGCGATCGTCGGATCATGCAGCAGATCGAGGTCTGGAACGGTCGGAACCGGCTGGACGGACGGATGGATCCGTGACAGGCGTTACGGCTTTTCGTTCCGGAGCCGCGATCCTGATGGATGTGGACTCCACGCGACACGATCGACTCAAAAATGGTGAACCCAAATCGAATGCTTGTCCGTGCTCACTGCAGTACTGCACCGCACCTCTCCCATCAGGCGGCATCAGGGCGCGCAGCAGGGATGAGGATGAGAGATCGTAGAGGATCCCAAGTTGTTCTTTAACCCAAGGAGCCCGGCGCGTCCGTCCAAAGCGCGCTTAAAGGCCAATCTTCTTTCTGCTGCTCGGCACCAGTGCTGGCACGGTCTGGTACTGGCCTGTGCAGTGAGCTTTGCAGGTTGCATCCTTTTTGACGGGCAAAAAGAAAAATAAAAACGGAACGGGACAAGCTCCTGGTTGGTTTGCATGGGTGTGGCTTGGGCTCAGCTCTCGTACACTTTGACACCAGGCAAAGCAAGGCGTGGCTGGTTCACCGTCCTGCATGTATGCAAGAGCTTGTTTCTTTGTGCTGCTGTGCACCACCCACCATTGGCAGGCAACAAATCACTCTACTACAGTACAATGAAGCCCTGCTGCGCTTCCGGCGGTCACATGCGATGATGCGAAGCACGCATCTGCACCGAGAGGAAACTGCAACAGACAGGGCCGATCAATGCTGGCGGGCGAGGATTCGTGGTCAAACAGTTGCCACTCCGGTGAAAACTGAAACCCTGTCACCCGAGTGGCTACTTTGCTCGCCCGCATTAATGGCGCCACGGATTCGGACACGCCCAGAGATTCTCTGCCGCCCTTCTCCTTATCTGGGATTCATGCAGCCGAGGCAGCATACCGAAGCGAAAGTGGGACACACACAAACACACATTGCCTAGCCTGCACATGCACCCAGCCCAGCTGCTGCTAAGCTAAGCCTAGCTCATCAAAGGCACAACAGGTACACACATGACATGGGCCTTGGGGGACACACACAGTCACACATACGTACACCGTATGCTGTGGCATGCTTGCACTACGCGCTAGTACAGCACACACACACTACGGTTGTTACACTCAACGGTACAGTACAGAGATCCGATCAGACACCACCACCACCACAGTCTACAGTACAAAGACTACTACCTCTACGCTCTACGGCGGCACAGACTACAGAGATCCGAGATCAGATTACCAGACCACCACCACCCACGCAGCTACCGTCCAAAGTCCCCCAGCCTTTCCCCTCCTCCTCATCGGCCGGCCGGCGCGCATCAAGAAACGTGTTCGAGTAATTTGCACCCTACTGATTTTGCGTTGGCCAAACTCATCAGCATGCAATGCAGGCAAATTAATCTACATATTGGCGGCCACTGGCCAAGCTTTACAACAAGAAATTGCAGGAAATTACTCTACAAAAAATCACCATCCGATTTTCTTTGTGCACAATTAACAAAGGGATAATCAAACAAGATAATACCATATGCATACTACTAATGGCTAGTTTTATCAACTTTGTTACCCCATCCAGACAAGAATGCTCGCATCAAATTCCACTTGCGTTGTTTTGTCTACTTGTTCTTTGGCCTTTTCCAGAGCAAGGACAACTGAACCCTGTCTTTGTGCATGTACAAAGCAAGGAAAAACGTCTAAAGTTCAGTTCCCCTTGAACTTTCCCACAGCTTTCAAACTAGCCAGAGGGAGTGTGTACCAATTCGAATCTAAACATTCAGGAAATAATTTTACACTCGTATGGCACAGAAAATACACTGCATGCACCGTACTAATGTGGCCAATGGCCAAATGTATGTCCAAAAGCAAGCGGATTCAGCAAATATTTAACACGTACTAGTATACCTTGAAAGAAATCATACTACCTTGTTTTTTGTTTTGTTCTGCCTCCTTGTTTTATAGCCTTTTTCAGAACAAGGACAACTGAACCCTGCGTTCTTGTATGTCCCAAAAGAAGAAAAATGAAAAGGGACACAATAATGTGACCCCCATTTTCCATTCACAATTTTACTTTGTCCTTACACATCTTATTTCATGTAGTGCTTTCCTCCCAACAAATTGCAGCAAGAAAATACCGGGGATGAGCGGCTGGGTTTGGGTTGGGGCCAATGCAGCGATGTCTCACTGTAGTTCAGGTTTGATGAGTTTGATTGACTGAATGATTGGTGATGCACTGTGAGTTCCAGTCTTTCAGAATAATCTTGCCACGTCATGTGCTATCTGGAAATCAGGATCGTTCGGATTCAGATATGAAACATGGACACATAATCGAACCATTTTCTTGGTAGTTTTATAGGGCTTTAATTAGACTGTTTCACTTTCTGTTATAGGTCATCCGATTCATTTGTCATGTTTTTTGACATACATCTACATTGCTACTTTTGTGAGTTTTTCCAAGTTTACATGGAGATATGACAGGTTCTCACGGGGAATTAATTTGTTGCTAAGTCGTTATGCATTAGAGGCCAGGCGTATCTATGATCAACTAATCCAAGAACAAAGCTCCAACATACAATATAGGCCAAACAAAGCAGTAAAAAGGCTGGAACTGGGAAGCGTTTTGATCCGGAAAAAAAAAAGGGTTTTGTTCCTTTCCCTGAAGGAAACCGCCAAGTTGAGCTGCAAGTAGAAAGGATCTTGCTCTGCTAGCTGGTACACCCGGAGGAGGAGGACGATGAAATGCGCAAGTTGGGCCGCCGCACACATCTTTTTGTGGCGAGGAGAGTTGTATGTACAGCTAGCAGCGCTCTACAGAGCGAGAGACCAGCCAAGAGCATGCCCGATCAGACCGGTGCTGGGTGTTGGGCAGCAAGAATAATCAGTAGCAACTAACGTGCTCCGCTACTGTCCAAAACTCCAAAGCGCACACCGGCAGCCGCCTTGTCATCCAGTCTATCGCCTGGCGGTGGATGCATGATCGAGCTTTCGTCGTCGAGAAGATGATCGAGGCCGGCGCACGGAAAAGAGAAAGGGAAGTCGCCACATCATATCGCTGGGGGTTTATTGGCCGTGCGATGACGCTGCTGCTGGTGGTGCACAGCACAGCAGGGTCGAGCTGCGCTTTGTTTTTTTGGCTCTCCGCGCGCCGCCCGCCGGCCATCGCCTGACAAGACCGCCTGGCGCGTGCACGTCGTCCTCTTGATCGATGCACGTCTAATCCATTGACCGACTGCGCGGCACCATCTGATCATCAAGATCTAGTCCTAGGCTAGGCGTCTCAACACTGCTTGGGCAGCTGTGGGCCTAGGGCCGCGTTTAGATGTTTCGCGAAAAAAATTTACAGTATGTCGGACACACATTTAAAATATTAAATATAGACTAATTATAAAACTAATTACAGATTATGTCAGTTTATCGCAAGACGAACCTAATGAGTCTAATTAATCCGTCATTAGCACATGTTTACTGTAGCAATTTATCGTCTAATCACGACATAACTAGGCTCATTAGATTCGTCTCGCGAAGTACACTCCATCCATATAATGGGTTATTTTTTCGACTATATTTAATATGACATGCATGTGAGGGAACATACTCGAAAAAAATTTGGGGAAACATCTGAACAGGCCTAGCTACGGCGCCGCTAGCGTTCCGGGCGCCGCTAGCGTTCCGGGCGGTCGCGCGATGCATGATTGCGTCCCGCGTGCCCGAGCGAGACCGCCCATTGGCCCACCGTACCCGTGCAGCGAGGGCTAGCTGCCTCGGCCGTCGTGATCCGACGGACGCGAGGCTGGAACCGGAACCGGACGCCCATCGATATCAAAGCGTGCAGTGCAAACGATTTTTGATTTGCACGTAATGCAGGCGCACCACCTTTTCTTCAAAAAAAAAAAGCAAATCAAATGATCATTTTAGCACAAAAATACACGTGAAAGTTACCTATACTGTACAAACACATGTCGGAAACAAACTTGAGTCTATGGCGTGGAAAATCGGCGCCACACTCGGACCTCACCGGAGATGGTGTGTGGATTGGGCTTGTTGTGGCTGTTGTGATGGTGGACTGCTGGAGGCGTCGGGGAAGAAGAGGAGAGCTTGCGTTTGGGTTGAGGAACTCAGGGCAACGATGAGCCTTTCTTAACCTTATCCTTATCAACCATGAGCCTTTCTTAACCTTATCAACCAGCTCACTAACCACTCTCCTAATCGCGCTTTTCGCCGGAGACCTCCACCCGCGAAGCTTCCCTTCAGTCTCTGCCAGGCGGGCCCCGGCCCCACACGGAGGATCCGCAGAGCGGCGGGGTCTAGGCGACGGGTGTGCGCGCGCGACAGGCCTTGGAGCCAGTGTCGTGACGCCACGTGTGGTGTTCGCATGGCACGTGTCGGGCGCCCGACCGCCAGCTGCCGGTCCGAAGGGTACGTGGCGGCTAACCGTTGGCCGTAGTGGCTGTCCGCTGCGTGTCGACGGGCTGCTGCTGGCCGCGGGTACCCATGGCATTTTACTTTCTAATTTTAGATAGAAGAAAAAACAAAACAAAATGAGAGTGAGCAGCCACGGGCCTCGGCGTTGCCATAAAGAAAGACGACCTCTCCGTTCGGGAGCAAAAAAGCAAAACATCCCCCTCGCCAAGAAAGAAGCCAGACGAAGGCAAACCCTAGCCGCCGCCTACGCCACGCCCCCCACGCCGTCCTCCCCCAGATCCGCCCGATCCGTCGGTGCCATGGCGCTGCGCGCTCTCGTCGGCAAGCTGAGGGTCCTCCCTCCACGAGCGGCGGCCTCTCGCTCCTTCGCCTCCCAGATGGTTCGTTCCCTTTCCCCCTCCCTCTCAGCTGTAATCAGGAGGCATGATGATCTATGGATGCAATTCTCTATAGATGGGTGTAAATTAGGGTTTCCTCTTGCAATTATGTGTAGTTTTTCCTTAGGTCTTGTCTGGATAGGTGGGAATCAGGCTTAATTCCTCTGGGCTGGGGGGAGAGTGAAGTAATTTCTCTGCCATCCCTGCCCTATCCGGGTTCTCTCTCTTTTGTAGCATTTTAAATCTTGATGCTGTTACAAATTTGGCACCAAACAATTCGAACCCGATAGTTCTTTGTCGAGTAGCACAAACTAACTAAATGTGATTTATTGCGCAAGCTCCCTTCGAGTGCATATTTGTTTAATACTTTTGCATATCGTTTTAGTGATATTTTGTTGTGTTTGTATCTATTTTCCTTTTTCAGTTAATATTCAAGCTGGAATTCAAACATTAGTTTAGATTTAGAATAGTCTGTATGACTTAAGAGACGAATGAGGAGATCGATTTCTCTGCTCCATGTTTTTTGGTTGGGTAAATTTCGCCACAGGACACTCAAAATGTGTCTTGCTGAAGGACACACACTAAAAAAGGATCTTTGATGCAGTATACTACAAATTTGTGTATATACACTACTGGACCTCATTTATTTTCTTCCAGCTTGTTAAAAATAATCTGAAGACATTAAATGGGGTATCCTAACATATAGTAATACACAATTTGGTAGTGTCAAATAGAAAACAATGTGTAAAATTAGGTTGATTAGGCTGTTGGTACTGCCATACATATACATATTGCAGGTACACTGTTAGCATAGTTCGTCAGTGTGGAAGAGGACGCTAAACTAAATACACTGTTATCGATCTTATTTGCGCACGGGCACAAATTATCATGATTTTATAGCATCAGATGTGCATCAAGGTGTTTTTCTTGCTCCACTACTTGTGAAACTTTTCCATGTCAATGGCTTCACATTTTCGCATGAGCACACTCGGTGAAATCAACAGTCCTGCATACTTTTTTTTTTTGCTTGCTAGTGCCAATGGAGTAATTTTTTTTAAAATTGTGATTAGCTATGAAGCTAGATAGTATCTGTTGAATATAATGGCTAAGTTGCATGTGAGTTTAGTAAGAATATGGTTATCATCAATTTGTGATCCGTTTAATTTACTTCTGAGAATGAACTTCAATTGCCAATTTGCAGGAGAAGAAATGCAGCAAGTGTGCTCTTGAAGAGCAGGATGGATGGTTCTCTCGAAGGTTGGAAGAAAGGAAGCGGTACAAGTCATAGCTTTCCTCCTTATTAGCAATGGATGATATTTGTGTTTTCCCAACTCGATTAGCTAACATGCATGGCACTATTCTTTTTGTTGAAGACGTGACATGGAAGAGATTAGCGAGGTACAGAATGAGGAGCTATGTGGGTAGAGTGATAGGTGTTGCTGGTAGTGTTGGCTTTGTGGCATTCTCTTTTTATGCATTGGTGATGCTTTAGCAGAAGAGAAGATAGCAACTAGGGAACGGGAGGGGAGCACGGCTGCAGCAAATGCTCCACGTCAAGTTTGACTTATTATGTTGAAGCACTCTATATTACGTTGAAGCACTCTATCTATGGTGTGTCGTGATGTTATGTTTTGAGAACTTGTGGCACTATCCTGTAATGTCTTGTTGATCGGTAAGAACGAATGCAGCTTTGCAAGTGACTCACTACTTGGGCTCTATATTTTCTTGCTAAATTTATATATGCTGTGGCCAATGCTTAGTTCTTTGCCTGCTTTGGAGAGACTGGAGCTTGATTTTTATGCCGCTCTTACTGACCACACCTTCCTGAGCTACGTTATTAGAGCTACTATCTGTACACAACATGTTTCGGGGTTTGGTTCTTGTTCAAAGGAACAGGTGTGTTTGAAGGCTCTCATAGAAACAGATGAGACTCACCACGGTTGGTCCTTTTGACACCTATATCAGGAGCGTCTAGCTTTTACACATGGATTGCTTTGTCTAGAAGCCAAGGCTGCTTAAACTTTGTTTACTTATTCTACTGCAATGAAATTGGTTTTGACCCCAGAAGAAAATATGGAGACCTTGGAACTCGATCAAAACAGCATCATAGAGCTAGTAGTCTTTTAGCAATGTGTTGCACCAATCCACAGCTTCTTAAGGGGTCATTCGGTTCCTCAGGAACCGTTCCACCTGGATTAGATAGCTATAACAAAAAAATTATGCTAAGTACAACGAGAGACCGAGATTTATTTCAGGTCGTGAACCAATTTGTTCATGATTGCTGCAACAAAAGACCGGGAATCAATCCACTAGTCAAGAGGTGTGGAACCAATCCATGTCTTTTGTTGTACCTATTATGAGCAAATTGGTTCACGACCCGAAACAAATCCCGATCTCTCGCTGTACCTATTACAAATTTCTTGCTATATCTACCCCAATTCGGGTGGAACGGTTCCAAAGGAACCGAATGAGGCCTAAGAGTTCCTACTTGGAACACCATCAGACTTCAGTTGGAAAAATCAAGAGCCATCAGACTTCTTAAGGGTTCCTACTTGGATGGAACCCAATTGGCCGTAAAACCATCACTGCACAGTCATTGAACACCAAGTTTCTGCATCCAAATTGGCGAAATTGCAGTAAATGAGAATCCACACAGCAACCGGAGCAAAGAAAACTAGAAAACACGTGTAACCCAGCAAGAGGAAACAGTACGAAGCCAGAGGGAGTAAGAGTGATCTAACATGCATACTAATGGCTTGTTTGGAAGGCAGGGATTGATCTAGGAAATTTTACGATTTAGCCCAACTTTGTAGTAATACTTGAATCCTAAAACTACCTTTCTGAACAGGCAGTTATATATCTGGAGATAGATCGATTCCTTACCTTCAATGTTGGGCACCAGGCTATTCCATCATGCTAGTTACTTGAAGCTGTTGAATAAGCAATAGTATTTGTACGCTCAGTCAGCTTCGCATTAGCTGGGAAGTAATAACTGTTGCACATCAAGAAACAAAAGGTTTTTGGGACAACTTGTGTCCGTATGAAATTCAGTTCAGGCGCCGTCACTTGTCTTATGCTCTTCCTCCAAAAGAAAACAGCGGAGGACACACCGTTTTGTCTTCTACTAGTAGCACTTCTTTGTGCAGCAACTGCAGTGTAGCACTTCTTTGTGCAGCAACTGCAGTGTAGCACTTCTTTGTGCAGTGTTGCTCTACAGAGAGTCAGCAATTATCTGCTATAATCACTAAAGACATCTGGCATCATTGCACAGAAGAAAAATAAAAAACCGACTTATATATGGCCTACGGAGTAGTTAGGTAAAAAAAAAAAAAAACCGACATACGTACAGTATAAGAAACTGTGGATCTTTGGGAAACTCAAACCAGTTCCTGCCCTAACAACCAGAGACAATTTCTGATTGTAGTATTGACAAGCTGTTTGAACCCAACCGCTGATATGTAAGTAAATTGATTTCAACTGTTGAAGGCACGAAATGCTCATGCCCTTTCAGTGCAATTAATTCCACTAATCATCATCATGACAGTAGAATGAATGATACCGTAATGTGAGTTGCCTGTCACCACACCCAGCGGCGACTGCACGTGCGGTATGCGCGTTTAGCAATCCAACATATGAATCTACTGAACTGAATCATACAGTCGCCAAGCCAGCATATGACATGTATGCATAGGTAATTTTTTTCCTCTCATTATTTTTTTACAATATTTTTTGAATAAAACAAGCAGTTAAAAAAGTCAAACGAATTAAAATTTGAAACGGAGGGAGTATCGTAGAGTTGATTTTATTATGTTGTTGGCCTTTCGTGTTTGCTACATATTTGATTGAAATGTACATGTTCATAAAGAGGGGCAGAAGAAAATTACAGGCTTACAACCTCGATCTATCTTTGAAACCTATGTATAATAATTTTATATTACGAAAAGTGTATATTTTTATTGCATAATTTGCTAGCTAAGTTTTTTTTTCATACCATATGAAGGTAGCTACACTTATTGTCACGTATGACAGTAATTCTAACACGATCAAATAAGGTACAATGCATTCCTAGAGTACAACCAACATACATTGCTTATGGTATGAGAGCAATTCCAAGAGCCTAGCTAAATGAAGTTGTCTCGGTAAAAATAAAAGAACGGCAAGAAAAAACCGATCCAACAGGCTCTCCTTCTCTCTCGCTAGTCTATCGCGCTCGCCATCCCCTCTTATTCGCTCGGCATCTTTGCCGAGCGCTCCGCCTCGCCATCTGCCTCCTCCCGTGCGCGCTCCCTCCTTCCGCGCTTGTTTCTCCTCCCATGCGCTCGCTCGAGGCTCCATTGGCGCTCGAGCTCTGCCGCCGCTACCTTCTCTCCCGTCGTCCTGTGGCCGCCTGGATCTTGCGGGTGCCCAGAGGTCGAGCTGCATCGCTGCAGCGCCCCGAGCTCTGGCTCCCTGCCCCAGCGTGAGCTCCACCATCGTAGCCGCCTGATTCGCCAAGCACTAGCCCGCCGGATTCGCCCCAGCTGAACTTCGCGTGCGCCGCCGGATTTGATGTCTTCACATCCGAATCGGCCCTTCCTATCCCTTGATTTCCATGTGCTCGAGCTTGGCGTTTCCATGTCAGAGCCTGTTGCCTTCCTGAGCACCTCAGGCCCCAGCTTGCCGTGCTTGAGCTCCATGTGTCGTGTGCTGCGCCTGCTCACGTGACGTGCGTGAGCTGCTGCCGGCTGCCGAGGGGCCAGTCTTTCTCGTGGGCAGCGTTGATGCAAGGAGAGGCTGTTGTCACTTGGTTTGAAGAGGAAGAAATTGAGCTGCTACTTGCTGAGAGAAGCAACGCGTGCTGCTACTTCTTGCTTGCCGGCGGAGAGAGCAGACAGATGAGAGATTATTGGTAGTCCAGATTTGGAGAGTCTGTTGGTTTGCTCCACTATTTAGATAGTTGTCTATTTTTAGAGTCCTCAAAAAACTCTAAATTTAGCTAGGATAATACCTAGGCTAGGCTGTTGGAGTTTCTCTGAAGGCTGCCAGCAAAGTTGGAGATCATGGGTTCGATCAAGAATCGTAATCTTAACCGAAATACCAAACCGTAGCCCAACATCATATGAATGAGCAATCAATACTGTCACTAAGTTAGTCGAGGTCGCGTTTAGGACACCGATAACGAGCTTCAGTCGTGGCACTGCCACCTCGACGGATGGGTTGTTTGTGTGAACATTTTAAACTTGCCCTGCTCTTCACCTCTGATCGCTGAACATTTGCAAACAGAGGCTCACTCATCCTTCGTCTTCTCGATGAATTCTGGTACGGCAAAATGGCCAGGGAACTGAACTGAACATTAGAATCTTGAACGCCGTATGAACGAAACTTTTTTTCCGCAAAAGAGAGAGAGATAGAGAGAAAAGAATACTGTATCGACGAAACTGAACTGAACATTATATTGGCAATTATTTAATTTGTTCGCGTCAGGTGTACCCTGAAGACAGGTAAAAAAGAACATACTGTAATCGTGCTCTGAGGGATGTAAAATGGCAATGGTTTTCCTAGGGACCAGATGGTTGGTATAGTGAAAAAAAAATACTATACCAAGATACTATACAGGTAAAAAAGAACATAGCCGCAAGATGCACCAGCAAAATACTAGTGTAGTAACTAGCAGGCACCGCACCAACAGAGACCGTCGTTTGAACACTTCATGCTAGCCAAATAATCCAAAGAAGACTCTACCTATACAGTTGTAAGAGTAAAAATAACAATAATAAGGGAACTCCCTTCTTCCCCCGATCACTTTGAATCTCAAATTGGGATTGAAATCTCAGAACCCCGATCTCTCTTCCCAGCAAGTTTCACCTCACTTGTAGCAATTTCAACATTGTGATCACACATCACAGCAAGATCGGAACGATCCCACAGCAAATGCATCACGGCCGGAACTTCTGACACGAAGAACAAACGAACGAACGATCTCTGAACAGTGAACACTTCTCATCTCACCCTGAGATTGAAGCTTCAAGGCTGTTCTTTCCCATCATCTCCTCTTCTTTCTTGGAAGAAAACAATTTCAACACAGTACAGAAAACGTTGATGGCTGGCAGCAAGTTCACATCACACAGCAAACAAATGAACCAAGCTTAATTTGAAGCCAAGAACGAAAGAACTTTCCAATTAACCGAGCAACAAAACAAAGATCAGGGAATCCACAACACAGGCATTCAGGCAAATAATCTGGGTTCCATAGATCACTACTCCATTCCATTGATAGACAGGTGATAGATAGATGGGGCAGTACCATCCATGACCATGGCTGCCTTACAGCTTGATTGCAAACAGAAACATGCTACTCCATAGCACAAATCCACACCACCACTTCTTCCAACTATGACACGACACAAACGACGAGAACCAAACACTACTGCAACTACTGAGCATGAAGAACAAGAGCAGCTAATGTAAACAGGTGCAAACAATCTCATGGGCTCATGGCCACCAAATCATAATACCTTCACACCAAGAAGATGAAGCCTGCAGCAACTACTACAACGATCTCAATAAACACGCCAAGAAGGATCCACTTGGTCTGGTTGTTGAGACCGAGCCTGCTCCCCTCTTCCTCCATGTTACTGCATCACAGAAAAAGGTTACTTGATCGGCACCAACAAAGAAATAAGTTACATGTATGGCTCCATTCCTTCTCGATGTATATAACAAACTACCAGCTCTACCACAAGTCACCAACAAAGAAGATTTCGGCAATTTCAGCTTCTTACCTGTAGACCTCGAGAAGCCTTTCAACCCCCTTGAGCACGTTCTCCTCATTCTCCTTGCACTGTGCCCGAAAGAGCTTGAGAATGGTCTCATACTCGTCGGCAGTGGGGTTGACGGGCTTCTTGCCAGCGATGGAGTCGCCGGCGGCGGCGTGGTCGCCGCTCTTGGGGTTGGGGTCCCCGGAGACGTGGCCGGGCGGCAGCTCGCCGGAGTCGAGGGCGGAGAGGTTGGAGCGGTCGCCGGCGGCGGGGGGGCAGGGAGGGGTCGCTGGAGTGCGTGGCGGCTGGTTCTTGGGGATCTCGCCAGCGGGAGAGTCGTCGTGTGCGCGGATCTTCCCGGAGAGCTCGGCGGCGGAGGCGGCGTCAGGCTTCTTGGCCCCCGCGTCGACGGCGCGAGCGGCCGCCTCCTTGCTCTTCTCGCCTCCTTCGCCAGGATCTTGACCCTCCACCCCCTTGGCCGTGCTGGCGCTGGAGAAGGCTAGGGGGTGAAAGGACATCGGCGCAAGAGGCCGAAGGCGAGGAGCTCCAGGCCCGCGCGGCCCGAGGAGCGGCGGCGCGCGCGGGGAGAGGAGCGAGGAGGCCGCGGGGCAAGGGAAGCTGCGCCCGAGCGGCGGCGCCGAGGGCAGCAGGCGCGTGGCGGCGGCGGCGGCAGCGGCAGCGGCCCGTGCCCTCCCACCGGCGGCGAGCCCTAGGGTACGGGCAGCCATGGCCGAAGGCCTTTGGAATTTGGGGGAGAAAGGAGGGGGCTTTGTTGTTGCTGAAGAGATTGCTGTGTGTGAGGAGCGGGGGGGTTTGGTTAAAAGGCGAGGAGACAGGGAGGGAGGGGTGGGTGGTGTCAGGAGGAGATGATCCAGTAGGATTCCGAAACATTTTCTTTTTTTAAAAAAATGAGTCGAGAAAATTCGAATTCGAATCTGTTATTCAGATGACCGAGATCAAATTCTGAGTGCAGATTTGTTCGTCAAATTTGATATGAGAATATGAGGTCGAGCGTCCGGAGAGAGCAGGAGACACGGGTCTTGTGAGGTCGTGGTTGTGACTCGCTCGTGAAAAAAAAAATCTGCTCAAAGGTGGAAGGAGCGGCAGGTCAAAGCTCTTTTGCCTGTCACCCTATCATCCCTAGCTAGCCCAAGCGCCAGACCGTATGCGAGCGCGTGACAGGGGGCCGGGACGCCATTTTCACTGACTGGACGAAAACACTTGAGCATTTCGCTACCTGATTGCAGTAGAATTCATGATTTTTAGTTAGGGGGGCCTCGATGACATAGCAGTAGCAAAGCACTGTATGGCGACGCAGAAGATCCCAGCAAAATCGTCCACGTCCGTCATCTACATGCATGGTCTTTTCAAAGTGCAAATGGTCGCTGTCACCATGCGCTTAATGGCAAGATCTTCTACCCCAACAGCGCGTAATTAATAGCCACATGCGGGCAAAAGGGCCACAGAAAATCCTCGGCACACACATCTCATTACTTATTAGTAGGCTTTTGGATCAAGCACATAAGTAATTTAGGTCTACGTATGCTAATGGGCTGAGCATAAACCAATCAGGTCTAATTATTTGTACAACACTACAACTAGCCACATAATTAGCCCATATTTATTTGACATCTAAACAAGACGGGTTAAAGTTTAGCATTGAGATCCAAAAGGAGTTAGAAAATCTAGATATAAGAGCTTAAAGTTTAGCATTTGAGGTCCAAGAGGAGTCTAGATGAGAAAAGGACCGAAATAACCCCCACCTCCAAACCAGTTTAGCATTCAGGTAGTCCATCATGATTCATGCATGGATCCAAAGGAAAACATGGCATGAGTAGTGTTATGGCTAAACTTTTGAGTCTGTGATGGCTAAACAGGGCTGAAATGTGTGGAAAAAAAATTCGTGCCGCTGCTCTCCGTGGTGCCCTGCATCTAGCTCCAGTTCGGTTGCGCGCCATATTAAGAACAATGAATTCAGTGTACATGCACTGAAAGTTTGCAAACATTTTGAGGCTCTTTTGTATTTGTTAACAGTTAACAAAAGTTTCTAAACTAATCGGTGCCTACACATCAGTGGTTCTTATTCTACTGCAGCAAATATGGATTTTGCAGTTCATTCATGTGGCGTGGCTATTCAGACGTTAAATCAAAAACACCTCTTGATATTTCCAACTGAAGTCTGATGGTGTTCCAAGTAGGAACTCTTAAGAAGCTTTGTGAATTGGTGCAACACATTGCTAAAAACTGGCTCTATGATGCTGTTTTGATTGTGTTCCAAGATCTTAAAATTTTCTTCTGGGGGGTCAAAAAACAGTTTCATTGCAGTAGAATAGGTAAGCAAAGTTTAAGCAGCCTTGGCTTTTAGACAGAGCAATCCCCGTGTAAAAGCTAGATGATCCTGATATAACTGCCAAAAGGCCAACCATGGTGCTGAGTGCTGACCGTGATTAACTGAGTCTTCACATGTTTATTTGAACAAGAGCTGGGCCTTCAAACACACACCTGTTGTATACGATAGTAGCTCATAAAAATCAAGCTCCAGTCCTCCAAAGCAGGGAAAGAAATAAGCATTGGCCACAGCAATACTTTCATACAGACTTAGCAAGAAAATATAGAACCAAATAGTTAGTCACTTGCAAAGTTCCATTCGTTTTTACTGATCAACAAGATATTACAGATAGTGCCACAAGTTCTCAAAATATAACATCACAACATGACATACACACACCATAGAGAGAGTGCTTCAACAAAATTGTTAGCAATAATACAATCAAGATCGAACACGAGACACAGATTTTACGTGGAAAACCCTTGCGGGAAAAACCACGGGCGCCAACCGGCGATCTTCACTATATGGAGGGAGTGTTTACAGAACGCAGGGAATACAATGAGTCGTCAACTCTTCCCGTACGGCTTACAAGATGTATTTATAGGATGGACTGACTGCAGTCAAATACGGAAACAAATCCGCTAATAAACATGACCGAACCGTGGGCCCTTCAGGCGTCCCCACAAGACCAACGTTATAATTCGGATCATATTCCAACAAACTCCACCTTGAGACGAATTCCATCTTGTAGCAAATGAAGTATCATCAATCAACTCACTTCAATAATAAATAATCACCGACACCGAAAGTCACTAGGACTTCAAACTTTAATACCAACTAAGCGTGAGCATAGCTCACACTTAGCTGTAGGAACAGGCTTAGTCATCATATCAGCGGGATTGTCATGAGTACTTATCTTGCATACCTTAACTTCACCTTGAGCAATAACGTCTCGAATAAAATGATATCTCACAGCAATGTGCTTTGTTCTTTCATGAAACATCTGATCTTTAGTGAGACAAATAGCACTTTGGCTATCACAATGTATAGTAGTGCAAGAAGAAACCCCGCAAAGTTCAGAGTATAAACCTCTCAACCAAATAGCTTCCTTACAAGAATCAGAAACAGCCATATACTCAGCTTCAGTAGTGGACAAAGCAACAGTAGCCTGCAAACTTGCTTTCCAACTAACAGCACAACCACCAATGGTGAAAACATAACCTGTGAGAGACCTCCTCTTATCCAAATCACCAGCAAAATCAGAATCAACATAACCAACGAGTCCATCTCTAGATTTCCCAAACTGCAAACAAGCACTAGAAGTACCTCGAAGATATCTGAAAATCCACTGAACAGCTCTCCAATGCTCTTTGCCAGGATTAGCCATGTATCTACTGACAACACTCAATGCATGAGATAAATCAGGACGAGAACAAACCATGGCATACATAAGTGAACCAACTCCACTCGAATATGGGACTTTAGACATGTATTCGATTTCTTCATCTGACACTGGACATAAATCAGAGGATAATTTGAAATGTGCAGCTAATGGAGTACTCACTGGTTTTGCATCATGCATATTAAAACGACGAAGAACCTTTTCAATATAACCTCGCTGAGAGAGGTATAACATACCAGATTTTCTATCTCTGATAATTTCCATACCAAGAATTTTCTTAGCTGCACCCAAGTCCTTCATCTCAAATGCTTTACTCAATTGTGCCTTCAATTTCACTATTTCTGATTTATCTTTAGCAGCAATCAACATATCATCAACGTAAAGAAGCAAATAAATAGCTGAACCATTAACTGTCTTCAAATAAACACAGCTATCATAATCAGACCGCTTAAAACCATGAGAGAGCATAAACGAGTCAAATCTCTTATACCATTGCCTAGGAGATTGTTTCAAGCCATAAAGAGATTTCTTTAATCTACACACAAGGTTTTCTTTTCCAGGAATAATAAAACCTTCAGGTTGGTCCATATAAATGTCCTCTTCTAACTCCCCATGTAAGAACGCAGTTTTAACATCTAACTGCTCAAGCTCATAATCATGCATAGCAACAATACTCAAAAGAGTGCGAATAGAACTATGCTTCACAACTGGGGAAAAGACATCATTAAAATCAATACCTGGAATCTGGCTGTAGCCTTTAGCAACCAACCTTGCCTTATACCTTGCTGGCTCAACCGGAGAAATACCCTCCTTCATTTTGAAAATCCATTTGCAACGAACAGGCTTTTTATTCTTAGGCAATTTTACTAAATCCCAAGTACCATTCTTTTCAAGCGACTCCATCTCATCTTGCATAGCGGTCATCCAATTGTTAGAATCAGCAGAAGTAATAGCCTCAAAATAATTAGAAGGTTCTGCACCTTCAATCTCTTCTGCAACGCTTAAAGCATAAGCAATATTGCATTCTTCAATTAATCTTTTTCTTGGCTTAGAAACCCTTTTGGGCTTATCAGCTGCAATAGAATGTTGTGGAGGCTGCACAACTGGAGAAGAATGCTCAACAACAGAAGAATCATCAACAATTGGTAAATCTTCATCAATAGGTGCTTCTTGTACAGCAACACTATCATTTTCTGATGTATGATCAGAATCAATAAAATGCTCCACCTGCACACTTGTTTTCTGCTGAACAGGAGCACTAGTAGATAGGTTGTCAGGCAACATAACAGATTCATTAAAGATAACATTCCTGCTAATCACAACCTTCTGAGTTTGTGGATTCCACAATTTATAACCTTTAACACCAGGTTGATAACCAAGAAAGATGCACTTAATAGCTCTAGGCTCTAATTTACCATTATCAACATGAGCATAAGCAGTACAGCCAAAAACTCTCAATTGCGAATAATCAGCAGGAGAACCAGACCATACCTCAATTGGAGTTTTCTTATCAATAGGAATGCTGGGTGAACGATTAACAAGATAGCAAGCAGTGGAAGCAGCTTCAGCCCAAAAACGTCTATTCAAGCCAGAATTAGACAACATGCAACGAGCCTTAGAGATGATAGTCCTGTTCATACGCTCGGCTACACCATTCTGTTGAGGTGTATAAGGAACGGTGTAATGCCTAACAATGCCTTCAGCTTTGCAATATGCTTTAAACTCGTGTGAACAGAATTCCATACCATTATCAGTACGAAGCTTTTTAACCTTCTTTTCAGTTTGGTTTTCAACCATAGTCTTCCACTCTTTAAATGCTGAAAATGCTTCTGATTTATCTTTCAAGAAATAAGGCCATACCTTTCTAGAATAATCATCAATAATGGTCAACATATAACGAGCACCACCAAGAGAAGGCTTGCGAGATGGTCCCCATAAATCAGAATGCACATAATCAAGCATACCTTTACTTGAATGAGTAGAGGTATTAAATTTCACCCTTTTGTGTTTGCCAAACACACAATGCTCACAGAAATTCAACTTGCTGATGCTATGCCCATCGAGAAGACCTCTCTTACTTAACACTGCCAAGCCAAGCTCACTCATATGCCCAAGACGCATATGCCAAAGATTAGTAGCATCAGAAGTAGATAATGAATTAGAAATTACAGCGGCATCACCTGTAATTGTAGTACCACGAAGACGGTACAAATTGGCAGATTTCAAATCACCTTTCATCACAATAAGAGAACCTTTTGACACTTTCAAAACTCCATTTCCACCGAAGTACTTGTACCCTTTGCCATCAAGAGTACTCAAAGAGATTAAATTCTTGCTCATAGTTGGAATGTGTCTCACATTTGTCAAAGTTCTGATAATACCATCATGCATCTTAATCTGAACAGATCCAATGCCTATAATGTGATGTGATCTATCATCACCCATACGAACAGAACCACCTTGGACAGAATCATAAGTGATGAACCAATCTCTATTAATGCACATATGAAAGGAAGCAGCGGAATCAAGAATCCATTCATCACCACTATTTGCACATCCAGCAAAAGCAACAAGAACATCTCCACCATCTGAATTAACATTGGTGGCAGCAACAGAAGCATTACCTTCATCATCAGATTTACCTTTCGGTCTGTATGTGCCAGTTCTCTTTTCCTTGTTCTTCAATTTATAACACTCAGAAATAAAATGATTGTCTTTCTTGCAATACTTGCAGAATTTGTCATCCTTGCCTCTAGACTTTGAACGGCCCCTGTAGCCATTCGAGCTCTTGCCTCTATAACCATTATTAGAATTCTTTTGTGTCCTGCCACGAACAGACAAAGCTTCTCCAGTGGAAGCGGAACCTTCAGAAGACACCATCAGTTTCATCTTCTCTTTGGCTTGCAATGCCTCATAAACATCATGGATGGTTAGAGAATCACGACTATATAGAATAGTATCTCTGAAGTTTGCAAAAGAACTAGGCAGTGAGCACAAAAGAATAAGACCCAAATCTTCATCATCATAAACTACCTCCATAGACTGTAGGTCAGCAACGATCTCCTTAAAGACCGAAAGATGGTTAAGGACAGAGCCACCTTCTTGCAACTTGTGCGTATATAACTTCATCTTCATATGCATCTTGCTTGTCAAATCTTTTGACATGCAAATTGACTCCAATTTGAGCCATAGAGCAGCTGCAGTTTTCTCCTGCAAAACCTCTTGCAAAATATTATTTGAGAGATGAAGATGAATATGAGACAAGGCCTTACGATCTTTTCTCCTCTCATCATCGGTCCAAGTCTTTGAATCCTTGTTCCCGAATTTCTCAAGCGCATCATCCAAATCAGCTTGCGCTAAAACAGCTCGCATCTTGACTTGCCACAATGCAAACCTTGTATCTCGATCCAGCAGCGGAATATCATATTTCACTGTAGACATGGTGAAGAAATAACAGCAATAACCAGAAGAATAATAATCTGCAGAAATTTAGGTGTAACCCTAACTGAAACCTGCAGCCTGGTACACTTGGTGTGTACAATCAGCAAATAAACTGAAATGAAGAGAGCTTCTGGTACAATCTGTTAGGTGCACTTAGCAAATATTCACCAAATCTGAATTTTTTCACCTCACGAACGGACGAGCACAGGTTTTGATCACGAACAAGCACTGATCACCTTGCCTTGATCCACGCGATCTGAACTCACGTGAACAGCAACAAAATTTCACCGCAACATAAAGGAACAGCGATAGCTTTTCACCTTGGAACAGGAGCAGCGGACGAATCCTCCAGAGAACAGCGACGCGCAGCAGCTTTATTGGATCGGGATCGAACGCCGAATCAGACTCCGCCTTGGACTCGACGGACAGGCCGAGTAGCCGATTATGGCACGGAAGAAGTGGCCGAGATCGCCGAGATCGATCCCGGCGGCGGCACGATAGGGACGAAACCCTAAATTTTTTTTCACAATCTCGTGCCAAGCTCTGATACCACTTGTTAGCAATAATACAATCAAGATCGAACACGAGACACAGATTTTACGTGGAAAACCCTTGCGGGAAAAACCACGGGCGCCAACCGGCGATCTTCACTATATGGAGGGAGTGTTTACAGAACGCAGGGAATACAATGAGTCGTCAACTCTTCCCGTACGGCTTACAAGATGTATTTATAGGATGGACTGACTGCGGTCAAATACGGAAACAAATCCGCTAATAAACATGACCGAACCGTGGGCCCTTCAGGCGGCGTCCCCACAAGACCAACGTTATAATTCGGATCATATTCCAACAAAAATACTAGTCAAACTTGACATGGAGCCGTGCTCCTCCCCTTCCCTAGTAGCTATCATCTGCTAAAACATCAGCAATACATGAAAAAGCGAATGCCACAAAGCCAACACTACCAGCAACAACTAGCACATTACCCACGTAGCTCCTCCTTCTGTACCTTGCAAGCTCTTCCATATCACGCCTTCAACAAAAAGAACAAATGAAAGATATGGATGCATGTTAGCTAATCGAGTTGGGAAAATACAAGTATCATCCATTGCTGAGGAAAGCTATGACTAGTACCGTGTCGATTCTTCCATCCTTTGAGAGAAGGATCCAGCATGCTCTTCAAGAGCACACTTGCTGCATTTCTTCTCCTGCAAATTAGCAATTGAAGTGAACTCCCGTTCTCAGCATTAAATTAAAGGATCACAAATTGATGATAATCTGCACTATATTCTTACTGAACTCACAGGCAACTTAGCCAGCCATTATATTCAACAGGTACTACATATCTTTATAGCTAATCACGATTTAAACAAATTACTCCATTGATTTCACCCAGTGTGCTCATGCGAAAATGTGAAGCCGTTGACATGGAAAAGTTTCACAAGTAGTGGTGCAAGAAAAAACCACTTGACGCACATCTGATGCTATAAAATCTTGATAATTTGTGCCCGTGTGCAAATAAGATTGGTAATAGCGTATTTAGTTTAGCATCCTCTTGCACACTGATGAACATTAGCTAACAGTGTACCTGCAATGTATATGTATGGTAGTTCCAACTTCCAACAGCCTAATCAATCTAAATTTACACATTGTTTTCTATCTGACACTACCAAATTGTGTATTATGTGCTAGGATACCCATTTAATGTCTTCAAATTATAATTAACATTTCCTGGATGACACTAAATCAGGTCTAGCAGTGTATATACACAAATTTGCAGTATACTGCATCAAAGATCCTTGTGTGTGTGTGTGTGTGTGTGTGTGTGTGTCATTCAGCAAAAGACACATTTTGAGTGTCCTGTGGCAAAATTTCCCCAGTCAAAAAACATGGAGCAGAGAAACCAATCTCTGCATTCGTCTCCTAAGTGCTGCAGACTGTATTCTAAATCTAAACTAAAGTTCGAGTTCCAGCTTGAATACTAACTGATAAGCCATCCAAGCCCAGAGGAATTAAGCCTGACTCCCACCTATCCAGACAAGCCCTAAGGAAAAACTACATATAATTGCAAGGGGAAAAGCCTAATTCACACCCATCCATAGAGAATTGCATCCAGATCAGCACGCCTCCTGATTACAGCTGAGAGGGAGGGGAAAAGGGAACGAACCATCTGCGAGGCGAAGGTGCGAGAGGCCGCCGCTCGTGGAGGGAGGACCCTCAGCTTGCCGACGAGAGCGCGCAGCGCCATGGAACCGGGACACAGATCGGGTGCAGTCGTTACTATCACTGCAAGATAAGCAGTGCAATATTTGAGCCGTCCAAAGAACAAGCAACGGGTAGGATCAGGGTCCATATTTTCTCTTTTTTTCTTCGTCTTCTCCTTATCTGCTTCACGCCGACGGACGCCAATTCGTCGCCGCCGCGGGAGTCAAGGCGCCGTCGCGCTGGTGCCGAGCCAGCCACACACATCAAATAGGAAAGCGTTGCACAGCTCCCCGCACCCACTGCCATCTCCCATGGTGCTCAGCGCTCTATCAAGCAACCAGCAGCTACAACTAAGGACGCCATAGACTATGTCCATCAGCTGCTCGAGTAATTGCCTGCAAGAATTGTGGCATGGCTAGGCATTGCAAAGAACCACAAGGCTGTGGCCGCTGGCCTCCACGCTATGCTCCACCAGCTACTGTGAGTCAGAACATCGCCATCTTTGGTGTTCAGAGTACGTCGCTATTGTGCAAGTTCTATGCATGGCAGTGGCGAGGCGTGTGTGCACCTGTGCCTCTGGTGTGCGTGCAAGGACGTCGCTGAGGTGTTCCTCCAGCGTCCTGAAGGCGTGTCCGTGGTCGTGGAGTAGGAGGGCGTCGAAGAGGCGTTGCGCCTGGACACCGCCTTGTGTTGGTGAGAGACTGAGAGCGAAAATGAGGCGTGCAGACTGCGGAGGGTGAAGGAAGAAGAAGGGCTTCTGTTTGTTTTTATGCTGTTGGATCGTGGTTTGATGGTTGAGATCATGCAACTGCTTAAGTTGCAGTAGCTAGTATAACTGCACCGGATCCAGGTCCATGGAACCGACGGATCGACCGTATCTGGGGGAGGACGGCGCGGGGGCGAGGCGTACGCGGATGGCCTTTGCTCCTCAACGGAGAGGTCGTCTTTCTTTAATAGCAAGACTGTGGCCCGTGGGGACAAGAACCTCTGCAGTAGGGTCACTGACATGTAGTCCCGACCCCACATGTCACTGACCCAAATGCAGATACTCCCTCCGTCCCAAAATAAATGCAATTTTAGATTTTGACACGCAAACCAATGCTTAGATGTAAAATTACCAAATTGCCCTTTGTCCTTTGTGATAAATATAACATTGTTTTCCGGAAACTATTGTCTTTTGTGGTTGGTAGATCAAAATTGTATTCTTTGTGGGACAAATTTCAAACACTATAATTGCATTTATTTTGAGACTCAGGAGTATACAGCTGCAGAGGAGACCCAACCGGCCCGTGGCTGCTCACTCTTTTTTTTTTTTTTGAAAACTGTGGCTGCTCACTCTCATTTTTTTCCTTATAAAATTAAAAAGTAAAATGCCATGGGATCAAAATACCATCGTTACGAGTGCCAACTTAAAGCACAGCCCAACAGAGAATTTACAACAACTTTTTGTGAATTTTTGTTGTGATATATTTAAATGTTAAAGTGGTTTAAGTTGTTAAAAGGCCCACTTGATTCGTTAAATTCTAAACAAATGGAAATACAAAAAAAATAAATCATATTGATTCTTTCTCAGGCATGTTGTGTGGTTCAAATGTTCTTTAGCAAGGAAGGTATCTGGTAAAAGACTAGCGGACCATTGGGCATCGGGCACAAAAGGGTGAAAAACACACAAGATTCAAAATGGCTTTGGATTTATCCCCAAAAAGAATGGCTTTGCATGGAATTTTTAAGTCAAATGGCGGATCGTCCAGTAGTCAAAGGCATATTGTCCGTAGTTAAGAGTGAGAAAACAACACAAAAGTTGATAGTTGTTCAAAAATTTCGGTATAAAAAACGGGACCGTCCACGAGGATTTGCAACATTTTTGGTGGATGGAGATTTAGAATATGGGGGTCGTCTTCTTGGCGAGGACAGTTCCTCCGCTTTTGTCAAAAAAAAAAAACTCATGTATAGAAATTTTCATGGTGGTCTTTCGGGGACCTATAACGGGCGCGGGCGCACCGTAACCCGACCCAGCGAACGAAGAAATGGTATGCTTTTCTTCCTTGTTCGTCCATTCTACCTCACCCACTCAAGTTCGCTTACGACATGTTTGTGGGTCGACTTTGACGTGTATTTTTTGCGCCAGAATTTGATGATAAAAAAAAAAGCGGTGTGCCTCCGTCCGATCCCGTCACGCCCAAATCAAAAATCGTTTGCACGCTTTGATTAACTAGTACAAAGGCACGGCATGTGTTTTAAGAAAAATATAGTGTGAGAAAGAGTCCTGGTGGCTAATATGTAGCATGAGAAAGAGTCTTGACTGCTCACATACATGACCAATATAGCGTGAGAAAGAGTCACAAGGGCTGACGTATAGCATGAGAAAGAGTCCTGACTGCTTACGTATATGACCGGATCAATATGTATTTTGATAATTGACCGTCAAAATTCTTTCGTCGTAAATAGTATAGATTTGCAGGCGCAGGAAGGTCGTCGTCCCATGCAGCGGATCGATGGGCGTCCGGTTCCGGCTTCGCGTCCGTTAGATCACGACGGCCGAGGCCGAGGCCCGGGCCGCCGGCTCGCTGCACGGGTGCCGATGGGCGCAGTCTCGGTCTGCCGCTGCACCAGGCGCACGCACGACGCAATCATGCATCGCACGACCGCCGGAACGCGCTAGCGCCGTAGCCCACAGCTGCCCAAGCAGCGTGGAGTACTACGCGGAGTAGACGTGCATTGATCTTTTGATCAGATGGTGCCGCACGGTCGGTTAATGCGTGGATAATCGTGGACGTACGCGCAACCAGGTCTTGTCATCTTCCGCGCGGCCGCCGACGAGCCCGGCCTGCTCCCCCGGCCGTCCACGGCCCACACGGCCAAGCGCGCCCTCCTCGGCGACGACGTCCCAATGCAACCAAATCTGCCTGGCCGGCGCGTACGTGGGGCGGCGGCGGCGACAGGACGTGCTGGGCTGGTGGCGCTGGCACGCGACGATGCAGCCAAAAAAGGGCACATCGATATCGCTATGGACTTGTTTAGTTTCCACCCGAAATCTTTTCGACCAAGAAGAATCTTTTATGCATGGAGTATTAAATGTAGATGAAAAATGTGAAAAGTTACATGTATGGACTGTAAATCGCGAGACGAATCTAATGAGCCTAATTAATCCATGATTTACAACAGTGATGCTACCGTAACCATCCGCTAATTATGGATTAATTACCCTCTAATTATCATCGTTAGATTTGTCTCGAAACTTCCAACGTATCCATATAATTTTTCACCTTTTTCGCCTACATTTACTACTCTTAAATCGGTAAAATCAAAACCTGAAATCTTCTCACGAAATCCCAATGCTGTGGCGCTGTGCACGCTTTCCTTTTCTCTTTTCCGTGGGCCTCTTCCTCTCTAGCTAGTAGAACCTCCATGCTCATGATCTACCGTACCGTCAGCCGGCGGGCGATGGGGAAAGGAGAAGGGCTGCCGGCGCCGGGGCGCTTTTTTTGATCGGAGTCTTGGACAGTAGATCCAGGAGCACGTTGCAAATCTCTTGCCGGTCTCTAGGCTCGATCTCGTCTTTGTCTTGCTATCTCATGGTCTTCAGCAGCTTCGTGAGCGTCTTTTGCCCCCGGCTTATTATTAGCTTTCCATAGCGTGGATTATTGCCCCGCTGCAATGGCCAGCCTTGTTGCATCATACTACACAGCTCACACAAACACAAGCAAGCTTCAAGCACAATTGGCACTTGCATTTCGTTGTGCAGTGTCCTTCTTCCCCAGTGTGCTAGCAGGATCGTTTCGTACCTGCAGCTGCAGTCTGGGAAAGGAATAAAGTTTGTTCTTTTTCTAATCAAACACGCTTCCGGTTTTTTCTTTTGTTTCGCCTATATTGTATGTTAAAATTTTGTACTTGGTTCAGTTGATCATAGCTCTAGTTCATAACTACTACTACCTCCGACCCAGAAAGAACGCATGTACGTCTGGGATGCGTGCCAGTTAAATAAATTTGTTAACAAAAACTACATATAGAAATTCAAATATAATGATATATATTTCATATCATAAATATTTATATTTTTTTATTTATAATTGGTCAATCCTAAGATTCTGGAATATCTTATTCTAATGCAGCAAATATGGATTTTGCAGTTCATTCATGTGGTGTGGCTATTCAGACGTTAAATCGAAAACACCTCTTGATTTTTTCCAACTGAAGTCTGATGGTGTTCCAAGTAGGAACTCTTAAGAAGCTTTGTGGATTGGTGCAACACATTGCTAAAAGACTACTGGCTCTATGATGCTGTTTTGATTGAGTTCCAAGATCTTCCATATTTTCTTCTTGGGGTCAAAACCAATTTCATTGCAGTAGAATAAGTAAACAAAGTTTAAGCAACATTGGCTTCTAGACAAAGTAATCCACGTGTAAAAGCTAGATGCTCCTGATATAAGTGCCAAAAGGACCAACCATGGTGCTGATCGCGTGAATAGAGTCTTCAGCTATTTATATGAGCCTTCAAACACACCTGTTCATTTGAACAAGAACCGCACCCCCAAACATGTTGTGTACAGATAGTAGCTCTAATAACGTAGCACAGGAAGGTGTGGTCAGTAAGAGCGGCATAAAAATCAAGCTCCAGTACGTCTCTCCAAAGCAGGCAAAGAACTAAGCATTGGCCACAACATTTCATATAAATTTAGCAAGAAAATATAGAACCCAAATAGCGAGTCACTTGCAAAGCTGCATTCGTTCTTACCGATCAACAAGATATTACAGGATAGTGCCACAAGTTCTCAAAATATAACATCACGACACGACATACGCACACCATAGATAGAGTGCTTCAACATAATATAGAGTGCTTCAACATAATAAGTCAAACTTGACATGGAGCATTTGCTGCAGCCGTGCTCCCCTCCCCTTCCCGAGTTGCTATCTTCTCGATCTTCTGCTAAAACATCACCAATGCATAACAAAGAGAATGCCACAAAGCCAACACTACCAGCAACGCCTATCACTCTACCCACATAGCTCCTCATTCTGTACCTCCTAATCTCTTCCATGTCACGTCTTCAACAAAAAGAATAGTGCCATGCATGTTAGCTAATCGAGTTGGGAAAACACAAATATCATCCATTGCTAATAAGGAGGAAATCTATGACTTGTACCGCTTCCTTTCTTCCATCATTCGAGAGAACCATCCATCCTGCTCTTCAAGAGCACACTTGCTGCATTTTTTCTCCTGCAAATTGGCAATTGAAGTGAACATTACGCCCCATTCTCAGCAGTAAATTAAACAGATGACAAATTGATGATAACATGCACTATATTCTTACTAAACTCACATGCAACTTAGCCATTATATTCAACAGGTACTATCAAGCTTCATAGCTAATCACAATTTAAACAAATTACTCCATTGACACAAGCAAGCAAAAAAGAAGTATGCAGGACGTACTGTTGATTTCACCCAGTGTGCTCATGCGAAAATGTGAAGTCGTTGACATGGAAAAGTTTCACAAGTAGCGGTGCAAGAAAAAACCACTTGACGCACATCTGATGCTATAAAATCTTGATAATTTGTGCCCGTGTGCAAATAAGATTGGTAATAGCGTATTTAGTTTAGCATCCTCTTGCACACTGATGAACATTAGCTAACAGTGTACCTGCAATGTATATGTATGGTAGTTCCAACAGCCTAAACAATCTAAATTTACACATTGTTTTCTATCTGACACTACCAAATTGTGTATTATGTGCTAGGATACCCATTTAATGTCTTCAAATGATTATTAACATTTCCTGGAAGACACTAAATCAGGTCTAGCAGTGTATATACACAAATTTGTAGTATACTGCATCAAAGATCCTTGTGTGTGTGTGTGTGTGTGTGTGTGTGTGTCATTCAGCAAAAGACACATTTTGAGTGTCCTGTGGCAAAATTTCCCCAGTCAAAAAACATGGAGCAGAGAAACCAATCTCTGCATTCGTCTCCTAAGTGCTACAGACTGTATTCTAAATCTAAACTAAAGTTCGAGTTCCAGCTTGAATACTAATTTAACTGAAAAGCCATCCAGGCCCAGAGGAATTAAGCCTGATTCCCACCTATCCAGACAACCCTAAGGAAAAACCACATATAATTGCATGCAAGAGGAAAGCCTAATTCACACCCATCCATAGCGAATTGCATCCAGATCATGACGCGCTCCTGATTACAGCTGAGGGGGAGGGGGGACGAACCGTCTGCTGGGAGGCGAAGGCGCGAGAGGCCGCCGCTCGTGGAGGGAGGACCCTCAGCTTGCCGACGGATCGACCGTACGGTGTGGGGGCGAGGCGTACGCGTACGCGTACGCGGCGGCTAGAGTTTGCCTTTCGTCTGGCTTCTTTCTTGGCGAGGGGGATGATGGCCTTTGTTGCTCTTGAACGGAGACGCCGTGGCCCCTGGGGACAGGATCCTCTGCGGTTGGGTCACTGACATGTAGACCCGGCCCCACGAGTCACTGAACC
This sequence comes from Urochloa ruziziensis, assembly GCA_015476505.1. NCBI lineage: Eukaryota > Viridiplantae > Streptophyta > Magnoliopsida > Poales > Poaceae > Urochloa > Urochloa ruziziensis. Next base: position 58,513,080 of record CM027123.1, on the reverse strand, counting down.
AGTTGCAGACGCGCAACTGCAGGTGAGACCCGGGCCGGCTCGCTGCACGGGTGCCGATGGGCCGTCTCGGTCTGCCAGGCGCCCGCAGGACGCAATCATGCATCGCACGACCACAGCGTTGAGACGACGTACTAGACGTGCATTGATCTTGATCAGATGGCGCCGCACGGTCGGTTGAATCATGGATAATCGTGGACGTACGCGCAGCCCGCCACCGCCGACGAGCTCTGCTACCCCGGCCGGCCGCGGGCGCGGCGACGTCCTCCGCCAATGATAATGCAGCCACGCGATAATGCAGCCAAGAAAGCGCAGATCGATATCGCTTGTTCATCACAAAGCAGCCAGCAGGCCAGCAGCAGCACCGTCGCGGTGGCACGGGCCAATCCCAAGGCTGTCTTCTCTTTCTCTTTTCCGTGCGCCTCATCCTCTCTAGAATCTCCATGCTCATGGTCCACTGCACCGTACCCGTCATCAGCCGGCGGGCGATTGGACAGTAGCGGAGCACGTTGCTACTGCTATCGATCTGTTTCCTGCTTTCTTTCTACCCAAACACCGGGCGGCGGTCTGATCGATCTTGCCGGTCTCTGGGCTCGATCTCGTCTTTGTCTTGCTCTCGCATGGTCTCTCTCCGTTCCAGCCTTTTACTAGTAACTGCTAGTCATCTCCATGTACTAAAGTTCAAAAAACTCACAAACGTGTCAAAAAAGCCTGACAAATGAATCAGATGACCCAGAAACAGAAACATATAGTCTCATCAAGGCCTAAACAACAAGGAAAATGGTTCGATTATATGTTGATATATGAACAATTCCTGATTTCCGGTTACCACATGACGTGGCAACATTAATCTGCAACACATCGTGCATCGCATGACCGCTGGAACGCTATAGCCGTGTAGCCCAAACTGCCCAAGCAGCGTCGAGACTAGGCGTGCATTGATGAGATGGATATGATCATGCTCGCGGGCACGGGCAAGCCCGCGTGCGCCGCCGGCGAGGTCCGGCCCTGCTCCGTGCTCCCCAGTCGTAGCACGGCCAATAATCCCAAGCGATGTGGCGCTGTGCACGACGAAAGCTCATGTACTGCATCCACCGGCAGGCGATGCGGAGCAGGGACTGGAGAAGGAGGACAAGCCTGCCGGTGTGCTTTGGAGTTCGATCTGGACAGTAGCGGAGCACGTTGCTACTGCTTCTTTCTGCGGTCTGATCGTGCCGGCTCGAGCTCTTGTCTTGCATGCTCTAGCATCAATGGCCAACACCATGGCGTGCCCACTGCTTCTTTATTTATTTATTTATTTCGTGCTTTTCCATGGCGTGGCTTGTCCCGCTGCAATGGCCAACACCCTAGCATCAAACACCGTACGTGTATACACGCACACATACAAGCGAGCTTGTACGTAGTAGTAGTAAATTTTGCCACTTGCATTTCCTCGTGCAGTGTCCTCCTCCCCCGGTGTACCAGCTGCAGGATCCTTTGTACCTGCATCTCAACTTGGCGGTTTCCTTCAGGGAAAGGAACAAAGTTTAATTTCTTTTTCCTTTTGTTTTCGGATCAAAACGCTTGCTATGGTTCCAGCCTTTTACTACTTTGTTTGGTCTATATTGTGTGTTGGAGTTTTGTTCCTGGATTAGTTGATCATAGATAGCTCTAATGCATAACACGACTTGTAATTAGCCATCTCCATGTAAACTTGGAAAAGCTCACAAAAGTAGAGCAAGATATGTCAAAGAGCACCACAAATGAATCGGATCGATGACCCAGAACAGAAAAGTGAAACAGCCCTATAAACTACCAAGAAAATGGTATATATCCATTCCTGATTTCCGGTTATCATATGACGTGGCAACGTTAATCCAGAACCCACCGTGCATCACACCAATCATTCAGTCAATCAAACCCAAACCTGAACTGCAAAGCTGCCCTCCCATGCACGCCGGTCCCACTTGCAGTGAGACAACGCTGCTCCCCAACCCAAAGCCAGGCTCCCCAGCCGCTCCCCACCCACCTTGCCGCCCAAAACTCTATAAGAAGCCGGCCGGCGACATGTCTCCAGCGAACGCGGCCGCCTCGCCTCACTCCCTTGCTTTGCATTGCAACCCTCGCCGCCGTCTCCTTCCCCCCGCTCCCCTCCGTATAGCCACCATGGCTATTGTCGCGACGAAGCTCAACCCGGCGGCGGCGCCGTTCCCGGGCCCCTACGCGCTCGCGCCGCTCCACCACCTCGCCCCGCCGGTGCCGCCGCCGTTCCCGCTCGCCGACGCCGCCTGCCCTCCCAACTTCCCCTTCGTCACCTACTGCTGCGTCCCCTCCGCTCCCGCCGGCCACATCGGCTTCTGCTTCCCCGCCGGCCACCACCCGCCCTCCTCCCCGCCGGCCTTCTGCAAGGGCGGCGCCGTTCCCGCGGCGGTGCACGGCCGCCCGCCGCACAAGCTCATGGCGGCGTTCTACGGCCTCGGCGGCGGCGCGGGGAAGCGGCAGGCCGCGAAGCCGTGGAAGGGGCATGCACCCGCCGCCGCGGCCGGAGCGCCTGTCCTGGTGCCGGCGCCGCCGCGGAAGCAGCGGGCGGCGCGGCGGAAGGCGGAGAGGAGCAAGCTGCCTAGGGCTCCCAAGCCCAAGCCCAGGGCGCCGAAGCCCCGGAAGGCGGCGGGCCCCCGCGCGCGGCGGGCGCAGCGGGAGGGCACGCCGCCGCCGCAGCCCGTGTTCACGACGCCGCGGGCGCGGTGGTGGAAGAAGCTGCCGGAGCCGGAGCTCGGATGGAACAGCTACACCGTCATGCTGCGCAACATCCCCAACAAGCTCAGGTACGCGCGCGCACTTGTGCCGCAGCAGCGATCATCTACAAATGGCGGCCTTTTTCTTGTTCTTCTTGACCCCAAATGATTTTGTTCTCGGTGAATGGTGTGTGTTGCAGGAGCGGCGACATGATCCAGATGCTCGACGAGCACTGCAAGTTCATGAACGAGGCCGCCGGCAAGGTCGTCTCCGCGTACGACGTCCTCTACCTGCCGATGGATTTCAGGTGAGGAGTCTAGATCAGTAGAAAAAACTGCTGCATTTTCTTGCTGCAATTTGTTGCGAGGAAAGAATTAGTACATGAAATTAAGCTTTAAGGGGAAAAAAGTCTGAATGAAAAATAAGGTCACGTTGTGTACCTTTTCCTTTCTTCTTTTGACACATACAAGAAGGGTGGATTCAGTGTCCTTGTTCTGAAAAAAAGGCTACTGTATAAAACAAGGAGACAGAACAAAACAAAAACTTTGGTAGTAAGGCAGTATGATCTCTTTCAAGGAATACAGTACTAGTGTTGAATATTTGCTGAATCTGCTTGCATTTGGACATACATTTGGCCATTGGCCACATTGATGCAGTGTTTCTTCTGTGTCATATTAGTGCAGAATTAGTTTCCTGAATGTTTAGATTCCAATTGGCACACTCACTCTAGCTAGTACTCCGTAGTTTTGAAAGCACATGATAACATGAAAAGCTGTGGGAAAGTTAAGGAAACTGAACTTTACTACTTTCCTTTCTTTTCCTTGTACACACACAAAGGCAGGGGTTCAGTCGTCCTTTCTCTGGAAAAAGCCAAAGAACAAGTAGACAAAACAGCGCAAGTAAAATTTGATGCAAGCATTCTTGTCTGGATGGGGTAACAAAGTTGATAAAACTTGTTTGCCATTAGTAGTATGCATATGATATTATCTTGTTTGATTATCCCTTTGCTGCGCGCAAAAGAAAATCCAATGGTGACCTTTTGTGGACTAATTTCCTGCAATTTCTTGCTTTAAAGCTTGGCCAGTGTCCCCCATTATGTAGATTAATTTGCCTGCATTTGCTTGCTGATGAGGTTGGCCAATGCAAAATCTGTAGGCTGGTCACCGGCATTTTTTGTAGACTAAAACTGCTGCATTTTCTTGGTGCAAATTATTAATTAGGAGTACTCGATTGATGCTGTTACGAGCCACATGAACGAAAGCTGTAAGGACAAGGCTAGCGAAAGTGAACTTTCAGAACACTTCCCGTTTTTCTTCTTTTGTACACGCATTGTACATTTGAGGCTGCCCCAATCGTCCTCCTACTGGGAAAAGCTAGTACTAATAAAGAACAAAAGAGACAAAACAACACAAAAGATGAAACTAGATGCCAATGATTTCTTGGAGGAACAAATTAAGTGGATGCTTTTATGTTGTGTTTCTTATTTCTATCTGTACAACTAGTATAACGATTTGGTGAACTTGATGTGGTTCACATCTTGTTTATTTGTTTGCTTCTCCATTCTTTGCTGTGTGTATTGCATTGTCTTTTTCTGAATGAATTTGAGTGCGTGATTATTGAGCGAAAAAAATCGCATGTGATATTGTGATGATGTGAATGTAACCGTCGAGTTGATGATGGGCATGCAGGCGGGGTTGCAACTTCGGGTACGCCTTCGTCAACTTCACCACCACGTTGGCGTCCCGCATGCTGTACCACAACCTGCAGGGGTGCGGCTGGACCGTGTACGGCTCCAAGAAGGTGATCAAGATCGTGCCGGCCAGGTTCCAGGTGAACACATACACATGCACATATTTTTATTCAACGACGCAAATGATGAGTAGCATGACCACAAGGATGCATAGCCTAGCAGCTGCTTCAGCTAGCTAGGACTAAACTTGTTTTTGTTGGGTTTAGATTTGATGTGATGTCCTTCATGAGACTTACTAGACTGAAACTGATGGATGGATGTGGCGCTGCTGCTGCTGCTGCTGCTGCGCCATGGGTTGTTGCGTGCTTGCAGGGCCACGAGGTGCTGGTGCGTCACCTCCAGCGGCAGAGGCTGGAGTGCGACGACGACGAGTTCCGCCCGGCCGTCTTCTCGCCGCCGCGCGACGGCGTCACCGCCGGCCCCATCGCCGTCCGCCGCCTCGGCAGGGTCTCCCGCCGCCCGACGGCGTGCGCCGGCGCCGGTGCCAGCCAAGGCTACCTACTGTGAGGTAGCTCGCGCGCGCGGCGCCAGCAGCAACGGAGCGAGCATTGAAAGGCCTCGGTGTTGAAAGCGAAGCGAAGCACATGTATCGTAGTCGTAGTATATCTCTTGTTCTTGGTAGAGTCAGCTGATGAGCTAGCGCGGGCGCGCGGCCAATCCCAAGTCAGGCATGCCTTCCCGTTCCTCCTGTTCCCGTGCAAAGAGAGGGCACGCTTCTCGCTGCGTGGTGGCCGGCGAGGAGGGGAAGGCTGGGGGACTTTGGAGGGTAGCTGCGTGGTGGTGGTCTGGTAGTAGTCACAGATCGGATCTCTGTAGTCTGTGCCGTAGAGCGTAGAGGTAGTAGTCTTTGTACTGTAGACTGTGGTGCTGATGGTGTCTGATCGGATCTCTGTACTGTGTAGGTTAGGCAATTGTTGTTGTGTGTTTGTGTGTGTCCCACTTTCGCTTTGGTATGCTGCCGAGGCATTCATGGAACTGGTAGAAGGCTCATGGCTTTGCATGAATCCCAGAGAAGAGAAGGGTAGAGAGAATCTCTGGGCATGTCCGAATCCATGGAGCCATTAAATGCGCGCGGGCGAGGGGTGCGTGGTCAAGCAGTTGCCACTTGGGTGAAAACTGTCTCGCCGGCCCGGTCGGTCCGCTGGTCTTGGGGTGCGGCAGCCGGCAGCGACGACATCTCCTCCCAGGCAGTAGCATGTTTGTCGGCACGCGCCTTGGACCGTGCCTGGTCTGGCCGTGCTGCTGCTGCGTCGTCTCTTGCAGCTTCCTCTCGGTGCACATGCATGTGCGTTTGCACAAGCATGTGACCACCGGACGCGCAGCCAGGAGCAACGCTTCTTGTAGCGATGCACACAGCAGCACTAGAAACAAGAGTTCCTGCGCCTTGTTCTTGCAATTTGCTTTTTTTTTTTTTTTGAAAAGTTTTGTTCTTGCAATTTGCTGAGAGAGCAAAAGCAAAGCACAGGACGGCGAACCTGCTGAAAGTGTCTTCAGCCTGCACCGGTGCAGCCAGCGCCAGGAGCAGGTGGAGACAGCCAGCAGCGTAGGAGAGGAGGCAGCAGCCTTTGATCCGGTCCGGGACCCAGGGCTCTCAGGCCAAAAGCTTCCGAATACGGCGGATGAGGTTGAGGGGAGGGCGGCTCGTGCTTGGGTAAGTTGGCCGGGCAGATGAAAACGAGACGCTGGCCACTGCCCGCGCGCGCATGCAGCTGAGGCGCGAGCCCTACGGCAAAAGGCTACGGCCGGGTAGCGAATCCCCCCTGCCGCGCGCATGGGCATGGGCAACATGGGGAGCCGGGATTGGAAGGAACGGAACGGGGGGGCACGGGTGCGAGGTGACGGGGTGGCCGGCGATCTCATCTGCCGCTGCCGGGTTGATTCCGACGCCTCGGCGTGGAGGATCGGAGGAAGGGATTTTCAACGGCGCAATCATGGCCTCGCGCAGGATCGGACGACGTGATTGATCTGTGACTTGTTGCCATCGACGAGACAGTGCCTACCTCTGCCTGCACTGCACTGCAACGAAGGAACAAGGGATGGCGTGGCAACAAGGGAGATCGATCACGATCTGATGGATCGCAATTCACAAAGCTTGTGCTGCTATCCCGTTCCGTTTTTTTTCTTTTCTTTTCTTTAGAGGGAGGTGCAAGCTCACTGCCGTGCCCAGTACCAGACGCGATCAGAAGGCAGCAGAAAGGAGACTGGCCTTTTAGCCTTGGACGGACGCGCCGGGCTCCTTGGGTTGGGAACAACTTGGGATCCTCCTCTCCGATCCCTGCTGCCCTGGCCCCTCATGCCGCCTGACTGAAGAGAGAGAGACAGAGGTGCGGTGCAGTGAGCACGAAGCACAAGCATTCGATTTGGTTCACCTTTTTGTGCCGATCGTGTCGAGTCCCGATCGGGATCGCGGCACCGCCAAAAGGCCGTAACGCCTGTCACGGGTCCATCCCGTCCGTCCACTCGGTTCCAACCGTACGTTCTCAGGCCTGTTTATCTGATCCGACGATCGCCGCTGCCGTTGCTTTGCTGAGACCATGACGCCGGCACAATGCAGGCAGCAAGCAGTGTACAGATACAGTGGCTGTCCTGCCCGTTCTCTGCCTCTGACAGTCAGGCCCAGGCCGCGCCAATCTTCCCGATTCGCGATCGCGATCCGCACTGGCGCACCGTGCAGGCTTCTTGCCAGGCTCAACGTGCACGTACACACGTACGTACGTGATACCACTATACCAGTACTAATATGTGCAGCTACGGCCGTGTATGTACCCGTAGTATATCATCAGCTAAGGCAGCTTATTTGTTTTCACCCGACCAAAAGCTTCGACGACTAAGCTACGTACGCACGTGTTGGTTCAGCTGCTTGCGATCACACGGATCACACGCTTTCAGTTGAGCTTCAGTGATGGTATCCAAAGAAAAACAAATGCAAATAAGATGATTGTCAGTGTACTAGTCAGTACACAGACGAGCGGTAGATTTGAGCAGTAGCAAGGCGATGGTTGTCATCTTGGAAGCAGCAGGAGCGTGTCTTCAGAGGAGTTGAGCTGGTGACGTCTTCAACGAGGGTCAGTTCCTGGGCGGCAACTGCATATGTGGACGATTGTTTCTTCTTCTTATATGACATACATAGTAGTACTTCTGCTTTAGTTTCAAAAAAAAAAAATACTGCATATTTGGATGCTTGCCGGGTTGTGTGTAAAACGAGGTGCATCAACAGAAAATTCGGCATGTTTCGGCCTATGCAACCAAATTTTGAAGGCACACAAGATGTTGAACCAAACTAAAATTAGACGGGAATAACGTTCTTTTTCTTCTTAAAAAAGAGAGCTTTAGCGCCTTATGCTGAAATCATTCGCACCAATGAACAGGCAACGCAGAGTGGCACCAATGAACAGGCAGAGGAGTCTGAGTGCCGCCACCGGTGGCCACTGCACATGGAGACCTGGATCGGTCGCACAGCCGCGCCGCCTTAAGTTCGCCGGCAGGAACAGACTGCAGCAAGAACCCCGCCGTCGCTACGCTGGAGGATGAAGAGACGAATCCACCCCTAATGAGAATCTAAATGGACTGAATCATACCTCCAGCACTCATTGATAATCAGACACGGTCACGGCCGCAGTGCTGTTGTAACACGTTTCAAGAATCACAATAAAGAAAATCTTCTGCTGCAACCTTTCAAAATAAGTAGCTTGAAACATTTCAAATCACTGATCGCAATAAACAAAATACTACGTTTCAGAATCACAATAAAGAAAATCTTATGCTGCAACATTCAAAATAAGTAGCTTGAAACATTTCAAATCACTGATCACAACAAACAATACTACTTCTGCGACATTTGGAGTAAGTGGCCCGAAGATGTCAAATTGCCGTTATCAGTTCATTGGCAACGTCCATGGTTGTGAGCAAGGGCAAGGTAAAACAGACCAAACCACCTTCACCGAGATCTATGCCAAATCAGTCTATCAGTTCATTGGCATGCCTGAAACATAAGACTAGTGCCCAGTGGTACTGTCACCACTGTATTCTGCTTACTTCTTACAGACATCCAAGGGTGAGGTAAAACAGACCAAGTCACCTTCACAGATATCGACGCAAAATCAGTCTTTACCAGTTCACTGGCACGTCCATGGTTGTGAGCCTCAAAGGAACAACAATATTCTGAGGAACCGGAAGGCTCTGAACCTACCTTGATCTTCAAATCCATCTGAGTACCCATCTCTACTGCTACCACAGACCTCCCCAAGCCACAGGACTCACCAATGGTGCCATCAAAGAGCTGGATCTCCTCATCTAACTCACTGGTAAAACAGCTGAGAGACATATTGAAACTGCCATGGACTTCTGATAGGATAACTTCTACAGTTGCCTCAACTGCATAGTCGATACATGACGCACTTATGTCAATAGCGCCAGAATCGCCAATAATGCGACATGTGAATACACTGCAATTATCTGTATCCATCTTGGATAAGACTGATATACCATCAATCAGCTGTAGATCATCCTTTTCATGACCTCCTGTCTTGATCTTCATATCATATTCAATTAGAGTACTGAGACCCAATTTGATCCCTCGCTTAGGGGCCATGTTGATGAGTGAACCCTACACATTATTGTTATTTAGTTTCCCCTCACACAAAAGAAAGAAAGAAGCAAAGCTAAATACTTCCATGTAACAATTGATGATCAAAAATCATTGTCACATCAAATTGAATGGTTACAAGGTGCATAACAGTGTTTTTTTTTTCTCGAACACGCAGGCGAGCTGCGTATCATGATATTAAGAAGAAACGGTGCATAACAGTGTTAGTTAGGGAAGATATAGTCTCTGACTATCTATTTGATTTTGTTTCAAGTCTAAAATATCAAATTGCATAAGCCTGTGTGAAATGAAAAGAAAAAATGATACTGATACTTTGTTTCATGGTAAACCTTAAATCTCTATTCCACAATTTAAGACTTCATGTAGTAGTAGGCTTATACAATCTTAAGTATATTCTGCACTTTTGGGCATGTTAATTACATGGGAGCTATAACGTAATGAATGTCAAACACGGCACAGCCATAAACTAATCCTATTTCAAGTAATTAGGAAATCAAGAGTGGAAACTGAGCCGGCATCTAGTTAATAATTCAGGAGCAGAGGTTAATCAAACACATGATACCATCAAACATTCACAATTTATCCCAACTTTACTGATGTAGAAGGGTTGACTGGCTGTACTATGCCATAGAGATCCAATCTCATGTGTCATATGCATGCAATAAATTTGGATTTATATTTAGAAATGAATAAAGTAGTTTGAAATAAGGAATAAGTCTACCTAACTCTTTTGATTGTTGATGGTGATCTACTTAAACCCCTCAAGTGTAAGGTTGGGCATTTGACCCAAGAAGTATTCCACACTGTCAAAATAACTTTTTGGGGCAGTTTTGGAGGTAGTTTTACCCACATGGCATGCAAAATCGCTGCTGGCCCGAAGTCATCTCCAAAACTGACCTAGGAGGTGATTTTAACAGCATTGAATACTTTAAAGGACTTGAAGGGGTTAAGTAGACAAAACCTCAACACTTGGACATGTTAACTAGACTTATTCCTTGAAACAATTGCAGATAAGTATGGGTGCGCACCTGCTCCACAATGATGGGATCATCCCTACTAACATTGACGACATAGTTCAGCAATGGGTCCAGATCATCCCGCGCTGCTATGTATCCATACAACTCTACTGAGCCAGCATCCACAGGACTTTTTGCCAACTTTAATGAGAAAATTTGCAACATGCGCTGAGGCCGATGGCTCTTGCAAGTTCCGTCACGCATGATGCAGTTTGTGGGTTCTGATAACATCATTGCCTCCAAACAAGCTTCACAAAAAACAACTTAATATTGTAATTGAAAACTAAAAGAGCCATAAACATAATATTTGCCGCACAGAAAAAAGGAAACATGTTGGTTGGAAATTTTCCTTTTTCATATAATTGGAAGCTATCTACGTTGTTTGTACTAAAATTTTTTCTACAACAAAATGTTCTTTAAGCAAAACAAGACAAAACGAGAGTAATATCTAATCAGTTCAGGAAGGGAATCTCCCCATTCAGCCCAAGAACTAAAACAGGTCATTTCACCCCTTACTGAACTTTAACTTCTTTTGCTTCTCTTTCCAGGAGTCCTCCTTTAATTTTTCTGATGACACATAATAACATCAAGCCCTATGTTACAAAATATTTTTCATATTTTCCCATAATATTTGCATATGTAGGGAGTATGGAGTGTAAAGCTGTTTAAAATTTAGTTCAAAAGTACATGCTAAAATTAATGAAATGCTATGGACATATTCTGTACTACAGGGCATGGTTAAACAGAGGAATAAATTTTATGAACGCAGAAGATAACAAATAAAAATAGGAAGTGAGATATGATCACTTACTCTCTCTGCGGTCCGCAACACGATAGTCTTTTTTCAATGAATGAGTGTCCCTGTAGATAGAACCATCACGGTGGCTGCTATCTGGAAGTCTATTAAGAGGGGGCACCGTGTCAACAGAGTAATGAGGGATCTCTGCTGTCCAGTTCACATTTTCTTCGTCATCACTGACCATGATTTCCACATTGCGACCCTTGGTTGCCCTTCTATCAGTGTCCATCAGAACATCCCCCCATTTCCCCCATGTTTCTTGTTTGCCATCTGTGACCTCAACGGTTGTCCTAGTAGCTTCTTCATCACCATAAATGGCATCCACTATTGTCTTCCCCCCATCTTCTTCAACATTGGCAGGATGGCCATAGCCATGACGAGCAATGAACTCCTTGGTTATGTCACTATTCTCAACATTCCTCATGCGCTGGGAGTGCTCGCCCAGGGAAATCATAATGTCCTTGACAGAAGGCATGGCCGGTCTGCTGTCTGGTTTAACGGGTTCTTCCTCGCCTCCTACTCCACTGCCGCTGGCCATGCTCCGAGATACATGGGAAAATCTATCAGCAAAGAGCATGAAAAAACAATCTCAGCATCCGACACAGATAAGATGGCATCATCACTGAAGACTGAAATTGTAACGGAATGTTATGTAAGCCTTTATTTTGGAAGTTATGTCGAACCAATTAGTGTACGGATTTTCTCCCATTCGCTTTTAAAAATCAACATAAGAACGGTAAGTACACAACCAAAAGTTGGATATAATCCAGATCGAAGACTGTAGGAACCAACCAAAGGCGCAAGCTTTAGCATCAGAACAAGAAAACACACCGGGAAACACGACGGACGGGTGGATCGGGAGCCGCCATGAGTGGGAACCGCCACCGGCGAAGCGGATCTGATGTCATAGGGGAGAGGAGATGTCGCGAAGTAGAGAAGAGGCGGTGCATCGGGGCAGGAGATGCGGCGACGTTAGGACGTCGGAGGAGACGAAGGATCGAGTGTGAGAGGATTTGCATCTGACTATCTGAGAGCGCCGGCGGCGGGTGAAGTAGGGTAGGGTAAATAGCTGGATTGGGGACGGTGGGTATTTCACTGGTCTTTTCTTTTATTTTCTGTGCATGAGTGTGGTCTTATGTTCTTCTACGCCGCTAGTATTTGGAGCGGGTTCTTATACGAACCCGCAAACCCGCCCAGCAAATCGTTGTCACGGTCACGGGCCACGGTTGTCCACATTGCCAAGTCCACTGGGCAAGGAGAGAAACCCGCAAAGATTCTTGAGACTTGAGTAGTACTCCCTCCGTCCCAGAAAGCTTGCTTGTTGGGGTGCGTGTTCATAAAAGTAGTTCATGTTTGACCAAATTTCTAGTGAATTGTATTAATATTTATGACTCTAAATAAATTTATTAAAAAACTACATTGAAAAACGAATCTAATGATATGAATTTCATATCATAAATATTTATTATTTTTTATCTATAATTGGTCAAACTTAAGATTCTGGAATTTTTGGGAAGCGAGAAATGCATTCTTTCTGGGACGGAGCGAGTAGTACATTGGGCCTTGCTATTTTACGGTCGGCCGGACCGAACGGTCAATCTTCGACAATTCTGTCGGTCGTCTGCCCAGCGCAACGACGTGTTTGTTGTAAAGCATCTGTAAAATATTCCTACAATGTTTTTGTAAACTTTTTCTAGAAAAGTTTTTACAAAGTTGTTAAACGTTTTTTACAAAGTTTGTTAAAAAAGTTTTTACAAAGTTTGTTAAAAGAAGACTCTACAAAGTTTCTGTCGGAAAAGTTTTTACAAAGTTTGTTATAAATCTTCTATGAAAAGTTTTTACAAAGTTTGTTATAACACGGAACGGCAGGACGCAGGAGAAAAAATGAAAATCCTAAAAAGGAAAAGAGACCTACTGTAACATCCCTGATGTTTAAGCCCTAAGTTTAATATGTATCAGTGATGGAGAAAATTTGGATGAATTGAGACCTTTGGGGCAAAGTCAAAATTTGGTCAAATTTGGCCAAAGTCAAAAAGAGAAGAGAAAGTATGAAAAATTTCAAAAAAAATTGTGGTTTAGCAATTCAAAGTTAGTGGAACTTAATGGAATGGAGTTTGTGACAAAATTCACTTCATAAGTGCCTCAACTAAATGAAGAAAGAAAAAGACTAAAGTTACTGTTCCCCATCCAAAAACAGGAAAAGGATTAAGTCTGAAATCAGTGAGAAGTTGATAAGTTCATCAGCTTGAAACTGTTGATTTTTCTTATACACTACTTTATGACCCAAAGCAAAAGTGGAAGCTGATAGTTTGTACTTGCTGTGAAATTTATTTCACAACTTATTTTGGATGTTAAGGACTTATTTTGAGCTAGCCATCTCAGGTAAGTAATATGTTCTGCTGTCACCTAGCCTGAGAAAATTTTTTAAGTCTGAAACAGCTGAAAAACTTTCAACTTGGGGCTCGATTTTTGGAAGAGTTTGTGTATAAAACTTCGGTGAGATCATGTTTGAGGAATCTTGGATGCCCAGGGGGGTTGATAGGTGCTTTTGTTTGGAATTAAACATGAAGTTTGCCATGTTAAAGTTGAGCTCCAAGTGAGCTAAATGGAATAAATTCAGACTCTTCAATGTCGACTCTGAAAAATTCTAAGTCTAGGAGCAGACTCGAGCAACATTTTGATCCAAGTTCAGAGATGAATTTTGTGGGTTTTTTATAAGAACCATACATGTTTAAGATGCAAAATGGAATGACGGATACTTAAGCTGTCACCATGCCGAATCTTGTGGAAAACAAATGTGATTTGCTATTTATTTAGAGCCTCAACTTTTGGAGGAAAATATACTCGGAACTCTGAAACTGTGATAGAATCAATCAGAAAACCGAAAGTCGAATTTTCCCCCAATGTTCAGAGATCAAATCCGAGTGATTGAGAGAAGTTTTGGTCCAATGATCTGTACCAAAGTTGAAGCTCTATAGTTCCTCTCTAAGTTTGATTCAGGGTTTGATGAAAGTTTACATTTCAAAGTTTGAGAAATTTTGGAATCAAAAGGGGTAAATTGGATGGAAAAGGATGGAGAAGAGGACAGACAACAGATGGAGGGAGCTATCTGCCTGCTTGCCGCCAGCGAGCAGAGGCGGTCCGGCCGAGCCACGCGTCGGTATCGCTCATGGACAGCGCGATGGGATCGAGCGTGAGGTGGCGCGGTGAGTGACGGTGAAAATTTGAATAAGTATTGCGCCGTCGTCAAGTTTATCCTCTTTCCCGCTGTTTCTCCCGTCCTCGCCTTCGTCTCGGTCGCCGGTGAAATTCGTCGCCGTCCGGCCGCCGTAGCCCAAACCCCTCCACTCAAACCTTCGCTTCGTCGTCCTCTGCGACCTGCACAAGTTCTTTTTCCTCGACGCCGGCAGTTCTCTGCTTTTGGGTGAGCACCCTCTCATGGAAGTTGATCTTCCCGTGGTGGTTGTTGGTGTTTAAGGCTTGGATTGAGTCGAGTAGGTTAGGGAGATGCTGTAGGAAGGGTTTGTTGGATCGGAGCATCTCTAGAACGGCCAGCGCAACCGCGGCGCGCGCCGCCGAGTTCATGGCCGTCGCCAGGGGATTTGAAGTTCTGAGCATGCAGCAAGAAAACTGGGGGAAGCACTAGGTGTTCTTGGGTGAGGCGAGTCTAGGGGTCATGTTCAAGTCGAGTTGTTCGCCGTCGTTGAGCCGGTGTTGCGCCGCGCCGCCGCCTAACCCTAACATGGCCGCCGCTATGTTGCGCCGCCGCTCCGCTGCTCTACCGCCCAGGTCATCGCTCCCTGCGGGTGTGCCTCGCGTAGCTGCGTCGTTCTGCACCGCGTCGTGGCCGGAGGGCCACCGCCGGTGCCTCGGCCGCCGATCAAAGCCGGCTGGCGCCAGTCAAGGCCGGAGGGCCTGTTGGTTAGGTCGCCAGGGACCCGAGGGGAGAAGATCAGGAAGTCCAGGGGGTTTTCCAGAAAAGTGCCATTTAGATTTAGATTTAGATTTAGATTTCAGCTTTCACTCTAAAATTCATAGTAATTTGTAGAAATGTCCAAAAATAGTGAAACCAATTTTGTTAAGTTTGTTTTATTTTCTTTTATGCACTAAAATTCTTAAACCCTAGGTCAAATAATAAAATAAATTTAGTATTTATTTATTTATCCTCTTTTAGGTATTTAAATAAATACTTAATTATTTCCAAAATGTTTAATAATTCTGAATAATATTTTCTCAATAAGAAATTTATAATAAATAGGTTTTTATTTATTTATTTACCTCTTTTAGAGTTAGAAAGTAATTAATGATTTTTGAGAAAAACAAATTTAAAAATGCTTAATGGTTAGTTTAATTTGGAGAAAAATGAGGTTATTCTTTTAAAAAGGGGTAGTTAGTGTTGGCTTGCAACTTTATCATGAAGAGAAGTTGTATGCCTTATTTTTTCAAAATTTTGCATAAACTAACCTCTGTTTTGTTTACCATAGAAACTGAAGCTCCGGAAATTGAATACGTGGAATTATTTGAGGAACAGCAGCCATCAGAGGAAGTAATCGTGATTGCCTCTGAAGCCGAAGAACCCGTTGAAGGGCCTAACTTTTTTGTGACTTCAGGCAAGCCCCGGTGCATTTATACCTACTTGTTTCGAATTATTCATCATCATGTCCAAATCTTATGATATGTGGTGCATTAAGTCTAGGAGTTGATTAAAACCTACTTTTGTGCATAATTCATCCTTGATGATAAGGACATCTTTACCATCTGTTCAAATATTTAGTAATACCCCATGCTTAGCCATGCTTAGTAGCTACCATTCTCTTGGGTAACTTTTATTACTCGACCACTTAAGGTAATCTGGATCAATTAATTGAGTAACCAAGAAAATAAAGACTGGTTTGAAATGCTGAGCAGAAACTTGGAAGGAATCGAGAAAAGTCGATTCTATAGTTCTGTTTGCCTGCTTAATATGGTTAAGGCCCGTCCGTTGTTTTAACCGCTGATCAAGTGGTCTTTACCTGGTAACTTACTGGGATGGGGAACCAGCAAGCCCGGTAGGTTGGTTGACTCTTTGAGTGGAAATATTTTTACCTGTGCTTGTTGAGTCGGAGAAGGGCGGGGGCGTAGCCTGAAACTCACATGGTGGTCAGGCCAGACGTGGGGCCTCTGGGGTGCGTTCCCGGGTTCTGGTAGTTATATTTCCAATCTTTGAGTATGACCAGTCGAAAGGATTATTGCGTACAACCCAATCAGCTGTGCGTGGCTGGGAACTAGGTCTCTCCTGCAGGATGTAAATCGGTCCGGATCGCCACAATTCTTGGTTATGAATGTACTTGATCACTGTTAAACATCGTAGAAGAAACAAATGGAATGTGAAGTTTTTATGGATTCAATATGCTAATTGATCTAATTACCACTTGTGTGAAAAATATTTTACAACCTCGATGCTATAAGTAAAGACTAATTTTGAGATAAAATACAAAAATATAAGGATCCACCTTAGTAAGCAATATTTTCGCAAAAAGGTGAAGTCAGCTAGTCCAAAAAAGATTATCATACTCCTTGCCTCTCGGTCTTCTATTTTCAGTCAGTCGGGTCAGTCTTGCTGAGTACCTTTTTGTACTCAAGCAATCCCTTGTTGTTGTTTTCAGAGGCGCCTCAACAAGAAGGCGAGGAGGAAGTCCCGAAGAACTAGAACATTCGTGGGTCTCTGATACATTTATATTAATACTCGACTGCACTGGCTTGTTTGTTTTAAATTCTCTAGTATGGCTTGACATGTACTTAAGTTGTTTCAAACTACGGTTTGTAATAATTCGTACCTTGAACTAGTTATGTAAAAATGTAATGCTTGTTAATACTTTCCCTTCTCGAAAGTGATCCTGATGTATGGCTAAGGTTAAAGTTGTAAGTGGATGATTCGGGTTGTCCTGTGGACACTCGACGGATTGCCGGGTTTAAACTGTTTGAAGTGCGTCGGTGAGAATTACTGTTGCGACATTAGTTTGGCGCACTTGAGCCAGTTTAAATTGGACGGTTCTGCCACGCCCACGCGGCGACGTCCGTTAATGTAAAGGGACGCAGGTGGTCGGATCGGCCGTAAGTTGGCTTGCGTCCGGTCAAAGGTAGATTTAACATTCCGGTAGTACATCCGTTTGATTTGGTTGATACTTGATCGGCATTTCTTTCATTCGTCAGGAGGATCGGCACGCATTTGCTGTGGCCTGTGGGATCGATCGATAGATCCGGACAAGACGGAGACGTGCCGAGGGAACGAGCCATGTTGGCATTTGTCTCATCAGGAGATCGCTCTGGATCGACACCTGTGTGGCAACTGGCTAGCATGTAAGAGCAAGTCGATGGATCGATGGGCGGCTTTAAATTAAGAAAAAGAGAAGAATGAAAACAGTGGAAGCTAGCTATATGGAGATACACATTGTAATGAGTAGACCGTAGTACCATCTCCAAATTGTCATTACTATCCTATATTAAAGCTCCAAGAATCGGCCCCTCAAGTTACTGTAGCTAATCGAGTGAGACACTGACAGATGACCAATTACGGTAACTGTGGTCTAGAATTCTTGGGAGTTACAGGTGTGAAGTCTCCGGCTCCTGGCCTCGGTGTTTAGTGAATGACACGTCTAGGTCCTGCAGCTCCAGCCAATAACTCAGGAAGGGGCTCGAAATATCCGGTACCATCTCCCAACAAGCATGCAAGCGTCCAACCCCTGTCTATATAATTTGAACCCGTCGCGTCCGTCCTCACCGGAGGCCGAAGGCTGGAGGACCAAGATGCCATCCTGTCCGAGGACGAGACCTCGACTTCGCCACTAAGAATCGATGACTTCCGCTCAGGTGGCTATGCGCATTGCCTTCAGCTCACGATGCTCGCTTGGTCGCCGGTGCACCTAGCTTGCTTTGCCGCCAGCACGCGGTGCCACACCTCGCTCCCCCGTCGCGATGCGCCGCGTGCTCTACCGGCCGCATGCGTTGTGCCCGCCTGAGAGCAGCGGCCTGCTGCCGCCCGCTTAGCCTCCGGTTGCAACGACCCGTTCCGTTCCCAGCTACGCCACGGCAGGCCACTCCAGCACCCTCGGCCGGGTCGCGTAGCGGCGGACGCTACCGCGCCGCTCCGCCAGGCACCAGGCCGACCGCGCTGCTGCGCCGCCATGCGGCACAAACCTCCAGCCCGGGCACAGCAGGCTGTTTCGATTCTCTTGACTTAGCTGCGTAGTGCCGATTCTGTCGTAGACGCACGCCTCGCCGTCGACGAAACTGTTTGTCGTCGCTCACTGTCGTCACGCGCTCCAGCCATGTAGGCACCACCCGCTGTGGCGGCGCGTTCCCGCTATCTTCCGCACGCTCTAGATAGCTCCACCGCTCAGGCGCTCCTGCACCCATCCTCCGTGCCGCTCGCGCGCTGCAGCCCGTGCAACGCCGCCTCGCCTCACCCTTTCCTGATCGGCTGCTTATGATGTCATGCGAGTAGTTGGAGCGAGAGAGTAGCAGCAGCCTGCAGCCCCCAGCCCATGAGATAAGGTTAAAGATAAATGCCCTCCACAGCATGGAGTAATGTACTACTAAACTTTTTTTTTAAAAAAAGTCTCACATAAAAAACTGGCATCGTTCGTTTCAAAAAAAAAAAAAAACTGGCATCGTTCCTGTGTGTCGCAGCGTGAGCATCAGCAGCAGGATCCACATCACTAGACAGCGAAAATTGCGAGCCACTGATCTGGTGCTTCCTCTCATGCGTATAGTTGTTTCTCTCTCCTTCTAAGCAATTTCTCCTCAATCACATTTGTTAAAGCAGTAACCACAAGCGCAAGTTATTTTTATTGATTTCTTTTGCTACAGATATTCGGAAAGGGCGCGCAAGGCGCGCCTATCTGCCTAGTTGTCATATATTTTTAATGGAATGTACACTTCCTTTTCTTTTGTGCAGATAATGCCTGAACCTGGTAATTTTTATCTGCTGCAAATGAATATTTTTTTTAGATTAAGGATGGAGGGATATACGATTGTTTTTATGTGGTCAAGGATGGTTATGCATGTTTTGAGAACTCCCTTAATTTAATGGATAAATGAGCATATATTTATTGCTAATGATGCCGAGATAACTTAGGAGACATCCCCCAAATATTGCCACATCATATTTCTTTTCTCAAACCGTTTACATTACTTGTGCACCAACTTAATTAGAAAAGAGTATTTCCTGTAACTTTTTATTAGAGTTCCAGGGCTATTGCCCCCACCTTATTTTAAAGACAAAGGTTCAGTTACAGCACATCATTGGCAATGTCAACGTTTTTAGACATGAAAAGAACGCCATGCTCTCACACCTAGGGATGAAAACAATCAGTAAAGGCCTAAATTGTTTCCAGTTTCAATTTTTTTGGCGAAAACAAAATCGAAAATGATACTGTCAGAAACGAAAACGATATTGTCGAAAACGAAGACGATACTGGTATTGCGTTAACATCGCCCCCCAACCATGGAGAAGATAGCTGAGCTGGCATCGGGAAAGATCACCGGAGATGCTCCAACTTTTTGAAAAAACAAAATGTGACTGCAACTTTTTTTCCAAATAAAATATACTGATGACAAAAAAGTTAAGGCTCGACATTTTTCAAACGTATCGGCGAAAAAATGTTCAGGTTCAAACATGTTTTTGAAAATGTTGGTAAACATTTCTCGGAAAATTGTTAAGAACCAACATTTCTCGAAAATGTTGACGAAGGTTGAAGCTCAACATTTCCGAAAAAATGTTGGTTCACAAAAATGTTAATATCGAAAAAAAGTTGAGGTTCAACATTTTTCAAAAATGTTGGAAAAGAAATGTTGAGGCTCAACATTTCTGAAAAAAGTTGGTCAACATTTAAAAAAAAAATTAAGCCAACATTTCCAGAAAGGTTGTTGGTTCGAGAAAAAAGTTAGTCAATATTTTCTATCTAACATTCCAGTGAAATGTTAATAACTCAAATAATCAACTGGGTCTTGGTGGACTTTATAGATGAGTTGCTAAAGGAAAAGGTCAATTCAATCCCCTAAACTATCAACGTTGTAAAATTTTTCCCTTGAACCGTAAAACCAGATATCTTACCCCCCTTCAACTATCAAAACTGTCTGTTTTACCCCCCTCGGTGGTTTGGATGGTGGTTTAAGCTAACGTGGCACAGTGGACCTCCACCCCCCTCGGCGGTTTGGATGGTAGTTTAAGC
Source organism: Urochloa ruziziensis (assembly GCA_015476505.1). Taxonomy (NCBI): domain Eukaryota; kingdom Viridiplantae; phylum Streptophyta; class Magnoliopsida; order Poales; family Poaceae; genus Urochloa; species Urochloa ruziziensis. The sequence goes on along the minus strand of CM027123.1, from coordinate 58,492,985 downwards.
TAACGTGGCACAGTGGACCCCACGTGTCAGATATCTTCCCCCTTCTTCCCTCTCCCTTCTCTCTCCCTTCCAACGCTCTCTCTTCCTTGTTCCTCCTCCCCGAAGCGTCCGCCGCCGCCGCCCGCTAGCGTCGGCCGGAGGCCGAACCGCCTGCGCCGCCTCCCTGCCAGTGCTAGGCCGCCGCCGCCCGCTAGTGCCGGCCGGCAGCCCGAGGCCGAGTCGCCCCCGTTGCCTTCTTGCTGGGGTCAGGATGACGTCGCCCGCCAGCGCCGGCCAGCGGCCCTGGGTGTTCCGCGCCGCCCGGGGGACCGAGTCACCTGCGGAGGCCAAGCTGTCCATGAAGCCTTCCCACCCGGGCCAGGCCGCCGCCGCTCGCCAACGCTGACCGGGGAGGACGAGTCGCTCGTGCCGCCTCCCTGCCGGGGAGAGAAGGGGAAAGGTACACTATGCCACGTCAGCCCAAACCACTCTCAAAACCGTCAAGGGGGTAAAAGAGACCGTTTCGATAGTTAGAGAGGGAAGGATATCTAGTTTTGCGGTTTAGAAGAGAAATCGGCCGATGTTGATAGTTGAGGGCGGTCAAAAGGACTTTTTCCTTCCTAAAAATCTCACAACTATAAAGAAAAAGGTGGATCGTACGTCGTGCGATCGGCGCGTCGCGCGTCGAGCGTCGCCGCTAATGCGACCCACGCGCCGTCCAATCATCGTTTGACGCCTCCACAGCCCTTTGATCGACTTCTCAAATCCCGCAGGGGCCACGGTCCTTCGTGAGTCATTCGGTTTTCCTCTCCACCGTCAATTCTCCGCGAGGATCCCGCGTGATCGTACGATCCCCAGTCGCGGGCGACGCCCACTCCACCTCCCAAAACCCTAACCCATCGCCATCGGTGCCGCAAACACACTCTGCAACTCGCGTGCCCAAAACCCTAAGACGTCGCCGCCCTCTGTTTTCTCTTCCTCTCGGTCCTCTCTCATCTTGCCTTGCATCCAAACACACCACAGGGACGCCATGAGGAAGCGCCGCCAATCTCGTTGCCGTTCTGTCATCGCAGAAGAGCCCAACCAAGGACAGACGACCTCGCGTTGCTATCCTTGTCCTGCGCACGGGTTGTGCCAACGCTGCCCTCCACGACACCCTAGGTGAGATCCCCATCTCATTACCTTTCCGTTTTTCCGCTTCCTGTAGATTTTAGTGCACCATAGGCCGATCTGCAGTAACGCCGGCGAAGTTTCGGCCATGCACGAGCGTGCGTCCATGGCGCCGCCGTGTCTGGATGTCACCGGAGGAAGCAGATGAACTGGTGCCGTTAGATCCAAAATCAATGGCTCATATTAGATCTCAACTTACCCCTTCGTTAACCAATCAAACAACGCCACGTGGCCCACATAATCTCCCATCCACTTCGCCTCCTGCGCGGCTGCGCGTCCACTCACTCCCGTATCTTCCATCCATGGCTGTCGTCACAGTCCTCGCTCTTGGTGACAGCGCGCCTGACGTGTTCGCCTTCGTCGCTACGCTCGTGGGAGACGGTGGGATGGCCACGAGCGGGGCCCGCATCGATCTTCGCTGCCGGTTCCTTTGGCTCCGCCTTCGTTGAGAGCGCCATCGCGCTAATCGGCGTGCCATTCGCGGCCTCCTTCGCCCGAGCGTCCACCCGCGTCGCCACCACCCGGCTCCTTGCCTCCATTGCGCGAGGAGGGCAGTGGAGCGCCGTTGGGCGATGCGGCGACGGCGCTGGAGCTGCACGAGCCAGGGTTGGAGGAGACGAGGAGCTGCGGCGGGAGGACCTGCAAGGCAAAACGAGCACCGGCAGGTAGCCTCGCCCGACACCTCAACTCACCTTCATCATCGACGAAAGCCTCGCCTGCCTGGGACTCTACTATGTCAGCATCCTCCACGCCCAGAACATCGAGATCACACACCTCGACCAGGTTGCCCACCACCTGCTCGACGAATTGCCACACTGCCTTCAACTTCAGGATGCATTCACTCTGACACGGTACCTATGAATTAGTTGCCTTATGCAAAATCTCACAATGGTTGTTCTGTAACAGGTAAAGATATGGAGTGTGGGGAACAGGAAATGCATTGGTGTCTTGTCAGGACACACTGGAAGCGTGAAGTCGCTTTCACGCCATTCCTTAAATCCTGGTTAGTGGAGTAATGTCTAGCCTGAATTGCTGAATCAATTCAATTTAATCCGAACATTTAATCTGCAAAGGCTGGTCACAAACTCCTGTTGAAGTAGTTTATTTTCTTTGCAGAGCTTATTGTTTCTGGTTCAAGGGATGGTTCGTTTGCTCTTTGGGATTTAAGATGCGACCCTAAATCTTCAAATAGCCATGGTGAAACATGCCTCATGTATGTTGTCCTATTCATCATTGCTACTAAATGTTCCCTGTCAATTACAAATCTACATATTCACTAAATCTATGTGATATGTATTTTGCTTGGATGGTTGCTGATATTGGTTACATTTAGGCGGCTTCAACAATTATCACATCAGTTCTATATCTGAAAGTTGATGTCTCTATTGCTACGTCTGGAGCAGCAGAAAAGTAAGCCCCTGTTCCATCCTTATTCTGTTTTTATAATTTATCACCCATCTTCACAGCTTTTGTTTGGCTTGTATTGCATTTACTCTGAAATTACAGTGAGATAGATTACTGGTCATTCAATTGCATGAAAATCTTTATTCTGTAGAGAATTAACGTTGTGATGTTTCTAAAATACTAATATTGTGCCTTTATAAATGCTTACCAGCGTTGTGAAAATATGGGATGAGCATTATGAGCCTTTATAAATCACATATCCAGAGTATTATGACCGAATTCTGATCATCAAAGGCGTGATGAGCATCGACAGAGGTAGAGATCCTTTAGCTTTTCGACTAGATTGTAACTTTTCAAGTGGTCAGTATGTTTCTTTGTAGAGTAGAATCTTATATACTAGATGCCATACACCTTTTTAGCCCTTTCTCAAGGAACATGTCCAATTAAACATTGCATGATCAGGATTAGAGATATCTGATAAAAAATGGTTAGAGAAACTCGATCTTTTTAGCCTTTTTTGTCAAGAATTTAGAATAAGTTCAAAATCATAATGCTTCCATTTAAATCTTTTATTTAAAAAGGGAGTCTGAATAAGCTACACTTAAATTCTACTAAAAGCTAAGTCGCTTAGCTCTTCATTAAAAGGAAACAAATTCAGATTCATGTACCTGCAGCAAAGTACAGCAGTGAAACTGCTTGTCTTTCTCACAAATGATTAGTTGTTGAGATGGAAGAGTTTTATTAGGTACTCAAATCTTGCTGATTTTTTCAATCAGTCTGAGCTGAAGCAGGATAGTTACAAATGTCTGATTGTTGAAACAGTCAGACCTTTAGAAAGAATTTTGGAGGTCTCGAGCCTCCATTGCATAGTATGTCTACTTCTGCATGAGGAATCTGATATATCATTAGGATACTGAATGTTGTAGTTGCACTTGTTTAGATGCTTTAGAACTTGTGTACTTCCCACAGGATCATATTTAGGTGTAATAGAACAAGCATTGATTGGATTGACACTGTGAGCAACTCTTACATTTTCATGAGAGGGCGATGCCTGTCTGAATATTATTTTTGTACATGTCTCTGTTCTGAAACTGTAGATTGTGCAGTGTGGTTTGGGTAATTTTTATAAAGGACCTTAGTTTGGTCCGTTGATTCTGCAGGTACGTATCACAACTTAAACAAAGGTTCTCATACGGATCAGGCCTGATACGGATAGCTATAGCTACTGGGTATACATTGTGTTAAATGGAAGTTTTCAACAATTAGTACAAGAATATGCTGCATATGCTGAAACTGAACTTACTGAAGAAAGGCAATTGAATACTAAAATAAAGTGTCCAGTTAAGTTTCATTTCTTGTAGCTGTAGATGTCACATATGGTTAGATGGAGTACAGGGCTATAATTTGATTCAGTCTATGAAAATAAGCACCTGAAAATTGCTTACTGCTTTGTTGTAGATGACTGAAAATTGCTTAACAATTAGCCTCTGTGCAAGTTGATTTCTATTTGTTATTGATCAGTAGCAGCTGGAGAAAGATGTATGAGCTATCAACCTGCAGTTTGGACGATGCTTCTCGGTTCTATTTGGTCCTCAGCTCTGAGTTCCTATCTCACTGAAGCTAATATCTTTTTGTAAGGGACCTTGAGGCAAAGCTATTCTTTTTCCTAAGTCGCTCATGTTTTGTTTTTATTTAGTACGAATGAACATTGAGCAATATAATCTCCAGGTTCTTGCAGATCCAATTTCATTCTATTTGATGGACCATAGTGCTATTCTGAGTTTCAATTTTTGACATGTTCAGTATCTTGTTGCTTGGTTATCCCTATGCTAGAATGAAATAGAATCTTGTACCATTGTTAACCAGAATACTCCCTCCGTCCCATAAAGAGTGCAATTCTAACTTTTTTAGGACAGATTAGTGATGGCGTGAAAAGACTCTCATGCCCTCATTTATTTGCCATATTGAGTTAGTTTTGGCATGCAAACCAAATCCAACCACTTAATTAGGAAGGTAGTTAGATCTAATCTCTAGAATTGCACTCTTTGTGGGATTTTTTCAAACGCTAGAATTGCACTTTTCATGGGACGGAGGAAGTACATGTATGCACTGTCATGTTTACATGTCTTAAATATTTGGACCGGTTTTTTCTTTCATACTAATGTGCACTAATTGATGTTCCTAGAAAAAAAATCAGAATGTCAATTGTGCATGGCAAATACTATATTGAAGTTTACACTCTGTAACTGAGCTGAGCACAATTCGTGTTCCTTTATAAAGTTATGTCTTAACTTACAATTCTTGCTCTGACATCATTTGTAGATAATTTGGCAAAACCCCTTATATCTCACTGGTTAAAACCATCTTTTACTAACAAGCATGATGATTCAACCAGCTGGGCCAATTGTAGTCCACAAAATTTTCCGTAAATAGATTTTGGCTTTGGAACTTTGAGTCTTTAACTGCCCTGGAACTTCTATTAACCAGCTGCCAATTATTGTCCACAGACCTTTCCTAAATGTTCAGGTTTTAGGTCATTTCCTTTGATATTTGTAATGCTGGATACAAAGCAGATGATCTTTCAGCTTGTACATGCAGCTTAAGGGATGGAGTTGAAGTTGAAGCAGTTTGCAGAGATTGAGACCATGCTCTTGAAGGAAAGTGAACAGCTTGAGCTTTCCATTGCGCGCAAGTCGCTCGAGAAGAAACTGTCATGCCCGGTGTGCCGCCATGATTATGGTGGCCATGAATTTATTTCGGATCTGTAGCTCCATGCAGCATGAAGATAAGGGATGGCCCATCATCTGGTGAACTCTTAGGGTAGCTATATTTATGGTTCCTTCGTTTTGATTTTCCTCAATCTGTTTAGTTTGATATGTACTTCCTCCGTTCCAAATTATAGGTCGTTTTGGCTTTTCCAGGTTCATAGATTTTCTATGAATCTAGACATAGCGTTTATCTAGGTGTATAACAAAGATTATGAACCTAATAAAGCCAAAACGACCTATAATTTGGAACGGATGTAGTACTTGTGTCACTGTTATGAAGATATAATAAAAGTTATTTTTGCAACACTTACATTTTTTAGGCGGCCTGACTTTGATGTGGAAAGAAATCCCCACGTTGGAAAGAATTCCCACATTGAAAAAGAACACCGGGAAAGACAGTACGTTGAGCTCTCCCCGTGACCGTTAAATTTAAAGTTATATCTTGCCTTTTTAATATGTTATTTCAATGATGATATTTAATTTTAACAATATTGTTATCTTATTTTGCGAACAGTGTGCTCTTAGTCTAAAGTTTTGTTGTCCCGTAGCAACGCACGGGCACGCTACCTCTATGTGTTAATTTCAGAAGCTTTATTTTTTTATTAAATGCCACCTTAATATTAGTACTTATTTTCATAGTAATTGTATTTTATTATACGATCTGTATCTTTAGTATAAAATTTTGTTATCCCGTAGCAACGCACGGGCATGATGCTAGTAAGTTATACACGAGCCACCGTGTCGATGATAGTGGTGCAGCTTTCTTGGGCCCTCGTGTCCAACAGACCAAAATTACAACGCCACATACTAGGCCAGCATTTGGCGTATGGGCTGCTGATGCCATGCCACTATCGCTGCAGCCCACCAAAAGCCCAGCTCCCTTCGGCAATAGCCTTGCCGCAGCCGCAGGATCGCACGCAGGCTCAACCTCTACCGCCTACCCCTGTAGGTCCCCGCGCAACCCACGGTGCACGGCACGGAAGCTGAAGGCACGCCCATCTGCTGTGGGGACATCTCCACACGCCGCCCGGGCCGGCCATCCTCCGCATCAAGCGGTTATCCTCAAATCCCCAAGGTTAGTAGCGTAATCAACAACAGGAATACCTCGAACCTTTGCTACTCCAGTATGGCGAGCAAATGCTGATATAGTGATAGGCACATTGCAACCGTACAGATAACTACACGCAGCAGCTTCAGGATCGGGCACAACCATTACGTTTTCAATGGACAAACGGATGGATGGATAATGGTATATTGTTCGTGCTCTAAACTTCTACGTTGGCCAATACTACATAGTACGTGTGTTCCTCACTTCAGCCGAAACTCTCCACCCAGGCCGAGCAGGAGTAAAGTAAACGGACCTCATAATCCCAGGAATCTCACGAGCAAGTATCACTTGCAGTAAAACAAACAAACAACAACATAGCCTTTTGTCCTAAGCAAGTTGGGGTAGGTTAGAGATGAAACCCAAAGGAAATAAGGATAACTAGCCATACATGTTTAGATATAATTTTGCACCCGGTGTAAGTAGAACATTGTTGTTTCTTTCTAACATTTGGACAAAATCCAGTGTTGAATTCCATGGCAGAAGCCACAGAGCATGAGTGAACATATGTAAGACCATGAAGATTGGAAGCTGGAAGCAGCGGCTTCTTAGGAGCATGGTACGGTCACTGTTGCTGAAGCTGAAGCCAATGAATATATCTAGATTGCCTAAACGAATGAGCTATATATATGCTTCTTGGCAAACCAACTAGTTCAGCAGAAACTAGTGTAACTAGTGGTAAATGCAAACCTCTCCACATCTTTAAGAGCTCAGTCATCATAGCAACCTGATGAGCTTGGCCATGAGAGAACATGCCCTCAATACATTTCTTTGCAGATGTGGTAACTGAGGACGCCTCAAGCATGGAACTGCAAAAAAAACATGTTTAGATGAGTTCATGATAAATCGAGCACCACTATTACATGGGAATACAGTACAACTTTCTCTTACCAAAATCAGGTCTCAAAAGCCCACCAGAAAAGGTGAATTCTTTGAGATTAGGCCTCATTATTCCATACGAGGGGACAATCTCTTTGGCAACATGGTGTAGAGATCTATCAAAGCTCGTCATGACCGGAAGCTCCAATGTTTCTGTTCTACTGTTGTTCAAGTTTACCAGCTTCTTCACCATCCTGAAGTGATCTAAATAATCACCAAACTGACCAAAGGACACATCCGTTGGTCCTGATAGCGTTGCATCATTGCTTTCTTGATTCTCACTGCTTTCTTGATTCTCACTGATATCCTTTTGCTCTTCCTCAACATTGACCACATCACAGCCTTTCTCTTGATTGATGATGGTTGCACCACCACCCCAATCGTCCAGCAAGGAATAGGAGGGATATTCTCCATCTCCTCCCTTGGAAGGCTCCTTCAGACGGGAGGCTTTCTTCTTACCCATTTGCTTTTTTTCACTTCTTAAGCGCTTGTTGTCAGATTCCATTCCCCTGGAACCGTCATCCAGTGGACCTTCAAAAACTGGTAATTTTCGTTTCTTCTTCTTGTCATCGTCATCATCATCATCAGTCTCAAATATCCCAGTATTGTATGCATTCCGAGGCAATATGCGTATCTGACTGAATATTTCTAGTTCTGATGTTACATTGGCAATTGGGTCATTGATTGGCTCCACAACTTCTCCATCGTTGACAAGGTCTGCTCTTTGCATGCCTTCAGCTGCTAAGTCATCCCAATTACTGACCCAATAGGAGTTATTAGGATTTTTGCTATTTAGTGTATTCACTTGATAATCACGAAAGGAGCTGCACACATCTTTCGAGATGCTCTGTATCCTAGAGGCCTCACAGAAATTCACAGCTACCATTGCAATAGCCTGCATCAAATTATCAGAGACTTTCCCATGGCATTTATATAGGATTTCAAATGTTTCCCGAATAGCCAAAGGACCAATTCGTGTTTCACCAACATTCCCATTCGGGGCAAGAAAACGGTAATTCTTATCAATGTTCAAGGTCACGCAGGTTCCGGTCATATACTGCTCCTTCTGGGAATCTGGCCTAAGTCCAAAAGTACCGTGATCAGACCTCCAGCCCATGAAGTACAAATTCCTGCCCGCAATTGACAAGGGGATATATCGCCCTTTATATTCAAGAATGAGATAAACAGATCCATCTGCCGGCGTGGTAAATACCTCAAGGTTTGGTCCATAAATTCTTGGAAGCAGAACACGCTTTCCATTAGCGTAGCACCATAAGCGGATGCCTTCAATCCCTCTCCGATAGCTCTGCTCAAATTCATCGTTTGATCCATCCAGACACACTATGATACAATTTGTAGGCCTGCTACCCTTTGGGAACATTGCATGCATCTGCAACAATGACCAAATGAAAAGGCACATATGAATTCAGCAAGTAATAATAATAGTCCACAAAAATTCTGACATTTTATTGTGCACTGCATTTTGGTAAGAGAATTATTTTAAAGGAGATATGCAAAGCATAGCATAGAAGTAAAACTACTGCAGGAAGGAATCTGGCTGTCTATGGCTGTGGATGGTAGCTCATGCAGAAAAATATTATTTGCAGCATGCAAGTTTTTCACAAGGAAAAGGATGGGTTCAAACTAAAAGGAAACTCTTTATTTTTCGTTAAAGAAAAATAGCATCTCCATGTAAAAAGCCTAATAGTTCGACGACATATGGAATAACCACAAAGTAAGGTGTGTTATTGTTCAGAAGTGGATATTGCTGCTCCAACTTCCAAAATCTACACACTAATTGTAACATTCACAGCCCTCCTATGTTCAAGGTACTTGATCATAGTCTTAGAAGTTAGGATACCATCCTACAGATGTTTCCTTTTGTAACTAACATGGGAAAACCAACAGATGAGCTTAAGGGCATTTTTAATTTTGATGGTGGGATTCAAAAGGATGTGGTTGAACCAAGAGGGGAAAACCAACAGATGATTCTGAAGGATGATCATGATTCATGAGCATACAGAAAAGGACATTTTCAGTCATAGTGAAATAAACAGAAGTACTAAGTTGAATGTAACCTGAGAAGCGTACCACAATTTTGTTTATCATGGAGCGTGCATTTGCAGAAAGCAACGCTGGAGTAACAGCCCTGTCCTTGGAGGAAGAAAATCTGAGAAGAAGGTGCATGGCCCCTGGTCTGTTAGGATATTTTGACAGAGAATTGTCCCCTGACCATCTGGTGTAAGCGCTGAGTTGAATGACACACCACAAGCCACAATCTACAGGACCAACCCTCTCAATGGCAGCCCCACAAAACCTAGCTAGTAATTTTTTTGTAATTTGGGTAGAATTGCAATGGGGTATCTTAAAGCTCCCTGGCATCAAATGTCGACCAATCTTAATGATGTCAAATATTTTTTCAACCAGAAAATTCTTCACTTTTAGGGGTTCTTCCAACAGAAAAGATAATGCACTACGAATGGAATCCCTCATTGAGACCTGCCCAGGACATGAGCAAAAATAAATTATTGCTGCCCATAGTATATGCCTAGGTATAATGACGTGCTAATGGATGGTTTTTACAGTAAGGCAATAATACACATAAATACTGTTTGTAAAGTAGGTCATAATGCAAAGCAATCATCATACCTAAAAATTATCAGTATGATACTACAGCCCTAGAAACCAGAATGGAAGAGTGTGTTACATGATATAAAAATACCAATAATATTTTAAAGCTAACAACTATCAGAGACAACCACTGGTAATTAGAAAACTATTTGCAATCTATCTTTAATAAGAACAAAGCAAGGGTTCAAACTGAAAGGAAATTGGCACCTTCACTAACCACAAAGTGCAGCATCATTGTTCACTAGTTACAACTACTACCTACACATTCTTCAAACCTATGCACTATTTTTATATAATTCTTAATGTTCACAAATCCTCCTGCTTTCAGCTAAAGAGTTAGGACACCACACTAGAAATGCTTCCTCATATAAAACACACAGGGATAACCCTCTGAAGTACCAACATATAGTTCATATGAGCTAAAGATCAGTTTCAGTTTTAATTGTGATAGGACTTGCAACGATGCAATTAATCTAAAAAATGGAGCAGGCAATGATGTAAAATAACATAAGTATTTAGTTGTGGCTGAGCTGAGAAACCTACCATTGTCTGATCTATCACAGAGCAGCCATTGACATAAACAAAGGCTGGGGAAATATTATCATATCCCTCTAAAAGAATCATCCTGAGAAGAAGGGGCATGGCCCCTTGGCAATTATAAGCAAGAGAACTGTCCCCTTTTACAGGACCAACCCTCCAAATGGTACTTCCACTGAAATGAGCCACCATTTTTTCTATCTTTTGAGTGAGGTTGTACTGGGGCAGATTGAAGCTTGCTGCCATCACAACATGACCAAGCATAAGAAGGTTTTTCATCATTGAAATAGGAATGAAATCCCTCATGAAAACCTGCACAAAATATGACAAAATTACAAATTATTGCTGCTAGTAAGCGTACAATGAGATGTATTAAGAACTATTAGGAAAATAAAGCTTTAGAAAACAGAATGGAAGATTGTGTGAGATGATATAAATGTAGCAAAAAATTATCAATGGTCTAACAATAAACAAAAGATAACCTCATCAAAGATAAGCGCTGCTTCCTGAAACTTCATTAATCCACCATCATTCTCAATTGTCTGGCCTACCAGAGCGGGGTCTTCATGACGAGACCACTGAGGCCCTCCTCCTAGACCAGGGTTCTGGACCGGAACAGCTAATGGAGTAAGGACCATCTTGAGGACCTGAACAGGATATGAACATGTATAAATTATTGCTGCTCATAGTATATGCCTATGTGCAATGAGATGTGTAATGGATTAATTTATCCATACGATTTATACATTTTATATGATGGCGATAATGTACACATGAATAACTGACTACTAGTGAGATACAACTTTAGAAAATAGAATGGAAGATTGCATGACATGTATTGGAAATAAAAGGGATGACCATGTCAGAGTCGACTAATGCGTAGACTGCAGCAATTATCCCAGTTAGCTGGCCGCTAAAGCAAGTTGTTGGCCACCTGAAGGCTTCCCATGTAGCATTTCGAGTTGATGCATCAGTACCTTCAGGCATTTCTTCATGGAGGGAACACTGTGGTCCTCCTCCTGGGCTTTTAGTGGCCTCAAAGGTCTGGAGCAGATGATGAGGTTGCCAGTAATCGAGAAAGATCACAACATAACATCCATTATACTGCACCCTTATCATTTTTTTCATTTCTGAGAGCTTTAATGCTGGAGGATCTTGGGTGCACAGCACCATCTTCAGTGGTTCATCAAAGGCAAAGCTCTAGTCAATAGAATGCCAAAAAATTAACAAACAGCATATACATAACTTGTTTCAAAAATTTTGAAATCAAGGCACTCTAAGCTGCATCGTGTTCTAATGTTGTCTTAAAAGTTAGAAAATACTGCCTATTACTCGTATTTCATAACAAAAAGGATCAGCTACCAAGAACAGCACACAACTTCCATGCCCAGAATTTTGTACCTAAGCCAGGGAAGATATCATGACATCCCCATATATTACTATAACATGACTCTACAGCTTGTGTGACATGATATAAATATAGCAAGAGATTTTTTTAACTAATAGCAGTATAAATTATTGAACCAGAAACATAAAAGATGACCTTTTCTTCTTCAGTAGAATTTTTTGCACCATCCGTCGGTTCTGTCAGGGGATCAGGGGGCTTAGCCATCTGCCCTGTTTTAGAAAGAAGAAGCTATGATCAAAAGTTTGACATTTGCATACAATTTTGAGATAACATGTACTTGAGATCATTTTTAATGAGTTAAAACAAAAGCAACAATAAAAGGTCAGCCTCAAATGCTCTTTATCTGAAATCAACACCTTTACTCTGTGGCTCCTCGTCTCCCTAGCCGCACAAGGAGAACGCAGCACCGTATATTTTACACGGAAAATCAGATCAAACCAATGTCCAAAAAAAAGCCCCAAGATTGGAAATTGCTCTGAGTAGCGAGACATCTACGGCCAAATTGGAAAGTTCTCCCAACCGTAACACGTGTACGGGCATTTCAAACTGTTGCAGCACCAAACATCAGCGCGGGCGGCCAAACACGCAAGTAAAGCTCGCAAATGCCCGCCCGACGAGTTTTAGTTAGATCGCCACCGATTTTAGCGAATAAGCGCGCCGCGAACTGCATCCAAGCCCCCCGTGCTCTCCTTGGCGAATGGAGCTTGCCATCCAAAACCTTCTAGCAATTCCTAAACTCTTCAAACCCCCAAAAAACGAAAGTATCCGAATCGAATCGAGTGGTAGCTAGCCCCAGCGACTCGGAGAGATAAGCGCAACGAGATCTAAGTTTCTTTCCTGAACCACTGCACACACCAAAACCCCAATAAAACCTCTAAAAACGAACCAAAACCCCTACACAACCTCCCAAAACGAGACCTCACGCAATCGGATCGAGTAGCCACAGAGATTCTGAGAGGTAAGAGCAAGGAACGAGGCCCTCACCTTGAGATTCCAGATCCTTCTGGACGACTCGCGGGAGGGGAGCGGAACGGCGGCGGGAGGAGAAGGGAGGGAGAGGTGGAGGCGTGGAGCGAGTGGAAAAGGTTGGGCAGCGCGGCGCTGGGAGGTCTTATATATAGCAGGATACTCTGGTTCCGCAACCGCAGCCTCGCTACCGGCGTGCCAGTCCCAATCGGCGTGTCCGTGGCGTCGTAGATAATTGAAACGAAATGGGAATTGCAAAACTAGTTTTTTTTTTCCAAATATCATTTATACTCATTGTACGGAAAATGTAACACACATTTAGCCCTCCCTAGCACCTGCCATTTTTGGGCAGCTGATTCCCTTGCTCGACTCTGGCAAGGGTCATTAGCAAGGTTGGCGGTTAGAGAGATTTGGGCCGGGATGGGAAACTTTTAGAAGGCTATAGTTGTTGTACACCTCTTCACTGCGTAAGGGCATGTACAGCCCGGCCGTATACCCGGTCTCTTCGGTGGTCCTTTTCCAATTCGCCCCCCGCCGTCGCGAAGAGACGCGGCTCACGTCGCCTAGCGAGGCGACGCCCCACTCCCGTTCCCCGATGCCGAAGAGACGGGAGCAGCCGCGTTGTACGGCTCGTCTCCCCAGGGGACGACGCCGACGGGATCCCGCGCGGGGGCGCGCTAGCACGCGACGGAGATAGCACCCTTGCCGGTGGAGGCTGTCCACTCCTCCCCTTGCGTGTGCCGCCGCAGTTCGCCGGAGATGAGAGGGAGAGGGCAGAGAGGAGGCTGGGGACCGCTGGTTGCTGCCCAACTCCTCCACGGCAGCGAGTGAGAGGCGAGAATGGCGCCGACGAGCTCCACCTCTGGGTCCGGCCGGAGCTCCCCCACCATGGCCCGCGGCACCCGCTTCAAGGTCATCTCGCCGCGCCTCCGCAGAGGTCGGGCGAGCTCAAGCCCCGCCTCCGCGGGCCGGGGGAGCTCGGGCCCCGCCTCCGCCGGCCAGGCGAGCTCCATCCCCACCTCCGCCAGCCGGGCGAGCTCGAGCCCCGCCGCCGCGGGCCGGGCGAGCTCGATCCCCGCCTCCGCCGGCCGGGCGAGCTCGGTCCCCGTCGCAGGAGGCCGCCGGGAGTGAGCTCGTGAATGGATAAGAACTGAGTTGGGCGGTGGGGAAGGAAATTGATTGTATGAGATAAATAAAAAATTATAATTTATCTCTTTCAATAATATTATATTTAATGCATATACATTCTTTGGAGCAAACCACAAATAAAATGCAAATATCGAATGCACATTTGATCATCTTTCCATGATTGATTTAAATAGCCACACAATGGTATACACAAATACATTTATAGTTGATCTAAGTTACATGCAAAGCATTAAACAGGTTATAGAGACGGTCTCTCTATCTCTGGGTTGTATGAGTTGTTTATATATCTGTCTGTATGCTAAAATCGAGGTTCTACAGACGATCAGCCGTCTGTGGGTTGTACATGTCCTAAAGATGTGTGGACTCGCCTATAGGCTATAGCAAGTCTCGTATCGTATGCGCGCGTGGCGCGTCTCAGGCCTTGTTTAGTTCCAAAATCCAAAATCCAAATGAATGTTTAGACACATGTATGGCGTACTAAATGTAGGTAAAAAACAAATCGCATTATATAGATGGACTGGAATTTGCAAGACGAATCCAATGAGTCTTATTAGGACGTGATTAGACACTAAATTGCTACAGTAATGCTACAGTAAACATGTGCTAATGACAGATTAATTAGGTTCATTAGGTTCGTCTCGCGAATTCCAAACGTAATCTGCAATTAGTTTTTTTATTAGTCTATCTTTAATACTTCAAATGTAAAAAAATTCCCTTTCAAAATCTTTTCACCGCGGAACTGAACACGGCCTCAGCTTTGTGAGGCCAGACAATGCCGTTTTGCCCCGCTTTATTGCTTTAGCTTCCAATGGTGGGGCTGCCTTGCTTGGCTAGGCTTGTCCTGCTGCAATTGCCAGCCTTGCATCAAATGGCAGTTGCACACTGCAGCTCAAGTTGGTGGCTTCATTCGGGGAAGGGAGCAAAACTTTATGTGATCAAACACTTGCAATCTTTGTACTACTTTGTTTGGGCTATAATGTATGTTGGAGACTTGGAGTTTTGCTCTTCTCGGTTTAGTTGATCGTATAATCATATATAGCTCTACCCGTGGGAAGTTACACCAATCAAAAAGCAGCTTGATATCAAAAAGCCTAACAAACGATTCAAATTACGCAAAACAGAAACTTAAAGCCTGAATGCCAAGAAAAATGTACAATTTATTCATATCTTAACGATTCTGATTTCCAGTTACCATGTGGCAAGATTAATCGGGTCCCACGTGCAGCGACATGACACGCCGCTCCCACTCCCAAAACTATCCGGCAAGGCAGGCACACTCCCAAGCCACAAGGCCCCCCCGAGGCCCCGACCATGCCCTTCCTCCATAAAGCCGGCCGGCCATGTCTCCAGAGAGCGCCGTGCATTCCTTGGATTGCATCGCAACCCTCGCCGCCGTCTCCAGCCAACCGCTCCGCTGCTCCCCCCCCCCCCCCCCCCCCCCCTCCGCAGCCACCATGGCTGTCGCGACGAAGCTCAACCCGGTGGCGGCGCCGTTACTGGCCCCTACGCGCCGCTCCACCACCTCGCCCCGCCGGCGCCGCCGCCGTTCCCGCTCGCCGACGCCGCCTGCCCTCCCGACTTCCCGTTCGTCACCTACTGCTGCGTCGCCGCCGCTCCCGCCGGCCACATCGGCTTCTGCTTCCCCGCCGGCCACCACCCGCCCTCCTCCCCGCCGCCCCTCTGCAAGAAGGGTGGCCTCGTTCCCGCCGCGGCGGCGGTGCACGGCCGCCCGTGGCACAAGCTCATGGTGGCGTTCTCCGGCCTCGGCAGCAGCGCGGGGAAGCGGCAGGCCGCGAAGCCGTGGAAGGGGTATGCACCCACCGCCGCCGCCGGAGCGCCTGTCCTGCCGGAGCCGGAGCTCGGCTGGAACAGCTACACCCTCATGCTCCGCAACATCCCCAACACGCTGAGGTACGCGCGCTCGAGCCGCAGCAGCGATCATCATACCATGGCGGACGTACACACACCAGCTACAATCTTTTTCTTGTTCTTGGCCCCAAATCATTGTTCATGGTTTATGATGTGTGTGTGCAGGAGCGGCGACATGATCCAGATGCTCGACGAGCACTGCAAGTTCATGAACGAGGCCGCCGGCAATAAGGTCGTCTCCGCGTACGACGTCCTGTACTTGCCGATGGATTTCAGGTGAGGAGTCTAGATCACTAGTAAAACTGCCTGCATTTTCATGCTGCAATTTTGTTGGGGGAAAGAACTACATGAAATTAAGCTGCAAGTAAAAGGCAAAACCTGAATATATAAAAATGGGGGTCACATTGTGTCTCTTTTAATTTTCTTCTTTAGGGACATACAAGAACGCAGGATTCAGTTGTCATTGTTCTGAAAAAGGCTATTATAAAACATGGAGACAGAACAAAACAAAAAACTTTGGTAGTAAGGCAGAATAATTTCTTGCATGGAATACTAGTGTTGAATGTATATTTGCTGAATCTGCTTTGGTTTTGGACATACATCTGAACATTGGCCACATTTAGTGCAGTGTTTTCTGTGTATAATTATTTTCCTGAATGTTTAGATTCAAATTGGCACACTCCCTCTAGCTAGCTTGAAAGATGAAAGCACATGAAAGCTGTGGGAAAGTTCAAGGGAACTGAACTTTTTAGAGTACTTTCCTTTCTTTTCCTTGTTTTGTACACACACAAAGGCAGGGGTTCAGTTTGTCCTTGCTCTGGAAAAAGCCAAAGAAAAAGTAGACAAAACAGGGCAAGTGAAATTTGATGCAAGCATTCTTGTCTGGATGGGGTAACAAAGTTGATAAAACTCATTAGCCATTAGTAATATGCATATGCTATTATCTTGTTTGATTATCCCTTTGTTGTGCACAAAGAAAAACCGATGATAATTTTTGTAGACTAATTACCTGCAATTTCTTGTTGTAAAGCTTGGCCTGTGGCAACTTGTATGTAGATTAATCTGCCTGCATTTGCTTGCTGATGAGCTTGGCTAATGCTAAATCTGTAGCTAGGCTGCTTGCCGGCATTTTTTTGTAAACTAAATTACTGCACTTTCTTGGTGCGAATTACTCGATATATGCTGTTTGATCACATGAATGAAAGCTGTAAAAATAAGGTTAGCGAAAGTGAACTTTCAGAGTACTTGCCCGACCTCTTTCTTGTGCACACACACAAATTTCGGGCTGCCCCAGTCGTTCTCCTACTGGGAAAAGCTAGTGAAGAACAAAAGAGACAAAGCCCGTGTTTAGTTCGTGAAAACATTTCGTGAAAAGATTTCGAGTTTTGATTTTATCAATTTAGAAGTAGTAAATGTAGACGAAAAAGGTGAAAAGTTATATGGATAGAAATCTCGAGACGAATCTAACGATGGTAATTAGAGGGTAATTAATCCATAATTAGCGGATGATTACTGTAGCACTACCGTTGCAAATCATGAATTAAGTAGACTCATTAGATTCGTCTCGCGATTTACAGTCTATCCATATAACTTTTCACCTTTTTTGTTTACATTTAATAC
Source organism: Urochloa ruziziensis (assembly GCA_015476505.1). Lineage (NCBI taxonomy): Eukaryota > Viridiplantae > Streptophyta > Magnoliopsida > Poales > Poaceae > Urochloa > Urochloa ruziziensis. Next base: position 58,475,500 of record CM027123.1, on the reverse strand, counting down.
TTCATGCATCAAAGATTCTCCTTTGATGTGATGGATGAAAATATTTCGGGTGGTAACTAAACATGGCCAAAACAACATACTCCCTCCGGTTTAGTATTAGAAGTCGTTTTGGACAAGGTTTGAGGTCAAACATTGGGAATATAAATCATGAATAACATTTAAGTTGTTGAGTTTGAAAATGTGAAAATCATATAAATATATTGGTCTTGAAAATTACGTTCATAAAAATAAACATATATAACTTTTCAAGAAATATTTTTTATAGAAAAGATAAGTCAAAGTTTTGTTTTGGTGACCGTGTCGCTGTCCTAAACGACTTCTAATACTGAACTAGAGGGAGTAAAGATGAAACTCGATGCCAATGATTTCTTGGAGTAACAAGTGGATGCTTTTATTTTACTAATTTCTATCTGTACAACTAGTAACGATTTGGTGAACTGACGTTGCTGTATACTTGTATCCACATCTTGTTTACTCCGTATTTGTTTGCTTCTCCACTTTTCGCTGTGTGTACGCATTTGCTTTTTCTAAATGAATTTGAGTGCGTGATTATTGAACGAAAAAAAATGCATGTGATATTGCGATGATGTGAATGTAACCGATTTTATTAACGATGGGCATATATGCAGGCGGGGTTGCAACTTCGGGTACGCGTTCATCAACTTCACCACCGCGTTGGCGCCCCGCATGCTCTACTTCTCCCTAGAACGGTGCGGCTGGACCGTGTACGGCTCCAAGAAGCGGATCAAGATCGTCCCGGCCAGGTTCCAGGTGAACACATGCACATATTTTTATTCAACGACGCAATCATGAGTAGCATGACCACAAGGATGCATAGCATAGCATAGCAGCTGCAGCAGCTACTGTAGCTAGCAATAGGAGTAAAACTTGTTTTTTTTTGGGTTAGGTTTAGATTTGATGTGATGTCCTTCATGACCTTCGCTTTGATGATCATCATGATGCGCTTGCTGAGACGAAGACTGAGACTGAAACTGATGGATGGATGTGGCGCTGCTGCTGCTGCGCCATGGGTTGTTGCTGTTGTGTGTGCCTGCAGGGCCACGAGCTGCTGGTGCGTCACCTCCAGCGGCAGAGCTAGGCTGGAGTGCGACGACGACGAGTTCCGCCCGGCCGTCTTCTCGCCGTCCGCCGCCTTGCCGCAGCCACGGCGACTCCGCCGGCGCCAGCCAAGGCTACCTACTGCGCTGTGGCTGGCGCGGCGCCAGCAGTGGAGCAGTGAAAGGCCTCGGTGTTCGAAGGGAGGAAGCACACATGATGTATCGTATCGTATCTCTCGTTCTTGGTAAGTCAGGCATGCCTTCCCGTTCCTCCGCTTCCCGTGCAAAGAGAGGGCCGGGCACGCTTCTCGTTGCGCGCCGGGCGACAAGGAGGAGGGGAATTGAAGGCTGGGGGACTTTGGACGGTAGATGCGCGTAGCGTGTGTGGTGGTCTGGTAATCTGATCTCGGATCTCTGTAGTCTTTGTACTGTAGTGTGGTGGTAGTGTCCCATGTCAGACTGTCTCCAACAACGGAGACCCAAATCGGAGACCCATATACTACTTTAGGTTGTCTACAGTAAAAAAGTTCGTGACCCATAAACTCATTTCTCCAACAGAAGACCCAAAAGAGAATCGTTTCTGCGAATGGGTCACGAAGAGAGAGGATACCCAAATTTGGGTTCTCTCTCCTGAAAACCCATTTTGGGTTTGGGTATGGGTACTCTGTTGGAGACTGAAATAGTACCATCGGAGACCCATTTTGGATTTGGTCTCCTTTTAGGTTGCTTGTTGGAGATAGTCTCATGTGTAGCTGTTGTGTGCTGATGAGCTAGCTAGCTAGGGTTAGCAGCAGCTGGCAGCTGGGTGAGGGGTGTTAGTTGGTGTCGTGTGCTGCCTCGCCTGCTGCCGGGGGCATTCATGGAACTGGTAGAAGCTTGTGATGTTTGTAGCATGCATGGCCACTTGCGTTGCATGAATCCCAGAGAAGAGAAGGGCAGAAAATCTCTGGGCGTGTCCGAATCCGTGGCGCCATCAATGCGGGCGGGCGAGGGTTCGCAGTCAATCCGGTCGCCGATCTTGGGGGTGCGGCCGGAAGCCGGCAGGAGCATGTTTGTCGGCACGTACCTTGGTTGGACCGATGGTTCGTCTCGCTCTCCCATCCCCGGCTCGGCTGGTCGTGCTGCGTCGCCCTGCCCCGTCTCTTGCAGTTTCCTCTCGATCAGGTGCAGATGTGTGTTTGCACATGCATGTGACCACCGGACGCAGCAGGACTGCAGGAGCAATGCTTCTTTGTAGGCACAGCACAGGACGGCGAAAGTGTCTTGATCTGTCTGAGAGCCTGAGCCGCCGGTGCAAAGCAGCCCAGGAGCAGGTGGAGACAGCGGCAGCGGCACACAGCACAGGAGGCAGCCTTTGATCCGGTCCCCAGGCCTCCAGAGCTTCCGAATACGGCGGATCAGGGAGGGCGGCTCGTGCTCGGGTACGTTTGCCGGGTAGGGTAGGTGAAAATCTCTCTCATCCGGTGGCGATTTTTCGTGCATCCCCCTCGCTCTGCTGCACGCAGCTGAGGCGAGCGCCGAGCCCTACGGCAAAAGGCTACGGCCGGGGCAGCGAATCCGCCCCTGCCGCGCGCATGGGCAACATGGGAAGGAACGGAACGGGGGGCACGGGCGCGAGTTGACGGGTAGCTGACGGGGCGCGGGCGATTCCGACGCCTCGGCGTGGAGGATCGGAGGAAGGGATTTTCAACGGCGCAATCATGGCCTCGCGCAGGATCGGACGACGTGATTGATCTGTGACTTGGTGCCATCGACGAGACAGTGCCCAAGCTGCCGTGGCAACAAGGGAGATCGATCACGATCACATGGATCACAAAAGCTTTGTGCTGTCCCGTTCCGTTTTTTTTTCTCTTTTCTTTTTGCCCGTCAAAAGGGTGCAAGCTGCAAAAGCTCACGGCAGCAGCAGAAAGGAGAGTGGCCTTTTAGCCTTGGACGGACGCGCCGGGCTCCTTGGGTTGGGAACAACTTGGGATCATCCTCTCCGATCCGCTCCCTGCCCCGATGCCGCCTGATGAGAGAGAGAGAGAGGGGTGTGCCGTGCAGTGAGCACGAAGAAGCATTCGACCTTTTTGTGCCGATCGTGTCGAGTCCCGACCGGGATCGAGGCTCCGAAAAGCCGTAACGCCTGTCACGGCTTCATCCCGTCCGTCCACTCGGTTCCAACCGTACGTTCTCAGACCTGTTTATTTGATCCGGCGATCGGCGCTGCCGCTGCTCGCTGAGACCATGACGCCGGCACAATGCAGGCAGCAGCGCACAGATACAGTGGCTATCGTCCCGCGTTCTCTGACAGCCAGGCCCAGGCCGCGCCAATCTTGCTGATTCGCGATCGCGATCCGCGCTGGCGCACCAAGCAGGGCTTCTTGCCAGGCTCAACACGTACACACGTACGTACGTGATACTAGTACAGTAGTACGTATACGTGCAGGTGCAGCTACGGTATATGCACCCGGCCACTGTCATGGAGAGTTCACTCCCGGAGAGACGTTTGCTTGCCACATGCATATGCTCTGATGCCCGGCACCTTCCATCTTGCCTTTTCGTCATGGAAAAGGTCTATATCACCCTCAACCTAGGAATGGCATTAAGCATTTGCAAGTCAGCCAGTGCCCCTTGCTTCAAGGGATAGAGTCTATGTAGCACAGATACGGATACGTGTATCAGTATCAGCCCGATACGGATACGCGAATACGTCATTTTTTTGGAAAATTAAAGGTGATATGAACGTATCGGAGTATCGACGGATACGGATACGCGTATCGGATACGTGATACGGGGGGCATGTTAAAGTATCGGGGTAACATAGGATAGAGTTACATTTTGGCTTGATAACCCTTGAATATGAAGGCCCATTGATGCCATTAGCACTTCCTAGCACTTTGAGAAATATGTCCATCGAGTTCTCGGATATTTTCTCTGCCCTGGCATATGTGTTGACTGAATTGCCCATTACTCTACCTCATCTCGAGACACTAACTCTAAGAAGCGAAGAACTTGAGGTTTGATCATCTTACAACTGTATTGTTTTCCAATGTTTATATGCATCATCTATTCTATTTAACTGGTGCTAATTCCTTTTATGTGTGTTGTTAGAGAGCTACTTTGCCGAACAGGCCTCTCAACTTTCTCTATATAAGACATCTGAGGTTGGGATTAAACTTTGGATTTGAGGCTGATATCCTTGACCTAGCCTACCTCCTTCAGGCTGCTCCTAACATGGAAAAGCTGGAAATCCATGTAAGTTTGATAGATATTTTACATTTTTATTTTGAAACAAGGGTAGAAGCTCTACATCACTCCAATAAAGTAATAATCTATTGATATTTACAAGCTGCGCACCTTGTTAGTTATATGGTTATTATTATGCTGCTTAATGATAAGGCCATCAAGCATTCTAAAATTTCTCCTTTTTTTTAACATACCAGAATCACGCAGTGCTCTCACGTGCCTAACTCATATTCATCATTTCACAGATGTTGATATGCACCATGCTTCAACGATATCGCAAGTGTCACGGTAAGCTAAGGAGCACTCCTCCTCACCCTCACTCCCATTTGAAGTTGGTCGACATTACAGGGTTTTATGGTCAGAAAGCTCAGCTTGAGTTGGCACTCCATATTTTGAGAAATTCCGTCATGCTCAAGGCGATGAAGATAGATCCAAAACCGACGATTGCCTGTATTGGTAGTTCTATATTTGTGAAAGACGGACGTTATTTCTTGGATGGTTATAAAGTTGCCAAGAAATACCTTCGTAAAGCAGACCATCTCGGTGCTGTGCCATTTCTTTATAGTATTCGTTGTAGAATGCATCTGTGTGGGCTCGTTCGTTTCCTTTGTAACGGTTCAGGACCGGATCGAGTGGACCCTGTTCCTTCACTCGATCCTGGTTTTGTTCTAATCCTCTTCCCAAACCATTCCATTCCTCGAAAAAAATGTATTCTGCTAAACGGGAACAGAAACATACACTCCAGCCTCAACCATAAACTAATCACAGATTCACACTCACAAAGTTGTCCAGCCTTAACCACAAACTAACCACAGATTCACACTCACAAAGCTGTCTGTAGCAAAGCAACGCCGACACAGGCCTGAACGTTCATGGTGCAGACTGCAGAACAAACGCTCTAACTTGTATCTTACCTGAGAAATTGAAGTTATCTGAATAGAAGGCTGCACAGGAAGGCGCAATGTGTGTTATTTAAGAAGGGCAAAAACTTTTCATGCATCATAGCACACAATCAAGTGCAGGTTGATTATGTAAACGTAAAAGCTTAGCTAACCTCCAAAGCTTACATAGTTTCTTGATTCAGTAAGTGTTGAAGTGATTACTGCAAATTTTCAGTAAAGAACTAGAATCATCTCCATAATCATGTCAACAGGCCTAAACGAACTGTTTTCTCACTCCAAAGAAATAAACTTATCTCCAACCACTGAAACTTCAAGACATGAACCTTAATGGCAGCAGCTTTCAAAAAATCTGATTATCATTGCTTGCTCGAAATAAAAATGCCACACCATAGCTCTGTCGAAATTCTAGATTGACCTAAGCTCATTGCCTATACTGACTAGGGCTAACCGCATCATGAGGGATATATACCATCAGGAGGGTAAATTCCAGGATTCAGAGCAGTCCGATTGTCTCCTATAACAATCACTTGGTGATGGTTTTCATAAAGAGAAAAAAGAGCATCCCCATGAACCAATAAGCAATGAAGCACCTATTGCTTGTTATAGGAGAACCAGCACCTTCTGACTAGCTACGGGCAGGATGGAAGTGCCTCATCTTACCAAAACCACCACGCTCTACCCAATTAACACAGAGAATAATTAATCGAATAAAAAATACAGCCACTGCACCTCAGGAACAATCTGAAACAAAGCTACGGGCCAACCTTTCCCCCTGCAGCAGCGAACAGACTCGAGGCACCGAGGCAGACGCATACACCAACGCAAGAAGAACAAGTTCATTCTGTACAAAGACAAGAACATCAATTTCATTCTGACGAAGCCAAGCGCAAGAGCAACAGTTTTTTCATTCTGACGAAGCCAGGCGCAAGAGCAACAGTTTTATTCTGACGCAGGAGCAAATTGGCAACGTTTCAGACTTTCAGTTCAACTTCTTGTAGGGAAAAAAAGAAATCAGGAAAGCAAATTGTCACAGCGGTGCGACAGGTTCAGGGTTGTCTCATCTCAACAACCTTTTAAACGAACATGACTCGATTCGCACCACAAAGAAGCAATGAAGACCTGGTTTTGAACCCCTCGTTTGCATACGTGGACGTGGTTTTCTGGACCGTTTAAACCGGAATCAGCCATCGTGCGCCACGGAGTTGGAGTACAATCCGACGTCCACTGCCATGCTCGGCACCCTTCCATCTTGCCTTTTCGCCATGGTCCATGGAGTCTGCTGGACCGGATGGAGAGGTGCCTGCAGCACACAGCGTCACAGCTTCCAACGATGACATGGACTGCAGGTTTGGCTAATTCCAGTTTGAGATTGGTCAAACCATGCCATGTCCACCTATGCGGATTAAACGGACAAACGTGACTGTTTCGGTCTCTAAATATGCCGCACCATTTTTTTATCTAGTTATTAAACAATAATATGTTTTACTATATTATTTAATATGAAAAGCGCGGCGAGGCCGACTCGACTCTTCCTCGTCTCGCCGGCTCGCCGCTCTTCTCCTTACCTACTCCTCGGCTCCCCCGTACCGTGCCGCCGCGGCGCCGCCAGCTAGGGCTTGGCCTCCGTACTACTCCTCCAGGCCGGCGCTACTAGATCACCCCTCGGGTACCCTTCTCGTCTCGTCCGCTCGCTCCACGTCTCAGCGCGATTAATTAAAAAAAAAGATGGTTAGCTCCAGATCGAGTAGAGCAGCTGCAGTTTTATCTCAGGTGGAGCTGATTTGGGCTCAGTCTCCAGTATTCTTGCAGTGTCTGAATGCTGATGCCATGATGTGTATTTGTTGATTTTTGTATGGTGTTTCTTAAATTTAAACGCATATTTGATGTGTCTATAATCAACAAGTAATAATGCGTGATCTAGCTTGTAATAATGTTGATGAATATTATTTGTTTGCCTTTACTGATGCTCCTGCAAATCTTCCTTACAGAAAGAGGTTAATCTAGTAGACTACTAGCATGTCAAAGAGGAAGGGAAGCTCGAAGGAGAAACAGAGGCCGCTGGCCAAGAAAAGGAAGCGACCAATGCTTCAGTTGAGCGATCTACCAATGGTATGAAATGTCGAGCTGCAACTCTAGTAATAATCGTATATGTAACTGTGCTGTCCTCCTCCTCCTACCTCCGTATGATGTAGTACCATATAACATTAACACTACAGAACACAACTACCCTCCTTTCTATGTGTTTTTTTTGCCATGTCATAGTAGAACTTTTTTTTCTTTGTAGTTGCTGAATGGTAAAGGATGAATATGACATCCTTCTTTCTCTGCTACAGGATATTTTGCACTCTATTGTATCAAGATTGCCAATAAGACAGGCTGTAAGGACAAGCATATTATCAAACCACTGGAAACATGTTTGGTGTTCCTGCAGAAACTTGAAGTTTTCTTTTAGATCACTGGTTTATAAAAAGGGGTCTGGGATTCCCCGTTCATGCAAAACCAAATATGATTTTATTCAGAGGGTTGATGCAGTTTTAAGGCAACACTCGGGCGCAGGGGTTGAAAAATTGGAAGTCGAATTTTTCCCACTACACAATGAACATGCAGAGCACATAGATAGATGGGTGAAGTTTGCTATTGCATCAAAGACAAAGCAGCTTATTCTGGATTTTGAAGCTCAATGTCGTGGAAAGGAACCATATACCTTCCCTTTTCAGCTTTTCGATGCTGCTACTGGCTCCCACTTGCAATCTATGAAACTTGGTGCTATTTCTCTAAAGCAGCTTGCAAGCATCAAGCCTTTTCTAAACCTTAAAAAGCTTGAGCTAGTAGATGTGAACATTACTGATGATGAACTTAAACTTATGTTGTGCTGCTGCAACGTTTTGGAGTTTATTGGAATTTCTCGTTGTAAATTGCTTACACGCCTACATACATCTCATCCTAGGAATGGCATTAAGCATTTGCAAGTCAGCCAGTGCCCCTTGCTTCAAGAGATAGAGTTACATTCTGGCTTGATAACCCTTGAATATGAAGGCCCATTGATGCCATTAGCGCTTCCTAGCACTTTGAGAAATATGTCTATCGAGTTCTCAGATATTTTCTCTGCCCTGGCATATGTGTTGACTGAATTGCCCAGTACTCTACGTCATCTTGAGACACTAACTCTAAGAAGCGAAGAACTTGAGGTTTGAACATCTTACAACCGTATTGTTTTCCAATGTCTATATGCATCATCTATTTTATTTAACTGGTGCTAATTCCTTTTACGTGTGTTGTTAGAGAGCTACTTTGCCGAACAGGGCTCTCAACTTTCTCTATATAAGGCATCTGAGGTTGGAATTAAATTACGGTTACCTTGGATTAAAGGCCGATGTCCTTGACCTAGCCTTCCTCCTTCACGCTGCTCCTGTCATGGAAAAGCTGGAAATCCATGTAAGCTTGATAGATATTTTACATTTTTATTTTGAAACAACGGTAGGAGGTCCACATCACTCCATTCATAAAGTAATAACTTATTTATCTGTACAAAGCTGGGCATCTCCTTAGTTATCATCTGGTTATTGTACTACTATAATGATAAGGCCATTTTTTCAACATACTAGCACTTCGAAAAGAACAGTTAATCATGCGGTTCTCTCATGTACTTTAACTCATATTCATCATTTCACAGATGTTGATGGACACCAGCCTTCAACGGTATCGCAAGTGTCATGGTAAGCTAAGGAGCCTTCCTTCTTGCCCTCACTCCCATTTGAAGCTGGTCGAAATTACAGGGTTTTATGGTCAGAAAGCTCAGCTTGAGTTAGCACAACATATTTTGGGAAATTCTGCCATCCTCAAGGCGATGAAGATAGATCCAAAGCCGACAGTTACTCGTATCGATGGTGATCTATTTATGAAGGACGGACTTTGTTTCTTTGATGGTTATAAAGTTGCAAAGAAATACCTCCGCAAAGCAGACCATCTCGGTGTTGTGAGTGTTGTAAAAGTTCGTCGTAGGGATGTCGAAAATGTTAATCCATACCACCTGCTTGACCCATATTGGATTGCTGCATTGGTTGAAGATGAATCATGAAACTTTGACCGAGCTGGCATCTTTTGTGCGCTTACTGATACTTGTAGTGGTGGCTTGTCCGGATTTTCTTGTTTATTCTGCATTTTAGTATCCCTATAATAATATTTCTTTTTTTTTAGCCAACCTAGAATAATATTTCTTGTTCCCTTTAGCTCAGCTGTACCATATTCTTATAGCATTCATTGTAGATTATGCATTTTCTTTAACATTCGTTGTGGCAATACCAATTTTGTATATATCTTTTCTTCGTTAAGGAAAATGCATATATAATATATTCAGCTTTTGGATAGCCACGGCTGCGTGAAAAAATGTCGAAAAAGATTGATTTCGTGTTGTCACGTTGTTGCCTCTTGCATCTCGTGGCATTCATATGCTGCTGTTAGTGGCCTTAGTGTTCGACTGGCGCCACGCAGATGGCACGTGCCAAGCGAGGATTCCGTCATCCGATCAGCGATGATCCAGGACAAAAAGGTTTGTGTGTCAAAATCATTTAAACTGAACCGGCGCTAACTATTATTTATTATTTTAATGATTAATCCGGTCAAGATGCATTCATAGTGGTATAATCCACAATTTGTTAGTTATCATCCCGATTTAACCACTGATTTTATTGATCAAAACAAACACCGGAACTCTCACTCGAAAGTGAGAATAGATTGTACATATGCAAGGGTTCTTACAAATCTTTACCTAATAATAAAACAAGAAAATCTTCTGTGGTGAAAACCATGAGAGAAACTGGTGAAAACCAGACTTCCCCACTAGGATACATGAGGTGTGAACAAAGGATCACACATACTTAGCCCACAAGCGCGCAACACGAGATCACCAGACGACTAAGCATCCGGTCCGACGACTTCCCAACCATCCGCATCAAGGTGAATAAACTTAGCGTAACATTATCAGGACCTGAAATAAAATTTAAGCAACAAACCCTGAACAACTAATATTATGCAAAAAGCTTTTGGCTCTAGGGTTTGTTTTGCCAAAAAAGCAACTAACAGTGGATTTTTTTTACCGAAGTCAACCGGGAAAGCCTCAACCTTTTTTTTTGCATATTTTTTTTATTCCAGACACAAGTAATTCGCTCTCAAGGGGAGTCGAACCTGAGATTGCTTGGTGCTACTTAGGTGCTCTAACCACTAGGCTGGAGGCTCTTTCACAAGAGTGGATCTTTACTTTCATCATTTTAGCCAAGTTAAAATTAGAGTAGCAATTCTAGTTTGCAGAAATACAATAATTAGTATGGATAAATAATTAATCAAACAATAATATTATCATCATCCACATTTCATCTTTTTACTACGATACTAAGAGATCAAGGGTCTCTTGTCCGAGAGGTATGGCGAATCGATTTGATTTAATTCTCGCAAGAAAAACTGGACCACACGACACATGCAACACGTCAAGTCGCACGCAACGACTGTTGCCCGATGCAAAATGGTTGAACCGCCCCTCAACCTGCAATTAACTAGTCCTCACCGATATCTATAATGGGTCAGCCATGACTTACTGACTAGCACTCGACCGGAGAAGTAGGTATCAGCTCAAACACTATGGACGAGGTACTAAAATTGCCAGTTTCGACTACCTCCTACTCCAAGCATATGACTAGTACCGTTGAAACTTGATCAATTGTGTCACAACGACATACCGTAATCGCTTCAAACATATCATGAATATAAATATCATCACCTTCTCCCGGTAATCAACTTATCGTGTGAACCATTTTCTAGAACTAAAGTGGTCATATATCTCGTGAATGACATGCGATCACTCGACTTCTATCAAACTTTATTAAGCACAACAACACTAACGACCTATATATAGTAGCGTGTGTGTCTATATATATATATATATATATATATATATATATATATATATATATATATGTATATATATAATAAAGGAATTAAATGTAAATGCACAAACAATTAAATAAGAACATTTTATAGTTTTGAAAGTAAAGGTTATGCTACGAAGCTTGCCTTGTGGCTATTGCTTAGCACTAGGCCCTTCTAGACCTTTGGTCCAGGTCTTGCTAGTGCTCATGTGCCCCTGTGGTGCCTCCTGCTGCCCTTGCGGTTCAGCCACCAGCTTGTACACCACGTCATTTTTTTTTGGATACTTTACACCATGTCATTAACTTTGGTTTCTACATGAATGCAAATGTGTGACGTAATGTGTAAATATCATTACAAGATTTGTGGCCGAGCAACCATACAACGAGAAACACAATATTGATTAAAAATAAAGATGATCAGATTATTCTACTCATTTTGTCTGAAGTATTTCCTTTGGTTAGTAGTAAACTTATCTATACAAAAACATCCATAGTTTTCAAAAGGAAAATTACTCTAAGCACCCTTTTATATGCGCAAATCATGAAATAAACTGAAACGGTTACGTTACTTACGTACATATACTGTCAGGTCCTGAACTGAGCTACCAGGTTCAAGTATTTGCAGAACAAATTTTCCAGAAATTGGTATTGCAGCAAACCTATCAAATCATTTAACAGAAAGCTAGCTAAATTTGCTAGGAAATAAATAAATTCAATAAAGTAGTTTGTGACTACCTTGTGGTGATGAACAAGGCATAATGTGATAAAGCTACTACAGTAACATGGTATTTTGCATGAATTTACCACGAGTTTTCATATATATCTTCTATTATTATAATAGCAACATGAAAACAGAGTGATAAATTTATCCAAATTTCTACCTATGGTTTATGGGCACGACAAATTTTCTGATGTAAAACCTTGACAAAAGTATCCTACCGTGAAGTTTTTATGATTTTTATACAAGCAGAAATATCTGTACATTTTTAGACATATTATTAATACTCTGATTTTTACCAAGGGTAGAATAGTAATTCAGTTCATCTAACATATTTAATGTAAACTAAAGATATTAAAGAACCCAAGAAAATTAGTTTCACATTTTTAGCAGTTTTATCAGCCAATTTATTCATTATTCACAAACATCCTAAAATCATCTACACCTATATACCGACGGCAGTCATCGACGTTGGGGTCAATTTGACCCAGCCCAGCCGGTCAAGGCCAAGTCAAAGCCTCTGATATCTCGCCGGCGGCGAGTCAACCGGGCATGACGATGATGACCGGCTACGCGAGGCGGACCCAGGCGGATACTTGTCGCGGCCGGACTCCCGCCAGAGCATGGCCGGCGGCGAGCAGCGCCATGGATGAGCGCGGAAACATGGTGTCCGAGGCGGAACGAGGAGAGCATGAGCACCAACATCTCACCACGAGTCGATCTGTGTGGTCGGTTGGTGGAGACGGCGGCCGGAGCTACGGCGTTGTATGCCATGGCCGGCTTTGAGGTGAGGCCGAGGGCGAAGCCGGATGAGTTTAGGGGCTTTGACCCGTTTTTTTTACTCAATTTGTGAAGGTCAAAACATTATTGGCCAGCTAACAAATTTACTCTCTGAAAGTATGTAAGCTATACTTTAACTGTTATTTTGCCCCAATTTGAAGTGTTCCGCAAAAACAAATTTTAATTGCCGACTAAACATGGCTAATTGGCATGCATCAAATCACTTACAGTTAAGCAGGCGTTACAGATCTGTAGTTGGCTTGAAGCCTTGAAGGTGGACGGGTTTGTGATGGATCCTGGTAAAGTGAGACGCATTGCTGCTGGGCAACTTTTCCAGTTTGGGTCGAACAGACGCAACACCTCAACATAAACGCGTCAACCAAAAATCCAAAATGCTTTCAGCGTTCAGGTATGTTCAGCTACATGATGACAGAACCAATTCGTTCAGTGTTTTTACTTTCAGCGTTCAGGTCTGTGCAGCTCAGAAAAGCATCGCCACATCGGCATGCGGCCGCCGGCCTTATCAACGCCGTCTATGGCTGCTTCTAGAATCGTGTCGGTCAACACCCCGCCATTCCTGCTCCCTTCCCTCCTGCGCGCCGCATCCCATTCCCGGACTCGATTCGATTCCCGGCCTCACCCTCGCTTGCTGCCTCCGCCAGTCTCCGCGCCCCTCTGGCGGACGGCGCCGCTGCCGCCGCCCATCTCCGCCACGTCATCCCGCGCTGGCGCCGCCGCCCGGGTCCAATCCCTTACTCCCGCGCGAGCGCCGCCTCCCGGCTCCGCAATCCCGGCCTGCCACGCCGCCGCCGCCGGAGCGTCTGCATCTGTTCCTCCCGCAGATCTTGCTGTTCATTTGCTTAAGAAGGTTGGCCCCTACGTCATACTGACGGCGGGTATGTTCATTTGCTTAAGAAGCAACCATTGGTCAAGTGGAGCTCAGATGCCTTCGTGTTCCTCCATCTACATGTGAGAGATGACTTGAATCTCGCGCATCAAAGTTTAAGAGGCTTTGTATCCATCAAAGAAGAGGTTAGTGTTTGATTTGTCTTCATCAATGCAGTATTTTTGGGGATCTCGTATAATAATACAATTTTCTTTTGATTCGTCTATGGGGATGAACAAGGAAGGTCTGTAAGGAAGCGCAAGCGTCGTTTTCTGTCAAAACAGCTAGAGGTGCGAGATGAACCGTCAGTTGTCAAGGTATGATTCTATTCTATTCTTAGTTCCATGCTGGCCATGTTAGATTGATGCTGCAATAGAAATAATAAGCTGATTTACTAGTTTGCAGTGAAGGCGTAAAAAAAATTGCGAATGAAGAGGTTAAAAAAATTTAGTAAAGCTTACTAAAGCCATCGAATCACCATTGTGGTAAAAAAAAATGAAAATAATATTGGGTATTACTATTTTCATTTTGCTTACAACTTATTTTAAAATACAAATTATTTTGAAATTTCTTCTGATGCATGATAGGATGCTTCTGTGATTTGATCTTACTAATATAGCAGATTAGTAATAATTCTATTATATTCTTAGTTCCATGCCTGTGAGGTTAGTAATAATTCTATTATATTTTTTGATGTAAATGAAAAGGACATGTTTTATGGACCTACATCTGGACCTTTTGGGCTCGAATCTAGCCATCCCTGAACTCCTCGAGGTGTCATGGCGTCTGTCCTCTCTTCCATGCTATTCCTCACCAAGGTGACTTGCATTTTAATCTCTCACACCTTGGTGAACCATGTGGCTCTGATTTGAGAAGAAGAAAATCCAAATCTTAGATCATTTCAATCTCTTGCTTTAGCCAGTGCATTTTAAAAAGGTCGCGTACCGTTAGTATGTGTCCTACCTAGCTCAAGTTCAACAGTTTTGCATAACTGACTGCATAAGCAATGTTTTGTTTCTTCTAAATTATTACTGAATAATACATAATTGTGTATGAATACAACGTATATGAATAAGTGAGTGAAAAATACTCCATGGTATATATTGACTTGTACTGCAGCCTATAATGGCATCGAAATATTATGAATGAATACCCAAGTACTAAGGGGTTCCATACTTTGTTGTGTATGCATAGAATTTCCTAATATCGCTAATATCGACTTATTGTGGCAGGTGGCTGAGGGCTACCAATCACCAAGTGATGCATATGATTACCAACAATGAGCCAATAATACTTCCAAATATTGTGATATGGATCGGTGACTAGGCTGCATTTAGGCCAATATATTTATTGATTTAATTTAAGCACTTACCAATCACATTCATGCTACAAAAAGTATTTCATTCAGTATTTTTTGTTTATAAATACATGTAAATTCTGTCTTCAAGATGCAAGGAGTACAAGTACTATTTGCATGTGAAATTCTGGACATACGAGTGCTATTAGTACTTTATGTTGTAACAATGAGTCTGCAGTACTGTCCAATTAATAGTCATAGGATATTTCAGCTACAGGATGACAGAACCAATTCGTCATTGTTTTTAACCACAGGATGACAGAACCAATTCGTTCAGTATTTTTAACCACAGGATGACAGAACCAATTCGTTCAGTATTTTTAACCACAGGATGACAGAACCAAATGCAGATAATATTCATGTACCAGATGACAGAACAACCAAATACGTCCAGTGTTCAGGTACAGGATGAAAGAACCAAATGCGTTCAGTGTTTAACTACAGAGTGACAGAACCAAACGCAGCGTTTAACTAGAGTGACAGAATCAAACGCGCTTGGCGTTTAACTACAGGATCGCAGGCGTTTAGCTATAGATGACAAAACCTCCCGAAGCAGCAAGCGAAACCACTCAGCAGTAAGTGGAGTAAGAAGCACATTGTCTGACGAAGAGAAGTTCCCAGAACAGCTTGTGACGAGAAGTTGATCCGGGGCAGCCAGCAGTAAGAAGCACATTGTCTGACGAAGAGAAGTTCCCAGAACAGCTTGTGACGAGAAGTTGACCCGGGGCAGCCAGCACATCAAAAACGGAATGTGTAGTCCGAGAACCCGCACCCAATGTCGGTGCCCTCATCGAGCGCCTGCCGGGAGAACTCCTCCCTCAGCTGGATGAGCCCGTCGCGGTATTCAGCTTGAAGTGCCTCCTTCCTGAGCAGTGCCTTTAGGTTCAGATTCCAGAAAGCTGTCTGGGATTTTGCATCCAGTACACGGCTTCTGAGTTTGGTGGTCATAGTCATCCTCCTCTCTGGAGCAACACCCTCGTCAGGCACGATCGAATAGCTCTGCATGTAACACTCGGTTAGTCAGTTTGAACCAAAATGAAAGCACACATTCAGATGAACCAGATGAAAAATTGCATTCAGATGAACTAGAACCAAACCAATCAGACCAAAATTCGCATTCAGATGAACTAGAACCGAACCAATCAGACTAAATTCACATTTAGATGAACCAGAACCGAACCTATCAGACAAAAATTCACAATCAGATGAACCAAAACCGAACCAATCAGATGAAAAATCGCATTAAGATGAACCGTAACCAAACCAATCAGACCAAAAACCACATTCAGATGAAGCGGAACCAAACCAATCAGATGAATCGCATTCAGATGAACCATAACCAAATCAATCAGATGAACGTCACAACAAACTCACAGGGAAGCAACATTCTAGACCAATTGCATTCACAGTGAATCTCTACTCACCGGAAAGATAACCTGGTCCCTGTCGACCGCGCGGTGGTTGATGGAGGGGCCGACGCGGATGGCGTCGGGGCCTGGTGCCAATGCCCACTGGACCGCGACCAACTGCTCCTGGGTCTCCGCGATCCCCTCGTTGGCCCCCGTGATCTCGAGGTCGATGGTGTCGACCGCCGCCCGGAGCGCCGCCTCGGCCTCGACCTTGCGCGCCAGCACCTCCGGATTGAACAGCTGGAACGCGTCGTCGGCCCTGATTCCCGGCCGCACCCGCTGATTCATCTCGACCGCGTCCGCCAGAGAAGTGCGCGTGTCGACGTGGATCTGGAAGTGCTCCCGGTCGCGGTTCTTGAAGGCGAAGTCGACGTCCGCCATCGAGGACACCACCACCTTAAGCAGCGACGGGTCCATCGCTCGGTAGGGGGACGGGGACCTCGCTCTCGCGCACGCTCGCTTTTGGTTTCGGAGGCGGCGGCGGCGCTAGGCTCACTCGCTCCCTCGATTCGGTTTCGGCGGCGGTGGTGGTAGGGTTCCGGCGAGGCGGGGGGCGGGCGGTGGCGGTTGCGGGGAGGGGACGGTGGCGGTTGCGGGCGGAGGCGAGGCGAGGAAGCCGTTTGGTTTTGGTTTGGAGGGGAGGGAGAGGGGCGGTGGGGGCCATTTGTAGGGCCCAGTCGCCCCGCGGGTGCCAGCTCACGCGCGTGAACGGCCCCGATTTCTTGGCACCGAAGGAATCCCTTGTGGGATGATGCCACGTTATCCAGCAGCATCCGGAACCGGTTTCGGTGGGGATGCGATGTGGGGTCGTTTTGACTTCCGCGGACTTGCCAGCTAGCACTCGAGTGCGCGCGCGCCGCTCGCAGCTTGCCAGTGGCCAGTGCCAGGACTCAGGCGGCGCGCAAGCGTGCTGTGCTGCTGTGCACGTCGGTGGCTGCTGCTGCCGCCGCCCCGCCGGAGTGTCGCCGTCAGCGACCGGTCGCCGGAGTCCGTGGCGGCGCCGCCGGTTACGACGGCGTTGTTCCTCGCCCGGTACCAGCCCAGCCGCCTTCCTCTTGAACTCCGTCAAGGCGGTCCCTAGACATGGCCGCGCCAACCGTGTCCGTCGCTGAGAACGTCTCGATCGCCTTCTTTCCCCCTGCTCTGCAGAACGCACACGATCGAGCGATGCGAGCGAGGAGGTCGAGCATGCTGGGTCACGCTCACGCCGGCTTAGTGCTTGCGGACGGCACCAGTGGTCGGGTCGGTCTCCGGCGTCCATCCAGTCGCCCGGCGGCGACGGCGCGGCCGCGCACGCCTTGCGCTCACGGCGCATGCGAGCGTCTTCGGGCGGCTCTCGGCGCCGCGGCCGGTGTCGGCCGACGGCCGCGACGGCGGCGTTGTTGCCCGCCGTGCAGCGGCTCTTTGCATTGGGCCGGCGCGCACGTGCGTCGCCGCCAGGCCTCAGGCGGCCAGAGCGCAGGCGCGCACGTCGGCCACCGGGTGCGAGCACGACGGCCCTAACTTGTTGCCCCGCCGCCACGACGTCGTGCGCCGAGCTCGATCCCGAGCCGCCGCCACCGCCCGGCGCACTCTGGTGCCGAACGTCTCCGTGCGTGCAGTCGAGCACGCGCACAGCAGAGGGTGAGCGTGAACCCCTCTAGGCAGTGCTGGCGCCGATCCAGTGGCCCCGGCGCGCGGCTTAACGGAGACGCGCGCGGCCGGTCGTGCGCGCGAGCGTGGTGGTGCGCACGGGGCCTCCGCCACCGGGCGCTTGGCGCGCGCCAGCCGCCAGGTCCACCGTCTACCACCTTGCGCTCCCGGAACACGCCGCATAGCCCCGCGACGCGCGCGCGCCTTCTTGTTGCTCTCGTTGCCGCCGCCGCCGGCGACGCCGACGACGTCGTCCTTCTCGCCGTGCAGCGCCTCCTTGCGCCGATGGTCATCCGAAGTAGCGGCACGCCGGCACACGTTTCCGTTGCCGACACCAGCGTGCTCAATACAGACCGTCGACCGACCAGCACTTGTTCCTTCCTAAAATTCCTGTGACCTGTCCAGCGTGTACAAGCTACTGAACCTGCCTGCTGCGTGCTACCTAAATCCAACATCCCCAACTTGGTCTTTGATGTTAATGTTGCCGAGCAGGCCTGTATTATGGTGAGGTTTTTCTTTCAGACTTTACTGAAACACTGGCGACGTACACTTTGTGCTGATCAGCCGCTGCTCGCATGTTCAGACGTCTCCTGAGTCCTGACATGCATGTTTGCTTTGCACAAAGTAAAGAAATTAAGCTTGCATAGTTGCATATGTTTGGTTTATACAGCTCAACTCCTAGCAGCCGAATAGTATGTGTTTAGATTTCAAACCTTATTGTCCCCATTCATCTTTTAGCAATTGACAATGTGCGCGCGTAGCGGCGACGAAGCCTGTAGGTACTGCTGACGAGTGACGATGCTGCAACTGCTGATCAGAATGGTTTCCGGTTGTGCTACACCATCCTGCAAGTTCAGCCGTTTCTTTTGAAGCGGTTTCAGGCTTTCAGCTGGTAACTGAAGCTCAAAAGGAAGTCGATGGCAGTGTTGGGCATAGTCACTGAAACTAACCCAAGCAAGTACATGCAGTTTTGGCGGCCAAGGTGTTAGATTTCGTCGTCCTGACTGGCAGCAGCTGCCTGGCCCGTGGCCCGGCCCTAGGAGGCATGCAAGTCCGTCCGTCATAACCTTTTGGCAATTTTAGGATTCGAATCCCTTCAGTTTTTCCCCTAAAACTAGTAGGATGGCACGTGCCCAGGACACGTGTTATAAATATCTAATTTTTTAATAACAAGAATCACATCCATTAAAATTATTAAATATTTTTCCTAGTTTTGCTTGTAACCACAAAAGTAAGATACAAATAAAGCTATATTTTCAATATAAATTACAGTTGAATGTGGGCTTATCACAATAAGTAATCAGAATTGAGTGTAGTTCCCGATCTCTTATGCTCCTAGCTTGAACCTGCAGGAAAATGATTATACTCAGTTATGACGACATTATTGAATAGCCAACAATCAAGATAATTAGAAGTGTTACTCAAAACTATGGTAATATGGCTATACACAATTAATATCATTTTTTTTACCAATTTGTATACAGTGATGTTAGATCTCAAATATGGTGTACTGATAATTGCTGATAACTAAACATAAATTAGAGATAGCTTGTTTAACCTTTACAGTTAAGAATTAAGCTTGACACGGACTACTTTGTCCTTGCCATCATTTTTCGCCAAGAATGTTTGTGATGCACAAGAGAGTCTAAGTACACGAATGTGCATTGGCATGATATAAAAAATTTAATTGTATGCTTCTTTAATATAAGAGTAAATTTCACCAGCGGTCCATGAACTTGTCCCGAGTTCTCATCTAGGTCCCGGTACTCTCAAAATGCACTTATAGGTCCTTAAACTTGTCATGTGCTCTCATCTAGGTCCCGATACTCTTAAAATGCACACAACAGTCCTCCAACTTGTCTCACAATCTCATCAAGGTCCATATACTTCCAAAATGCATTTATTTATTTTGAAAAAGCATTTTTGTCAATCAAAACCTTCGTGATTTCGACAAAAATGCTTTTTCAAAATAAATAAATGCATTTTGGAAGTATATGGACCTTGATGAGATTGTGAGACAAGTTGGAGGACTGTTGTGTGCATTTTAAGAGTATCGGGACCTAGATGAGAGCACATGACAAGTTTAAGGACCTATAAGTGCATTTTGAGAGTACCGGGACCTAGATGAGAACTCGGGACAAGTTCATGGACCGCTGGTGAAATTTTATTACAAACCACCAGCTAAGCCACATCACAGGTATTATGATTGGCATGTGTGAAAAAAAAATCTTTACCTGGTATAATGTGCTAGAACAACAAAGTGCTAGTTATGAGATCTTGCTTTGACGCGAGAGCAAACTGTTCAGACATGCTAAAAGTATTTGTAAATGTTGAGATCAATTAGCTCATGTGATGAAGACTTCACTTTACTCGTGAGCCACATGCAGGCCTCGCCGCTCCATCCGGCAAGCAGCTGTGCCACCAGCTCCAATCTCCCATCGACGAAGCTGTACTAGAACACGCGGCACGCACCAGTGTTCTTCCACTGGTACAGGCATCGCGCAGCATCCACGACAAAGTTTTCTGCGTCCCAGCCTCCCAGGAACAATACACGGTCATCCAAAAACCGGCTAATCCTTCACCCCTCCGTCTACTTCCTACAGCGCGCACCGACTCCGAGGCCATCGACACGATGATCGTCATCCATGGCGCTGCCGCGGCCATCGTGGCTGAAGTAGTACACCCTCTTGACCTGCACACGATCGACCACCCAAAGCAGCTCGCCTAGTGATTCTAGAAAGTAGTTGGATACCTCTCGTCTGGCACCAGTCGTAGCATCCAGTTCCACGACGCGTAGACGTCTTCTGCCGGTGTCGTCGTGATGCGCCAGTACAGTACTCCCTCCGTTCCAAAATATAAGTCATTTCAACATTTTTGAAGAGTCAAACTATTTTATCTTTGATCAAAATTACATAGATGACTTCAAAGATTTATGATACCGAATAGCTATAGTATGGAAATATATCTAAGGAACAATCTAATGGTACTTATTTGATATTATAAATGTTAGTACTTTATTGTATAAATTTTCTCAAAGTTAAAAAAGTTTGACTCTTCAAAAAAGTTGGAATGACTTGTATTTAGAAACGGAGGGAGTAGATTTTCTCAACGCCGGTAACACGACCATGCCATCATCGCCCGGCGATACGCGGCGTACAAACGGATGAAAGTTTCTCGTGGCGTCGCGCGGTGAGAAGATGAACACGCCGAGTTCCGCCGAGTTCTTGCGCTAGTTGCCGAAAAAAGATCGATGTTGCTATATGGTGAAGGGCGATACTTCTATCCACGGTGATTGGAGATGGGAAAACCGAAGAGGGTTGACGTCCTCGCGTCATTCATGTATGTCTTCTGCTGCCTCACCCATGGCGTTCATGTTCTCCTCCTCGTCGACTCGCGGCAGCTGTATCTGACCCTAGCGGGGGGCGCTTCTCAGGAAGCAATGCCTGGATGACGATGGATAGTACTCCCTCCGTCCCAAAAAGAATGTATTTCTCACTTCTCAAGAAATTACATGATCTCAAGTTTGACCGATTATAAATTAAAAAATATAAATATTTATGATATGAAATATATATCATTAGATTCGTTTTTAAATGTAGTTTTTTAACAAATTTATTTAGAGCCATAAATATGAATACAATTCACTAGAAATTTGGTCAAACATGAACCACTTTAACGGGCACACTTTCCAGACAAGCATTCTTTCTGGGACGGAGGTAGTATAGGAAGGAAAAGAAGGAAATAAACGTGTGGGTACGCGTGTGGGCAGGGTTGAGTCACGGTGAAAAATTTATAAATTTTTTTAATAAGACGGATGGTCAAACTTGATAACTGAAAGTCAACAAATACTTATATCGTGGGACGGAGGGAGTGCTACTATTTTTTTTTCCTTTTGCAATTTAGAGAATTGGAAAGATTCTAAAAAAACGTATAGAATTCGAATCCCTTCACTTTTCGCTCTAAATAATTGAAAATAACCTCTGATCCAGGTCAACCCGATTTCGCCGACTCCCTCCAGGCTCCAGGCTCCCCCTCCCGCTACCGTACAAGGTACAACAGGGCGGCGCAACGCCTACGGGATCACGCTGCCACGACGCACCTTGTTGCCGGCCGGCGGGACGCGTCCTCCAGCAGGCCGCCAATTCCTGCTTCGGCTAACCGCCGCCGACCAGCCACCTTTGTCTGGGGTACGCTTCCGATCGATCTCGTCCGTCCCCCTCCAGGTCTCAGCTCCGCATCCGAATAGAAATTGGAATCTTCGGATCCAGTACTCCAGCGCAGTAGCAGTTGATCCCAACTCGAGCTGATTTGGACATCACTTTCAGTTAATTCGATAGCCTAAGGTTAAACAGCGCGTCTAAAATTCTCCAGCGTTTTGCGTCCTTTAGTCGTCTTATTACAAATACTAAACCTAACAAAAGTTCGCTTGCAAAGTGAACTAGTTATTGTCTTAGAACAAACGAGCAACACAAAAGAGGGGTGGTGGAGGAAACATCTCGAATAAATTTTCTTTTAATTTTGATGAATTCCTATTTGTTTGTCTAGTGATTCTCGTTTAAAATCTTCCTTACAGAAAGTGACCAGTATACTTGGATGGCAAAAAGAAAGAGTTGTTTGGAGGTGGAACAGAATGGACCGCCGGTAAAACAAATGAGGCAAGGGCTCCAGTTGGGCGACTTACCATTGGTATTACTTGTCAAATTGCAGTCCAGTCATATGATTCTATGAATGTGCTGTTCTTATTCCACCATTGAACTCTTCTACACATATTTTCACCATGCTACATTATAGACTTATTTGATTTTGTTTTTGAATAATCGATAATTATGAAACCCTTGTTTCTCTGCTACAGGATATTTTGCACTCTATTGTGTCACGATTGCCCATAAGAGAGGCTGTGAGGACAAGCATGTTGTCAAACCACTGGAACCGTATTTGGTGTTCTCGACCAAACTTGAAGTTTTCTTTCAGATCGTTGGTTTATAAAAAGGGATCTGGGCTTTCCCGTTCAAGTATAAGTGAGCATGTATTTATTCAGAGGGTCGACGCTGTCTTAAAGCAGCACTCTGGCATAGGGGTTGACAAAATGAAAATCAAGTTTTCACCATTACACAATGAACATGCAGAGCACATAGACAGATGGGTGCAGTTTGCTATTGCATCAAAGACAAGGAAACTTATTTTCGATTTCGGTCAATATCCTACAGATGAACCGTATAGCTTTCCTTTTCAGCTTTTTAATGCAGCTAATGGTTCCCATTTGCAATCTATGAGGCTTGGTTCGGTTTCTCTAAAGGAGCCCTCAAATATCAATGTTTTTATAAACCTTAAAAAGCTTGAGCTAGTAAATGTAGATGTTACAGACGATGAACTTAAACTTATGTTATTCAACTGCAATGTTTTGGAGTTCTTTGGAATATCTTGTTGCAGAATGCTCACAAACCTACATACACCTCGCCCTTTAAATCACCTAAAGTGTTTGAAAGTCAGCCACTGCCCATTGCTTCAAGTGATAGAGTTAAATTTTGGGCTGGAAACACTTGAATATGAAGGTACATTGATTCCATTAGAACCTCCTAGCACTCTGAGAAATCTATGCATCAAGTCATTGGATATTCTCTCTTGTATTGGATACATCTTCACCGAATTGCCCAGTACTCTGCCTCATCTTGAGAAGCTGACTCTAAGATGCCCAGAACTTAAGGTTTGAGCTGTACGCAATTGTTTTGATTTCTGTTGTTTATGTGCATCCCTATTTCAGTTTAATTGGTGCTAACTTTTTCAACTTAATTTTCTGTTTGTGTTAGAGAGCTACTTTGCCGAGCACGCCTATCAAATTTCTCTATCTAAGGCATCTCAGATTGGAATTAAACTTTGTTTCCCTGAGAAAAAGGAAGACTGATGTATTTGACCTTGCCTGCTTCCTAGAGGCTTCTCCTTTCATGGAACATCTCGAAGTTCATGTAGGTTTGTTATATATTTTGCCTATGAACCGAATGATCTCTAAACAATGCTTGTACCTCCTTAGCTGTTATTACGCTGCCTCTGTCAACTTTTTTAAAAATGGGAAACTGCGGGTGTTCCCCATAGCATGATATTGTTTGATATATAAAAGAGAGAAAAGATATAGCATGTAAAGTTAGTCAACTAATCACTTAAAAGTTAAGAGTTTTGACCTAAGGTTTTGCTCTGAGGATTAACAGAGCAAATTCTGCTTTTGAAGTGTAGTGTGTGCTTCTGCTTAACAATTAGCTGTTATGAACACATCAGGAGTCTGAAAAGACAGTGAGCGGTGCTACCCTCATGTACAGAACCCTCATGTTCATCTCTTTTACAGATGTGGATGGACTACAAACCTGAACGGTACCGCAAGAGCCACGGTGGACTAAGGAGCCTGCTTCCTTGCCACCCTCACTCCCATCTGAAGCTCGTCGATATAACGGGATTTTACGGTCAGAAAGATCAGCTGGAGTTGGCGCTCCATGTTCTCAGAGTTTCTACCGCGCTCGAGGCTATGAAGATAGATCCAAGGCCGACGGTAGCTTGCACAACTCTTGACTTGGGCCCGGATGACGGGCTTTGCTTCGTAGATGGCTACAGAGTTGCTCGGAAATACCTTCGCAAGGCTGACCATCGTGGTGTTGTTGATGTTGTAAAAGCCAGTAGGGACGTCGAAAATATTTGGCCGTGCAAGATAATTCACCCATACTGGCTTTCTTGGGTGCCCGAAAATGAATAGGCTTCATGTTGGACTTACATGATCTCGTGTGGATGGCCATTTTCCCCCTTCTGCGTGGATGGCCTTGTTTTGAGCTTATCATCAACCTGAGCACATCAGTTTCTGAAATAACATATTTATTGTCGTCATTTAATATACCTGTAATCAATGCATTACTAGCTGTTCTCATCTCAGCTATTTCATTGCCTGCAATAGCATGGTTTAATATGACGTTTAGAAAGAGGTGATTCCAACTTATGGATATATTATTTGTTATATAAGGCATTTATAAGGTTAAGAGGAATGGATAATTCATTATACTTCTGGTTCAGTGAATTCTTCACGTGCTAGTAGGCTTGAGGGGCACAACGGAGATGTTCAGGTATGTGCAGGACTCCAAATACTGATTAAGTGTAGTCATTTGGAATGCCGGCATGCTTGTTTATGTCATGGATATGGTCACGCTTTGGCTAATACTTCCTCCGTTCTTAAATATATGACGTTTAGGACAAACAAATTAGTTTATTTTTAAACTAAATAGCTTGTATTAAATGTTATATATTTGTGGGATGGCAGTAATTTGTATGAAAATATCGCATCTCACCAAAGGTATTTTCATGATAAATCAAACAAAATTGTCATGTAATATCAATCTCTACATTATTATGTTTTGATGACGATCAAAGTTGAAAAGAAGTTTGACTGGTGGAAATCCCAAAATAGCATGCATTTGTGATGAGAGTATTACAGAGCATTACATCTTTTCTGCAGGAATGGATGCTTAGTTTTCAAATTTGCATTGAATTATTATTATTCCAGAAAAAAATCGCAGTCGTCAGTCTTCTAGATAGGACAACCTCCAGATGCAGAGACAAGGCAACCAATGAGTAGTATGTTTATGATTACGACTACAGAGATCAACGTGTCAGATTTTTTTTTGGTTTAGTACTTAGTTTTTCTTTCATATATGATGTTAAGGACAATCTAATTAGCTTGTTTTAAATGCCATATATTGGAAAACGGAGTAGCTTTTTACAGAGGCAACATGCCAACTACAAGTGCTAATAACCACCAAAAAACACACATATACCATCACCCTAGCACCAGCAGAGGGATTAAACTACCCACAACCTGCTAAACCACACATATATGAAAGCTCAAGAGCAGAAGCATTTTTATAGGTTCATGGAACCAGTACATAAAAAGGACTAAAACATTCTTGTTGCCACTTGACAAACAGGGTAAAAAGCTAGTAATTGCCAAAGCACGGCCTCCCATTACTTTCTCCTGGCCTCTTACAACAATCAACAACTCAACACTGATCTTAGACATACCACGTAAAATTACCAAACATCAATCCAATGGCATATACAGTTGAGAAGAAACATCACATTTACACTCCCATGGCATTCCCCTACAGTCAGTCAGTCACATTCTTTTCTCTTTTTTTTTTCCTGACCCTGGGGAAACTACCAATCCAATCTGTCAAAACCTCTTCAACCCTCTGTAATACAGAATATAAACCAAAAACAAACGTGACCACCTGCAAATCAATTATAAGAGACACAGTAACATAGATGAGGTGATATAACACATGCGACTCTGACTTACTTTTATTTTGTGAAGCTAACTTGCGAATTTTGATGAATGTCAAACTAACTACAGGAAAGTTAAACAAAGGAAAATTGTTTCAAAAAGTGAAACGAACTTGTAAGACAACAGGAAAATGGGACACAAAATGCGCCAAGTAGCATGTCAAACATAAAGGGCAAAAATTATAACCTAGCACACCAGCCACAAAACTTCAAAAATGTTACTGTACCACAGCTCTACCAAAAGTGTCTTACCATACACATCTACTGCATCTAACCTTGAAGGGAAAAAAAACCATCATCATTCTGAGTTCTGGCCCTCCACAAGAAAACAGCAGAATTCGAAAGGACTGAAACTCAAAATAAGACCAACCATGGTTGGCCAGAGAACATCAGCACGCAACAAATTTCAACTCCAGGATTTTCTTACAAGCAGAAGAGTAATCACCCTATCACATAGTGGCAGAAGAATTAAAGTTCCAAGTTCCACCTGACTCGCATTCCTGTATTCTCATATTGCTTTGAGTGGACAAAAGGGTGAAAATATTCTGTACACAGAACTACTGACGAGAAAATTCAACAGCTCATTTCTCTCAGTTTTCTCGGACTGCACATACCATCTAACTGAACTCTATGAACAAAGCATCTCAAGCAGTAAGGCAAAATTGAACTCCGATGAAGACTGAAGAGTTAGGGGTGATGATGAAATCCATCGGTGCTTTTCCAAGAGGATGGTGGGTGGACATAGGGCTTGTGGCGCGTCAATACGAGAAGGTATAATCTGAAAAAAAAAAGATTGAACAATAAAAAATTCAGAATTTCGCTAAAAAAACAAATTGAGATCATTTGAAACGGAAAACGTGGAAGAGCGCTTGAAGCTTTAATATACCTGATGGGCCCGATCCAACACGTGTTCGCTCATCAAAAAGAGCACTCTCAAAATCTGTTGATGCCGCACCTAGTCCATATAGATACTGCAGTTGAGCCTCCTCTTTTGCTCTCAAGGCCTTCAAGTTGAGTTTCCAATATTCAAGCTGTGAAGCGGATTTGCTCTCCCTTATCTGACGATAGACTTCCTCAGGCGTTTGCCTCTCTGGCGCTGTAGCAACCTCTGTTTTTTCAACCCATGTCTGCAGCATCACAACAGTTACAGCAGAAACATTCAGTGACCATGGTTAACTCAAATCATCACAATTTCCATGAACAATCAATAACCACAGTAAAATCAGACAATCCCATAACCCCAAGGACTAATCACATCCGAAACACTCATTAACCACACTCAGCTCAAATCATAAAAAGTTTCCAACTCGATCCCGCAATCGTCATTAGGTCTGTTCACTCACAGGTTGCACCTGTATTTGGCTGTTTTTTCAACCCAGCCTGCAGGTGGATGGCCTGCATGCAATGTTATCCATTTTATTAGAATGAATTAATGATTGGTTCTGTTCTACCATGTCAATCAATCCTATCAGAGCTGATTACATCCATCTCAAGACAAACAGGTTTAATGTAAAAAGATAGCGCACTAAATTGCCCAACCCAAAATATTTCCCATTTATATTTTATTTCAAACAAACAATAGGCATCCAATAGCACTTCCTGTTTCACAAAAATAGAACTACCAGTTTCACAAAAATAGCACTACCAGTTGTAAATAAACATCAGGATATAATACAGAATCACATGTATTTGGTTTCCTAAATCATTTCAAGGACACTTTACACTAACGACGTGAGACTGAAAGAAGTCTCACTCTGCGCACACACATGAAAGAGGTGATAAAAAAGAGCAAGCATAAGCATGCTAGGATGATAAGGAAAGTCCATTTATACGAGTGTATATCTACGCCCTTTTAAAACCAAATGAATCGTAGGACTGTATATGTTCAGAACTAATTGCTGCAACTCAGTATCCAGAATGGAAACAGCTGGTCCTGCTGCTGGGAAACACAACGGTTCTCACAAAAATTCTACATAATCGACAGATAGAGCATTGTTGAGTGGGTTGATGGTCCAGATGCCAAAAAAGGTCCCATTCCAGTAAATTTTATAATCATCAAAGGTAAACATGCAAAGAAACAGGTGGTCTTGTTTTGCACAGGATGTGCAGTTTGGAGGCAAGAAACAAGTGAAGTGACTTTATAACTTAAATGCCCTCTTGGTGCACACCAGTTGAGCTCACAAAGTAATAAAATTACGCTTCAGAAACTTTAGTTGAGCAACGCCATTATTCGGAGAATTGGAGGAATTGGTTTTGCAAATTTCACGTGTTTAGTTGCCGAATCCTTTCAGATTCAAATTCTACGGACCATTTGCATCAAATTCAATACTTCAATTCAGTCAAACCTAAACTAAGCATTTAATTCAGACAATTTGCAGCCGCACGAACCATCCATGGCCCGAATCCGTTCAGATTTGACCTCGTGCACTCAAGTTCTACGGACCATTTGCATCAAGTTCAATAGTTCAATTCAGTCAGACCTAAACTAAGCATTTAATTCAGACAATTTGCAACTGCACGAACCATCCATGACCCGAATCCCCAACCCAAACCCCATAAGCAATCAATAACCGCAGGCAGTTCAAAACAAAGAAGGCAGTTCAAATCAAACTATGCCAAATCCTCAGTATAGTCCAATCACAGCCAAATCAAATCAAATCGTCCTAGCGTCCCATTACAATCTCCAGCCAACCAAACCATTCCGAATCCCCAACCATCCAAATCAGCCCAAATGAGAACCACTCACGTACCTTGTAAACCACTTGCTCGTGCTCTACGGCGCCTGCGTCGACTTCCATCGGGTCTCCCTGCGCGCCGCCCGCCGCGATCTCCTCCTCCAGGGCGAGGATCCTCTCCTCCATCTCGGCGATCTTCCGGCGCGTGCGGTCGATCTTCACGCACACCCTGACCTTCGACGAGTCCATCCGAGCGAGCGCGCGGTACACGGCCCGAGCGGCCTGCACCTTGAGCCGCACCAGCTCCGGGTTGTACACCTTGAAGGCGTCCGGGCCCCTGACCCCGGCCTGCATGTGCGCGTCGATCTCCCAGGCCTCGAGGAGCGGGGTGTAGGCGTCCACCTGGATCTGGTGCGTGTCGGGGCTGATGTAGTTGAAGAGCTTGTCGATCCTGCGCATGGTCGAAGCCCCACGGATGGTGAGGGCGCGGTCCGGAGCCATGGCCGCGTCGGCACGCGGGAGCGGCGTCGGACTAGGGTTTGATGGGGTGGGGGATTGGGCGGAGGCGGAGGGGAGGTGGAGACGAAGGGGGAGCGAGCGATGGGGGATTGCGGTGGGGAAAGGTTCGGGGCTCTCGAAATTTCGGGCGGGAGGTTTTGAAGGGGGGTGGTGATTTTCTTTTGTTTGGTTGGGAAGGGCAGCAGAAGGCCAGCGCCGCCGCATCGCATGTGGGGCCGGCGTGTAACCGCCTTGGCTGTGGGGTCCACCGCGTAACGGCTCCTTCGGGCACAGGTGTTTCGCGAAATTTTTTTCGAGTACGTCGGGCACACATTTAAAGTATTAAATATAGACTAATTACAAAACTAATTACAGATTCTGTCAGTAAATCGCAAGACGAACCTAATGAGTCTAATTAATCCGTCATTAGCACATGTTTACTGTAGCAATTTATTGTCTAATCACAACCTAACTAGGCTCATTAGATTCGTCTCGCGAAGTACACTCCATCCATATAATGGGTTATTTTTTTAACTACATTTAATATGTCATACATATATCATGCATGTGAGGGAACGTACTCGGAAAAAAATTCACGAAACATCGGGGCCTTCATTTCGGCACGCGACGCGGGCCGTACCTCGCAATGCACGTGCCGACCGGCTCGTCGTCAGTCTCGGGTCGTTACGCTCGATCGGTTGGGGTCGTCACGTTTCGTTCTTGTCGACGACTGACGAGAGAGCTCGCTCTTCCGGTTGGAGGAAATGGGGAGTGGTGAACCAGAACAAGGCAACAAATCGTCTGCTTGTTGGATTCTTTTATTCCGAGCTCTCGTTGGATTCACCCTTTCGATTCATATCAGGTCAGGGCCCAATCGAATTGAGCTCGTGGACTGACTGAATCTCTGGAAGACACACTGCGCCCTTTCTGGGAACCTCCGTGTTCAAGACGAGAATGCACACACATCTATATATGCTCCTTTTTTTAAGTTATGATGATAGAGAAATATGGTTCCTCTAGATTTTCACCGTAAGATTGTTAGGGCATCCACAGTGTATAGCACCTAATGTAGTGCTAAGGTAGGGACCGCACACGGAGTGCCAGCTTGGTAAAATTTACTTCAACGTGTAGCAATACTAACTCCCAAGTGTGGGGCCCACAGGTCAAATAAAAAAACCAGCTTCCCTTCCCACCGTTCGTCTTCCTCCTCTGCCTATCGTCTCGTTCTCTCTCCCCTGCACATGAACAGCCACAATCCACCATTTTTGACTGTTTTCTCCACTACCACGCAGCTAAAACTGGCCTTTATCCATTGCCTCCTTCACATCCCCTCACTTGTTGGACCCCTCGTTTCTCGAATCAAGCCATGGATGCAAGGATCTAGAGCTTGGGTGGCCATTGATGGGGACGACAAGAAGCTCTGATTCTTCATCTCCCCTCCCTTCTTGTCCCTGTACACACACTATGCTCCATCGCCAACAAGTGGTGTGAGTTTGAGCATACATCGATGGATCGAGTTCCATTCCCTGCGTCTGCATCTGGTGTGCAGAGCCGACGCCGAGCGAAGAAAGAGAAACAGAGAGAGAAGAAATAGTTTTTTACCCAGAGCACCGGGTGCAAATTCCGGCACCAGGTGCCAACGATTTTTCTTAGCTCCACCCACTCGAGCGTATTGCACCCTGTCCGCTCTTTTCTCTCCCTTCCTGGCACCCTGAAAACGCAACACTGGAGCTGCCCTTAGTGTTCAGGTCCGCATATGTTGCATGTTAGTGTTCAGGTCCGCATATGTTGCAGACTTTTTCACTCTTACAATTAACCAAAAGAGGAGCTCCCATCATGTTTGAGATTGTCAAGGTACACCTTTTTGTCAAGATGAAACAAATCAGGGATTCTTCAAAAAGAATCCTGCATGCATGGAAATCCCACTATTTCTTTAATCACGCCTTAAACGA
The DNA here is from genome assembly GCA_015476505.1 of Urochloa ruziziensis. Classification (NCBI taxonomy): domain Eukaryota; kingdom Viridiplantae; phylum Streptophyta; class Magnoliopsida; order Poales; family Poaceae; genus Urochloa; species Urochloa ruziziensis. Next base: position 58,444,171 of record CM027123.1, on the reverse strand, counting down.
AACGAAATCCACAAACACAAGATGATAGCAATTCAGCCACATATACTTAGCAGACAATTAATCATCAACACAAAGTAATACGGTAATACAAGCCTAAACTGACATGAGCTCAAAACTTGAAATAGCACCCCCCCCCCCCCCCCCAAAAAAAAAAAAAAAAAAAAAGAATAATGCTCCTACAAGTAGATAGGCTGGAATATTTAAGCTTCAAAACAGCAGCTCACTAATTCAGCAACCAAGTAGGCATAGGCATGCAACAGAAGTACACAATAAAGCAGATGCAGATTCGCTTACTATCCATTAGCAGCCCTTACATAACTAATGGACCAGGGTAACTTCTTTAGGTTCATGCCAAAGCTAAACTTTTAGGAGCTGAAATTGACCTGAGCTCAAAACTTCAAATAGACCAAAAAATAAAATAAAAAAATGACCCCGCCAAGTTGTTCAATACACACATGGATCCTTGTCCTAGCCCAAGTTGCTAGTCTGGAATATAATAAAAATGGTATGGCTTGAAGTGTATAAACCAAGCTTACAATTCTGTACTATGAAGTCAGGTGGCAGATGTAGAATCAAAGATTCACACTTCAACAGAAAATCATCAAAAATTACATAACATGCAATTTCATATATTCAAAACAAATTGCTCATTCAAATATGCTTACTATCTCTTAGCAGCCCTTACATAACTGATGGGACAAAAACTTCAATCCTCACAAGAATGAAAAGCACAGAATAACTACTTCAGGTTCATGCCAAAACTAAACTTTTAGTGGCTATTTTTTTAGTACAGCCACTAAAAACCGGTTGCAGTACAATATATTAAGTAATACTCCTAAATGCTAAATTTCACTTGTAGGATGTATCTCTTCTTGTCTTATAAGATGATGAAAACACCCGCTTGACAAATAGCTAAAGAAGCATCCATGAAAGGAAAGACAGCGTGTGGAAGGAAGACTTGGAACAGCACGTTTCACAGGCAATAGGGAAAATGGCTATCAAGCTCAAGCCAGGCAGGGACTGAATGCTGAAATGGCTATAATTGCAGTCACTACTCAACTCTAGGACAACAAGAAAAGAAAAACAGGAAGCATGGAATGCATAACATGACCTGACCTACATTTGAAAGAAAGGACATTAAAAACTAACATGTGGTAAACCACACAATTGAAAGCTGCATGCATGGAAGTCCCCTGTTCTGTAATCACGCCATTAGCTAAACTAACAGACACACAGGACAGCAGCAATTCAACCACATATACTCAGCAGACAACTATCACCAACAAAAGAAAAGAATACTACAGAAACTGACAAGAACTCAGAAATTGAATTGTGCTCCCACAAGTTGCTAGATACAACCATGAACCCTGGTCCTAGCAAAGTTGCTAGGCTGTAATATAGCAAAAGCGGCATGACAGGGCGTGTTCAGACCACGCTTTCTAATGCAATAATTACAATTTGTACCATGAAGTCAGGTGGCAAATCAAGAACCAAAGATTAACAATTCAACAGCAAAATTGTCAACAGTTGCACACCATGCAATATTTCATAGCTTCAAAACAACAACCCACAAATTCAGCAACCATGTGGGAATGCAACAGAAGAAAGCAGATGCACATACACTTACTAGTATCTCTTAGCAGCCCTTACATAACTAATGGGACAAAAACTTCAACCGTCGCAAAAATGAGGAGCACAGAAAAACTTCTTTAGATTCGTGCCAAGACTAACTTTTAGGGGCTAACTTCTTTAGATTCGTGCCAAGACTAACTTTTAGGGGCTGTTTTTTTCTGTACAGACACTAAAAACCAGTATCAGTACAGTATGTTAAGTAATAAATGCTAAATTTCATAGCAAAATTCATAAAAGGAGGTACATCTTTGCTATTATTGCATAGGTTTGTTCTCACTAACACGAACAAAACAGGGATTCTCCAAACAGAAAGGAAATGTACCTGCTTCTTGTCTTACAGGATGAAATCACCCACTTGAGAAATTGCTCAAGAAGCACCGATGAAAAGAAAGAGCTCACACGTCTTTCTTCAAGTCAAAAAGGAAAAAAAAAAAGGATAGTTTCCACAAGATGGCAGACCTCGTTAAGCACCCATGGCAGCCCTTTTGCTCCTCTTGGACGTTGATGGTAAATTCTCTGTCAAGATCCTAGACAAAATATCTGCTTGCTTTGAGTATCCTTCAGATTTTAAGCTGTCCATCAAAGCGTCACAACCTTTCTGATTGACAACACCTCCTTTGGTCTTGATCTTGCAAAGCATGGAGTAGGCAGGCAATGTCTTCTCCTCAGTGTACAGGGCCTCCAGAACTTTGTCATAGGTCGAGAAGCTAACATCAAAGTCCCTGTCCAATGCGAAATCAGCCAGCTTCTGCGCCTCCATCACTCTGTCATTCTCACAAAGGCCAACAAGTAACTTATCTAGATCTGGCATACAGCCATTTTCCACCATCAGATTCACACGACCGATTGCCTCCTCCACATGGCCCCTCATGAAGAGGGCTTCCAGTATCTTATGTGCCACGTCCATGTTCTCAGTAACCCCCTTCTCAATCATGCTCTTCATGACCCTGCTTGCAGTCTGAACCCGGCCACCATTGAAGAGCGCATCCATGACAGACTTGAAAAGAGCTGGGCTCGGCAGGTGACCATGTTGCATCATGCTGTCCAATGCTGTCTTTGCATCAGCTGGCTCATTCTTCTTCAGGAAGCTATCAACTAGCAGAGCGTGTGACTCAGGGTCAGTTGGGACCTCACGGCGTGTCATAATGGCAAGAATCTCCTGAGCCGCCTCAGGCACACCTTCTTTTGCATGCCCACGGATAAGGCTGTTGAATGCAGCCTTGTCATCCACACCTTTCTTCATCAGCTGCCTGAAGAATGCCTCAGCCTTGTTGGTGCTACCATTGCTGCACAGATACTCAATCACAGGGTTATAAGCCGACGCTTCGAGCACAGGACTCTTTGGGCTCAGCAGGGTGCCCTTCTCCATAAGCTCATCCAGCACCTCAACAGCACTGTCGCACTTGCCGCCTCCGCAGAGGCCTTCCATCAACACTCCATACTGCCTCGGATCCACAAGAAAATGCTTGAACTGCCTGCTCTTCTTGTGCACCTCCAATGCCCCATCCAAGTCCCCAGCTGTGCACAGCGTCGTCACAAGCCTCAGGAACACAGACTTGTCCTTTGGCGTGAGCCTCCTCTCCGCCATGTCGTCCACTGCCTTGCGGGCCTCCGCTACCCTCCCCTGATCATCGCAAAGGCCTGGCATCAACGCAGCGAACGTCTTCTCGCTCAACCTCAAACCCTTCTCGCCCATCTCCGTGAACAAGGCCACTGCCTCCTCCACCTTCTTGGCTTCCACATATCCCTTGATCATGACATTGTAGGAGACTGAGTTCCGTTCGATCCCCTCCCCAGTCATTTCATCAAACACCTTCCGCGCGCTCTCCAGATCACCTGCGCGCACCCAGGCATTGAGCAGGGTGTTGTAGGTCGTCGCATCAGGCACGACCCCATGCACCTTCATGTCCCCAAACACCCTGACAGCGGCCTCCATCTTCTTGCACAGACCAAAACCCCAGATCAAGGTGTTGTAGGTGGACAGGTCCGGCGCGACGCCCTCGGCGATCATGGCGTTGTAGATCCGTCTGGCCATGGCCTCGCGGCCGCGGCAGAGGATGGCCTTGAGGACGGCGTTGTAGGAGAGCGCGGTGCGGGGGATGCCGAGGTCGGGCATCATCCGGAACAGCTTGACGGCCTCCTGCGGGATGGCAGCTTTCCCGTAGGCCGCGATGAGCGCGGCGAGCGTGGGCTCGTCGGGCGCGACGCCGAAGGACGGCATGGTGTCGAGGACGAGGCAGCGCGCGTGGTTGAGCATGCGGCGGGAGGCGAGCGCCGGGACGATGAGCGCGAAGGTGTCCCGGTCCGGGCGGAACCCGGCCCGGCGGTAGGCAAAGCGGAAGAACTGGAGCGCGAGGTCTGCGCGGCCGGCCGCGGCGGCGCCGGAGATGACCCCGTGGACGAGCGGCGCGTCGAGGGTGGGCGAGAGGAGGCGGATGGAGTTCTCGAGGCGCGTGGTCCACGGGCGGCGCCGGATCATGTGGAGGACCGTCTCGTGGAGGGGCTCATCGCGGCGGGGCGGGTTGGCGGGCGGCATCTCCGCCGCCGCCGGCGGTGAGGGGAGCGCGCCCTCCGGGGCATCCGCCGGCACCTCGGCTGGTGGGGTGGGGGCTTCGGGGGTGGTGGAGGCGCATAGCGCGCGGCGGGCGAGAGGGGCGGGCGCGAGGGGCTTGCGGGAGAGGAGCGGGAGGTGGAGGGGGAGGTGGCGGCGCGCCATGGCTGCTGCGGGCGGAGGCTTGCGGCGTGGGGAGTAGACGAGGGTTTAGCCGGGCTGGCTGCTACGGCGGTAATGGCGAAGAGTGAGTGGAGCGAAGGGTGCGCCATTCGGCCTAGTAAGGAATGGGCTAGCATCATGGAAGCCGACGACTTTGGCCCATTAAGAATGGCCGATGCAAAGCCCATGTAAGCCTGTAGCCTAATAGCGTGGGTGACTCTGGCACATTAAGAATTAGCCGATGCAAAAGGCCAAGTCACGCTCTGAACTCTTATTGCTGCTATGTGCTACCAGGTTACCTCAACTCATTCAAATATGGAGCATACACACACATTCAGATATCAGAAACAAAGCGACAAAGCTACTGATATGGAGCAGTTTCACTAATCACACCACTACAGTAGATTTGGGTTTTTTGGAAACATGCCATTACAATTTTCATAGATTGGAGATATGCCATTACAATTCACCTATTTGGAAACTTGCCATTACAATTTGCTCAAAAGTCTGAAACATGCCATTGCGTACCCCTTCAGTGTTTTGTACAAAAAATTAAGGACGAAAATGCCCCCATCTTCTTCCTCCTCTCTTCTTCCTCCTTCCTTTATCTTCTTTTTTCCCCAACCCCGTCCCTATCTTCCTCCTGCGCCGCCGCTCCAGCCCGGCTCCCCGCATACGGCGGCACCACGCACTTGGTCGCCGCTCCCGCTCAGACGCGCATGGATCCTGCAAGGGGCCACGCCGCGAGGCATGGAGGACAGAGGAGCTCGTCGGTCGAGGTCGAGGTCGCCGTCGAGGCCTCGCGGAGCTCGTCGGCGACCTGCAGCCTCCACGTGCTGCTGGAGGTCGGGCCACCACCGCCGGGGAGGACGAGGCCGGCCATGGCGCTCGAAATCGTTGATCCGTTAACTAGCCACCCGCATTTTCTCAATCTCACATAATGAAGCATGCATCAGTGATTATCAGAGTCGGCAATAGCACAAGTAACTACTGAACTGATACATCAGTTCTATTCTAAATTTAAGTAGTGCTACATCTGGTGCAGTGGTGGTACATTTGGCTCAGCAAAGTGCATTGTTCTGTGTCTGTGCTTCTTTTTTTCATGAACAGAGGAACACGTTTTAAATGAATCTGTTCTTTTGCAGTGCTTCTAAAGCTAAGCTTTCTTAGTATCCAGAAAATATTTAAGAAGTGTATGTGCATTTGCAATGTAATTAAAATGACAATTTTTGACTGAACCGCTGCTACATAAGATGGCAAGACCATACTGAATAAAACATTACAAGCAATTACATGAATCTAAATGGTATTGCAGCAAGGATCAATATGCTAGTTGAATAAGTACTTCTTAAAGGACATGGCCGTATACTGGTTAAATAATGGATTCACTAGACAGGCAGACACTAGTCAAAGTCAAATAAAAGCTTTGTGGAATAATGGACACCAGACAGCAGAGATGCATCAGTTCTATTGTTTTGTGGACAAGAACAGACGAATGAGCTTCCACCGAGTAAATCATGCACCACACACCAGTCACTAGGTATTGGTAAGCTAACAATTGGAACTTGGAAATTTAGCTCTCGCTCCACCCATCAACACAAGAACAGTTATTTATTTTCTGTACCAATGATTTGCCGATTGGCTTCCATGTGACGAAGAACTCTAGCCGCTGCTACGTCCAGAGTCCAGACACGGGAAACCATTTACCAGTTGGCGGTGGGGGTGCAGCTGCCGGAGGAGTTGTCGAGCTGCAGGAATTCAGACATGGATCACAAGGGAATTGTGTTGAGCCACAAGAAGATCGTCGTCTTGGTTGGCTCCTGGCAAACACCAGACAGGCAAACAGTGAAATGATCAAGGAAGGAAGGAGGCACACAGCTCAGTCGTTCCATTTCTCCCCCTGCTGGCTGCTGCCGCCTGCCCGGTATTCGCGTCCTGGGCTCCTGGCCAGAGATCCCATCGCCGTTCTCCTGTACTATCCTTTCATCACTCACCAAATCACGGCCGAGGGGAATGGAGGAACTTGGCATTGTTCGCCCCTTTCGCCCACCGGACTGGATCACTGGACCCCCCGCCGCCGTCGAGCTCCATGTCGCTCTCTCGGAGACGTCTCCCCCCATCTTCTAGGGCAGGTTATAGCGATGAATTGGGCTGCGGGGCATCAAGTGGAGGCGGCTTCAATACCCATGCGCGTACAGGGAGCTCGGAGCCAGCCATGGCGGCGGCGCCGGCGATCCGACTTATTTTGCAGAAAACCCCCTAAATCGGATCGCGATTAATAATCGCGATCCGAATATATGCATATACCCCCCTAAATCGGATCGCGATTAATAATCGCGATCCGAATATATGCACGAAACACCCTAAATTAGATTGCGATTAACAATTGCGGTCCAAATAGTTTCACAAAACCCCCGAATGGGTGGGTGCCTTTGCGAAATGCGTACGCCCCGACGCATAGGCTTCGCCTTTCACCCGCCGGAGAGATCGTCAGGGGCTATCCCGCACCGGGCGCGTGCCTGCCGACCCGCCGTTTGAAGGGCTCCTGAGCCACTCTGGCGGGAACTCGGTGCTGCAAATTTAAAGCTCCGGCGCCGGCGGCCGATGTGGTGTCGCCGGTGATGGCCGAAGGCGGCGACGACGGCAGAGGAATTGAAGCAATGGATAGTGCAGGTGCAACACGAATGATTACCGACCTCAGTAACATATCCTTTCCTTCTGAATCTAATGGTGTTTGCCCGTGTACTGTACATTCATGGATGCGGATGCAGACACGCAGTGTGGATTGGGAGGACATGGGCAGTCCTCCCTGACCTCGAGATTATTGCTTCTAGTTCTAATGGCACCGCTGCACTAATCAAATCCTATTAGTACTAAATAAGTCGTTTATCATCAGCAGCAGCACGTTCACCCGGCTTGACTTCTTTGGCTTCGATACGAGCCATATATCAAATGGGAATCTCGACAGTGTGCCAATCTACTAAATGACACGTTGATCTCTGTTGCGACTTTTTCCTGGAATAGTGATAATTCAATGCAAAAAAAGGTCCCATTCCAGTAAATTTTATAATCGTCAAAGGTAAACATGTCAGTTTGGAGGCAAGAAACAAGTGAAGTGACTTTATAACTTAAATGCCCTCTTAGTGCACACCAGTTAAGCTCACAAAGCATAAAAATTACGCTTCAGAAATTTAGTTGAGCAACGTCATTATTCAGAGAATTGGAGGAATTGGTTTTGCAAATTTCATATGTTTAGTTGCCGAATCCTTTTAGATTTGACCTCGTGCACTTTTTCCCTATTATTTGTGATCACCTTGTAAGACGAGAATTGTGTAAAAACATTCTGACATGGAGAAGTCTCCACGGCTCGTCTACTTTGCCGAGGACTTACGGGCGCATGCGTCCCCTCGCGCTGCCGACGCATGGGTTGTTTTGCACAACCGACGAGTTCACATCAGATGCTGGTGCCCCGTGCCCGGGAGCCCAGTCCCTGTGGTGCTGGAGTCTCACATCATGCACAGCCGCCGGGAAACCGCTCGGACCGGACCCTTTTTGGTTGAGGAGCGGCGAACCACCAGCACAAGGCATTTGGCCGCTGGATTCACCTTTTGGACTCCTCCGGTCGAGTCCCAATCACGACTACAAACGTGCAACATCTGCACGGCCCGAGTCCGATCCAGGGATTGTACGTAACCGTTGGTTGTTCAGATGAAACGCGAAATTTTTTTCGAGTCCCTCACATGCATGACATATTAAATGTAGTTGAAAAAAATAACCCATTATATGGATGGAGTGTACTTCGCGAGACGAATCTAATGAGCCTAGTTAGGTCGTGATTAGACAATAAATTGCTACAGTAACATGTGCTAATGACGGATTAATTAGACTCATTAGGTTCGTCTTGCGATTTACTGACAGAGTCTGTAATTAGTTTTGTAATTAGTCTATATTTAGTACTTCAAATGTATGCCCGACGTACTGTAATTTTTTTTCGGGAAACATCTAAACGCGGCCGGAGTGGAGATTTGCTGCTGCCCTCTGACAGCCAACCCCAGTCGCGATCCCAATCCGCAGCGCGCAGCCTGATCTGATGGAAACGTCCTCTGCGGAATGCTGCAAATGCATCCCAGCACGGTCAGGTATGTTTTCAGCCGAGGTTGCACCGGAGATGAGACACCCTGACAATCCTGTCAGGTTTGTGGCAAATATTTCACTTTCCAAACCTGTGCTCGAAATCGACATGCAACTATGCAAGCAACAGCCAGATCGAAGCAACTTAATTACAGGGATTCAGCACAAGCAAGGTCTCTGCAAATTTCTCTCCGTTCCATTACCTTCAGGATTGCAGCAACCGCTCATGGCTACAAAGCATGGATTCATTCGGTACAAAAACTGAACAGAGGCGATCAATTCCAGTGCCACGCATTGATTGAGTGGTGAACAGGAAGAAGCATTTGGCCAAATGCACGCCTCTTCGATCTCGCGTCGGACCCCGATCAAGCGATCACGTACTGACAGCCATGCCATTCCCCAATCGCAGTCTGGATCCACAGCGCACAGGGGGCTCATATCTAATGGAAACGCCCACGCCCAGCCTGCAACTTCTTTCAGCTCTTGGACCGACTGAATCTTCGCAAGACACATTGCATTGCATCTCTTGTAGGCTGCACCCGTACTTGCAGTGTGAACCAAGCGACCAAGCGGACTGAATACCTTCCGAAAAATCAAATCGACCTGTGATGCTCCTGATTAAGTGCGTGCAAACTATGAAGCTTGCAATCAACTTCTTACATGGAAGATCCTGGTATTTCTGCAGCATCAGACTGGATGAAATCACAATGCTGCCTGCCATGCATCTCAGAAAGATCAGCCGTTTTCGGCTATTGAACTGAATATGATACCCTGGCAGTACTGAATTAGGGACATGGTTGTGTCGAGTTACCAGTAATGTTTCGCATTTCAAACAAGTGCTCAAAATCAACATACATGGAGCAGCCAGCAGCAGGTACCAAATTGCAGGGATTCAGCAGAAGCAAATGTTTCTGTAAATTTCTCTTAATTCCATTATCTTCTTCATTCAGAATTACAGCAAGAGGCCGTGGATACAGACTTGATACTATAAGAGACAGTACACAGGAAGATTACAAGAAGAGATTCTCTCCACGGAGTACATGATTGAAGTTATTCACATTATCACAAAAGTATTACCGAATCTTACTCTTGAGTGGGGTAAACTTAAAAGGTGACTAAAAGAAGCAGAAAAAAATTATCAATTTCTATCGAGATAGCACTCGGCAGTAAGCACTGCTCCACCGGATGAGTGAGCGAGCGAGCGAGCTCGAGAACACAAAGAAGCCAGCACGATCCGATCCGGTACCAGTTTGGGGGTGGAGTGCTTTGCAGTCTGGTTCATGGCCGTGGCGGGTCCGCGTCGGCGGAGACTAGAGGCGGAGCAGCGTGTCGCAGCGCCAGTCCATCTCGTCGGCGCCCGCCTCCGGGTCGGGCTCGTTCAGATCGAACGGCAGCGGCGCGCACCGCGGCGGCGGCGCGGCGGCCTCGTCCCCGCCGCCGCCTGCGCCCGACGCGCCGTCCTCGCAGAGGGCCGAGGACGAGGAGCCGCAGTAGCTGCGGCAGTCCTCCTCGGCGGCCGCCTCAACGGCGCCGCGGGGCACCCCCGCCGCGGCGGCGCCCGGCGCTCCGCCGCCGCTCCAGGACTCGACGGTGCTGCTGTGGCTGGACGTCGCGGCCGCGGCGACGGGGTGAGGCGGCTGCTGCGGCGGCGCCACCGGCGCGACGACGACGGCGGGGGACATGGCGGCGGCGGCGGCCGGGGAGGATGAGGAGGAAGGGGGGAAGTTGGTCCGGGCGGCGGCGCCGCGGATGGACCTGGCGGCGGCGTCGTAGGCGCGGGCGGCGGCCTCGGCGGAGTCGAAGGTGCCGAGCCAGATCGGGGTCTTCCTGGCCGGGTCACGGATCTCGGCCGCGTACCGCCCCGACGGCCGCCGCCTCACCCCGCGGTACTTCACCTCCGCTCCACCCTCCCCCGCCGGCGCCGGGACCGGCGGCGGCCTCGCCCGCCGCATCCCCGCCTGCCCCTCCACGCGGTCGCTGACCGGCTCCCTCCCTCTCCTTCTCCTCCTCTCTCCCCTGCCGTGCTCCTCGTGTCCTCCCTCGGCGACTCCGCGTTTGGCCTGGCCCGAGTAGCCTTTCCTTTCTCCCCTCCCCTACCCCTTCCTTTCCTCTCCTCTCCCCACTCCCCGCGGCTGCCTGGCCGCGCCTGTTTGGTCGGCACGGCGTTGCGGGAGGCTGACGCGTGGGGCCCGCCACGGCCCGGGCCGCCGCGTCGGTTTGCTCTGGCTGATTACCGCCCGACCGCGTCACCACGTCCACGTCCCGGGGTCGGTCGGCTGCCGGCCTCCCCCCTCCCTTCTCTCCTCTGCCGCGGCTGGCTGCAGCTGCAGGCTCCTCATCATCACCGCATCGCATTCGCCTCGCCTCACGGTGGGGGTGATGTGCTCGCCTCTCCTCTCTCCGTCTCCGCTCGCTCTCTCAGACGCCCAGACGACCGGTGGTGTGGTGTGGTGTGGTTGGGCGCGCGCGGATTTTTGCGATTCGTTGGACGGGTGGGGTGGGTGCGCCCGTGTCGTGGTGGTAGCCGCGGCGCCACTAGCCCGCGGGGGGCCGGCATATTCGCGCCGGTGCTGTTGCTCGTGCCCGTGCGGCAGCTTGTGGCTGTGGAGAGGATCAGTGGAAAGCAAACGTGAGCTGAATCCGAGACCGTTCCAAGTGTCCGTTCTACAGGTAAAGGGAGCTAGTTTGGCCACGGAGCACGGTTAAAGCTGTGTTAAGAAAAAAAAAGGAAAACTTTAAATCCAATAATCCATGATCGAGCTTTGACCATTTTCAAACGCGGTTTTTATAGGAAACACTAGTGCTTGCAGCCTGCTCATCTAGAGTTTGTGGGGGGAAAAAATATTTTGAGGTTCTAACTTCTAAGCATGCAAAACCATGAGACATACGGTCCCACTTCATGGGCAAGCCCCATTATCATGTGTGTGGAGTCAGGCAGACACCGTCCATTCAAGTCCAAGCGATTTGCCCCGCACTCAAGCGGGAAACGCGGCCGACTGCACGGCCACAGGGTTGGGGGGTTGCGGTGCGGCGCTGCTGCATCATTCACGCAGCGTGTGCCGCCCACGCCCAGCAACATCACATGGTGTCAAGTTATCATTGCAGCATACTATCGCGATGCCACTTGCAAGTCCTCTTCACAGGGCACTAGGGCAGAAAAAAACGTATCACAGCACGACGGCAACGACGCCACAAGTTCTTCGCGTACAGCAGAGCAGTGACGCTGAAACCGAACAGTAGCCTATGCGCTGTGGCTCCCTGAATCCTCAGTTCCTCATGCATCCTCTCTGTTTTGACACGACGTGGAGCAGCTAGTACTAACTGTCTACATCTCTCACATGCGATTTGCCTCCATCATCAGAGATGACGGCTCAAGGTACTCTTTCATTACAACCGACGAGAGGTCAGTCCAGGTCACTCGTAGGGGTTCCTGAAGTTCTTGAGGAGCTCCGGGATGTCGTACGCGAGCATGTCGTCCACGGCCTGCACCATCTTGGGCTTGAGCTTCTCGAACTTGTCGATGTTGTACCCACCCAAGACCTGCTTGAAGTGCTCGACGTCTGGGAAGTCGCCCGCGGGGAGATGGTACTCCCTCTGCACCTGTTCGATCACATTACGTGTATCAGCTAATCATGGATATTTCACAAAAAAAGAGACGAAAAATTGCAGTTCTTTGGATTTAGATGCAAGAAAATGAAGGTTACTTCTAAATGAGCTGTTATTATCCTTGCCCAAAAGCAACACCAGAAAATATTCAAATGAAATCCTATTGGGGACAAACCTTCGTGTACTCAAATTAGACCCAGAAAGGAATATTCAGGCAATTAAGTTGTCGCTAAGTACCTTTGCAAATTCATCTTCCAAGTTGTCTATGAGTCGCTGTTGAGCCTTAGCTTTTCCCATCATAGCAGGCATCTCCTTCTTCAGATGGCCAATTATGTAAGCATGAATCTTGGCAGCTCGAGCACGCTTAACAAACTCATTGACCTGCAGAGAATGATGGTGTTCATTTAAGCATACAGTACATAAAGGAAGAATTCGGATAAATGTGTGATTCAACTTACCCGACGGTCACAAGCCTTCTTCGGAATATCTTTCAGGTCACATAGGAGGTCATCTTGCTCCCTCTCAAACAAGTCTTTTCCAATTGGGCCTACAGCTGATTCATTCACTGGTTTATCATTAAATGACCTGTGTGAAAATCAGTTTCAAAATGAGCATCCAGTTAATCTAACAATAATGAATTCATTTGTATGATTCATACATTTTATTTATACTTCAATAATCAACTGCTGAATTCTCAAAAAAAAAAAATCAACTGCTGACAGCAGCAAGATAAAGTAAAACCCAATGCAAATCAAACTGCATATATTGGACTTCCATCAGCATGCAATTTTTCACCATTGGCCTACAAAACTGGTACAACCTCAAAAATTACAGCAAAGCATAAAGTAACAGAGAATAGCCACAAGAAATTACCCAATATACACACGCACAACTTCAGGAGTATTTAGCACTTTTCCAAGAGACCACATCAGTGCACCATACACTCTCATAAGCTGTAGAATGAGCAAGAGGAAAAAATATTCAGCATATGAGACTGTATTTTCAACAAAGAAAACAAAGCATAAGCATAACAGGCCATACAAATTGATTGCTACTCCTTTACCTGCTGAGTATCAACTTGGTCTGCCTTGTTCAACACTACACGTATTTTGTCGTCATGCCCACGTAAGGATGAAATGACACGTTTGAACTCATCACTTATATCAAGCTTGTGAGGGTCAAACAGAAGAAGAATAAGGTCGCACTTGGCAGCAAACCATGAAGTTACACCAGTGAAATCATAACTGCGTTGGGTCCTTTGCTTTTCACCAGAGAGAACACCAGGAGTGTCTACAAATGTGATATGCTCTAGTAGCTTCAAAAGACAAAGGAGTTTTCAGTTTCTGGAATGAATGCATTCTCCATGCACCAGTAATGGCAGTATCACAATTAAAGCTTACCGGATGTGGCATCTGAGAGCATTCAAACTTTGACAGAAATGCTCCCCCAAATGTTGTAAGGCCAGTGAATGGCATGTCGGCTTGAACAGCAATAGTATTGCCAGGAATAGTCCTTCCATCTGATCCTGACTGAAGTTAAAACAAACTAATCTGAGAAATAATTAGAAGAAATTGCATATATGCTAACAGTGTCAGCCAGCAGTTAAACTGATAAGATTTGCAAAAGGTTAGAGAAAAGTCTTGTTTTGAATAACTAAAGAATGCATCAAGAAATATCCACGTGTTCTGTATGGTTTGAAGGAAGTTTTAAAGGAGAGTAAACAGAGCAGCACAAAAAATAATCCTATCTTTTTCAACATTAAAAGATTATTTCAGCAATCACCGGTTCATGATAATAGCTAATCATAGGTATAGTAGCGGTTCTTAAAATCAAATAAATAGTAAAGATCAACAAAATTGGTCTAGCCAACATAAGGAAAACACATGCTACAATATCAACCATCTGTCAGATCTCACATCCATCCTGAATGAAAATACACTATTCATGCTAGTATTTACCATGACAACTACGAATCTATCAGTAGTAGGCTCTGGTCCGACATGAGCTCCTGCAATTGAAGGCGGCCAACTAAAGTTAATTTCGATGCAATCAGAGGAAATTAATTCCAAGACTGACTCTAACGTGCTGTATAAGATAAACCATCGAACCTGGGTAGCTTGTCTTCAGCAGATGCTTGATGAATGTTGTTTTCCCTGTAGAATATTGACCCAAGAGCATAACCATCGGCTTTGCATCAAAATCACTGCTTGTCTGAAAAATGGTAGCAATGCAGTGACATGTAAGTAATGACAAAAGAGCACAAACACATGAAAGAACTTGGGATCATGATAACGTATGACCTCCAGCAGAATTAAACAGTGAATGGAATTATTTACCAATAATGGGGAACCAAAATCGTTGAATCTGTATGCGACTTCCAAAGGCTTCAATTTTTCAAGGTATAGTCTTTTCAAGCCATCAATTACAGAGGTAACGGCAGTCAGAGGCATCTGAGCCTGTAGAGTGTCAAATGAAATGCAAAATCAGTCAATTGCTGAACAACTGAACCGCAATGCTCCACTAATAATAGAAATAACAGCAAACAAGATAGTTAGTGCCGCAAGGAAAAGCAAAATGGAAACAGAGTCCACAGATTTTGTACAAGATTTTATAAATCAACACGTGAATCTAGTACCTTCTGTGCTGATTTTGAACCAAACCAGTGATAAATGGAAGAAACTTGGGCCTGAGGGGTGCCTGAAGAACATATATAGGTAGCGTCAATGGCAATTCATTCACATGACTATAACAAGAGGAAAACACAACCATTACCATTGTCATCTGGGTGAACTCTCTTCACGACAGCCTTGGATCTCTGAAATGCAACAATCCATGATAGTGTCATGTTGACAGGGGGTAAATTCATTATAATGATACAGAATCTGAAGATTTCAGACTTACAGCCACTAGTTCATCGACACCTTCCATCACAGGAGGATCCAAGGTGCTAAGGTCTGCACGAACAATCATGAATAGTTCAAACACCTACACCCAAATGAACCCACAGAAGGGGGGAAAACAGGTGAAGTTCAGTTCACAGCCCACTACCTTCACGATTGAGACTGTCCTGTGTGACCTCGTTCCCCGCTTGGGCTAGAGACACGAGCTGCATTTTGCAATCCGGGTCAGACCATCAGTACGCAACGCAGCAGCACAACCACACCATTCATTATCAGAAGCACGCGCAAGGACAGATGGATAAGAGGGATCGAACCTGCATTGCTGTGACGAACTCGGCGAATCCGAGGTACCCCTGCCGCTTGGAATCCGCGATCGCCCATACCTTCGCACGCAAATCCACAAACAGGTAAACATCAGTAGCCATCCATCAACGACAACCCGAGACGGAACCGCCCGGAGAAGAGGAGTAAAGAGGAGCCGAGCGGCCCCTGCGCACCTGCTTGAGATCGGCGCGCGAGAGCCCGGACATCCCGAAGAAGCTGGTGGCGTCAGCGCCCGTGACGCGGCCGTCGCCATCTGCAGCAGAGTCCCCAAGCGGAGCCGTAAGCATCAAAACCTCCGCGAGTTTCCGGGGGGTCGTGCGGGGACGAGGAGCAGGAGCGCGTTACCTGGGTCGGAGAGGGCGAACCACTCGGCGTAGATCCTCTGGTGCTCCTTGGAGCAGGCCACGCCGGCCGCGGCTCGCGCGAATCTCCATCTCCGTCCCCTCCCGCCGCCACGCCCCGGTGCTGGTTCGCCGCCGCCGCCGCCGCCGCGGAGAGGAGCAGGCGCAGGAGCAGCTGAAGCAGCACAGGTGAGACACGAGCCTGACGGGCCGCCTCCCTTGGGTTTTCCCTCTCCCTTTCGGCCGCGTTGGACGGGATGCCATTTTGAAACGGGGGACCCCACTCCACGGAGACGCTCCAGGGCTACACCCCCTGTGATTTCTTTTAATTCTTACTTTAATCTACGGACTACGGTGGGACGCTCCCCGATGGCCTAATCGGATGACGGATAGGGATTTGGAGGATAACCCCTTGGCTAAACGACTAAACCTGGATTCAAATTTTTTGAATAAAAGGGTATAGAAATGGAAAAGCATGAGCCTGGTTTTGGCCCAGTTGGGGCCTAGGAGCCCATGGATTATTCCCTATTAGTTGTTGTTTTCTAGTAGCTTTTTTAATGAAACCCTTTTCTATTGTTTTTAACGGCGGTATTAGTTGAACTTTGTTTGGCGTCTTGGCGAGCTTCGACCACTAACACCTTCGCTGTTTCTCAAAAAAAAAAAAAAACTAACACCTTCCCTGTCTAAGGTTTGACATAACATTTCAGTCAACAAAAACGATAGCATGATGTAAATCCAAAATTATGACACCATTACTTTGAGATCAAACTTTTTTTTAGGATCACTTTGAGATCAATCTGTGACTCCATGTTTTACCTAGTTTCATCGTATACTGAAAAAAAAATTCAAGAGCTAGGCGGAAACCCGTGGCGGGCCCATTGGGCCAGAATCAGTCAGAATCGACATTAGCTGGATCTCCATCAGCAAACATCATCCTCGAGCCCTCGACCGAAACAGCAAAACCCTTTCCCTCCCTCCCTCAGATCTCCTCCCCTCCCTCACACTCCAAACCCTAGCTTCGCTTCGCCCAGCCCCCAGCCATGTCGGCGATGATGGTAAGCGGCAACCCCACTGAATCCCTAACCCCAGTTCGTTGGCGCCGCCGCTCGCAATCAAGCTCTGGTTCGTTGATCCTGATGCCCGTGATCTCGTCCCCGTTTTTGTCCCGCAGCAACCGCAGATCATCCTGCTCAAGGAGGGCACGGACACGTCGCAGGGGCGGGCGCAGGTGGTGAGCAACATCAACGCGTGCACGGCTGTGGCGGACACCGTGCGGACCACGCTTGGGCCCCGGGGCATGGACAAGCTCATCCACGACGACAAGGGCGGCGTCACCATCTCCAACGACGGCGCCACCATCATGCGCCTCCTCGACATCGTGCACCCCGCCGCAAAGATCCTCGTCGACATCGCCAAGTCACAGGACTCAGAGGTGCCCATCTCACTTTAAATAATTGATTCGAGTGGAAACCCGTCTCTGTGTGATCTACTAGATCCATTTCTTGGGCTGTGGTACCTGCCATGTTAGCAGACAGTTATCAGTTGTAAAATATTTCGCTCCAATAATCTGATAGAAGTAGGTTGATTTGTTATGGTGTGATATATGTACAAATTTATGGGAATCACCCTAGAATTCATAATTTAGCTGTGTGTAAGCTGTAAGGTTGAGCTATAACTATAAGGCGTGCACAATTTTAGGGGTGTTGCTCATGAATTCATAATTATCGAAAATCGCTATTCCACCTTTTAGGTTTAAGTCATGCATCGGCTGTGGGGTTGAACTATAAGGCGTAGGATTGCAATTTGAATAGTTGAGATACCTAAATCATTGTTGGCTAAATTACTGACCTCTGCTGTTTGGCTAAGATATGTCCACTGATATCTCACGCATTTGGCACAAATATAGGGCATCTTAAAGTTTTGTTCAATCACTTTTTTTTTTTTTTGCTTGCTTGATTCCATTTGATTTTTCTTCACTTACATGCAAGGAGACCAAGTCTTCATTTGTAGCTATATGAGCCTTTGTTGACAAGCTTACTAAATGGGTTACTTTAGAGGCATGAATTTGACATTTGTGGAAGATGGATTTGTTTAAATTTTTTGTTTAAATCTTGCTTGTTGTTTTAATTGGGGGTCAGATTGTTCATTTGAAAGAATCAAATTTAATGTTTCACAGCACTTGAAATTACATCTGATCTTGTGTTTGTCTGATGAAGTTATCTGATTGACCAATATTACTTTTAGTTTTTATTGTTTTGTGTTGAATTTGTGCTTTTTAGACTATAGAACTTGGACATACAGATTACGCTTGATCTTAAATTTCTCGTTTACTCAGGTTGGTGACGGGACAACTACTGTGGTGCTTCTAGCTGCAGAATTCTTAAAGGAAGCAAAACCTTATGTTGAAGATGGAGTGCACCCCCACAGTCTAATTCGCAGTTATAGGACTGCTGGCAGTATGGTCTGTAGCTACCATCTTTCTTTTGTACAGCTGAGCTTTCAATTCTGTGCAATTCTGAAAAGCTAATTATGCTTTAACATGTATTTTTGTCAGGCGATTCAAAGGGTTAAAGAACTGGCGGTTAGCATAGAAGGGAAAAGCCTCGAAGAGAAGAAATCGTTGCTAGCCAAGTGTGCTGCCACAACACTGTCATCAAAACTTATTGGTGGTGAAAAAGAATTCTTCGCTTCTATGGTTGTAGATGCCGTCCTTGCCATTGGCAACGATGACAGGCTTAATCTTATCGGAATTAAAAAGGTAAAATTCGTGCAAATTTTAGTTTTGTGATATTATACCGAGTTGAACAGTAATGTTATCTTGATGTGACTACCATATTTTTTACTTCTGAACTGTTAAGTACTGATTACTAGGTAACCAAGTAAAACCAAATTTGTAGAAAGGACATACATTTACTCGGACTATTTACAGCCCAACAAGAAAGCTACATAGTAGATTAAGAAATGAATTCATTGAAGAAACAAAAGAAACTTTGTTACCAAATTTACTTAAGCTCCAATTATTATTTTTCTCATCTTCCATGCTTTATTTGCCTTTATTTATTTCCCTTTTGGTATCCCCATGACCCCACAGTTTTTGCATGCTAGGGATGTTTTATTTTTCACTGACACATTGAAGATATTGCGATGTATCTTAGGTTCCTGGAGGTACCATGAGAGATTCTTTTCTGGTGAATGGTGTGGCATTCAAAAAGACATTTTCATATGCTGGATTTGAGCAGCAACCAAAGAAGTTCCTAAATCCGAAGATTCTTTTGTTGAACATTGAGCTAGAATTGAAGTCAGAGAAAGAAAACTGCAGAGATAAGGTATCCTTACTGAGTCACTCAAGCCCCACCTCCTACGCTACAGAATTTAAACCGTTCAAACTTCTAGTGTTGCAATCTTTAGTTCTGTTGGTCTATTCTATGTCTTTCAATCTTTAAATGCTTCCACCATACCTATAGGTTATCAGACCCTCTGCAATACCAATCAATTGTTGATGCTGAATGGAACATTATTTATGACAAACTGGATAAATGTGTGAAAAGCGGAGCCAAGATAGTTCTGTCTCGCCTGGCTATTGGTGATCTTGCTACACAGGTATCCTGGCATTTCTTATTGTAATCGTCCTGCTTTTCTGTCTTTTACTTTGTATCCTATATCTGAATTTGTTTTCCTCCACAGTATTTTGCAGACCGAGACATTTTCTGTGCTGGTCGTGTCACGGAAGAGGATCTGCAACGAGTGGCTGCAGCAACTGGTGGAACCGTTCAAACTTCTGTAAATAATGTCATTGATGAGGTACAGATGCCAACTGGACATTGAGGGCTAACATCACTTGCCTGGTGTAAATGTAAGCTGATCTTTGTCTTCGTTTTTTTGAAAGGTGCTTGGTTCTTGTGAGGTATTTGAGGAAAAACAAGTAGGGAATGAAAGATTCAACATATTCAGTGGTTGCCCTTCTGGGCAGACAGCAACTATTGTCCTCCGTGGTGGTGCAGACCAGGTATTCTATTGTCACACATCTCAATACCTATTTGTGACAAACTTAAATGAACGTGCTTAAATTTCTTTGATCCTGTGCTAGTTCATTGAGGAAGCTGAGCGAAGTCTCCATGACGCCATCATGATTGTGAGGAGGGCTGTTAAGAACTCTACAGTTGTGCCGGGTGGTGGTGCTATTGATGTATGTCTAGTGCTGAGCTTGTCAAGATGTTATTCAGCCTTCCACACAAATTTGAGCTGACCTTTTATGTTTTGTGTAGATGGAAATAAGCAAGTATCTAAGACAGCATGCTCGGACAATTGCTGGGAAGTCTCAGTTCTTTGTAAATTCATTTGCTAAAGCCCTAGAGGTACATATATCTGTTCCAAACTTTTGGCTCCTTAACTGTTTCACGAATGTGCTTTTATTTATATGCCGCACTCGAAACTTTTCAACTAAAGCAAGGAATGCTCCACAATGTGTGGCCTGTCCATTTGCAATATAAGGACAGAGGGCTTAACTTGCTGGAAAGACACTACTGTAGTTTAGCTGTAGCCTCAGCAACTCTTAAATGGAAAACAAATAAAAGCAGCAATCAGATGCATCATGTTTTTCTTTTCATTTTATTGCCATTAAGGATACTTGAATTATGGTTTTCAGTTCTGGTATAATGAAGAAAATGTGCATAGTTATGTTCCATGTTGGTCCAGCACTAGCTATGGATTTGTCTGTTATCTTTTAACTGTTGCATTTGGTGTTCTGTCAGGAAGGGCTACATTGATGATTGTTTTTTTTTTAATTGTGACAACTTACATGTGTTACATCTCATATTGTATAACGTGAAGTGAAGTTCATAAATTTGAAATAAAATCGTCCTGCAGGTTATTCCACGACAACTCTGTGATAATGCTGGATTTGATGCAACTGATGTGCTCAATAAGCTCAGGCAGAAACATGCATCTGGTTAGTTCTCCCAATCTTTATTGAGCTTAGTGTATGCTTTTATACACATCAATAAAGTTGTGATGCAGGAAAGCTACCTATTTTACTGATGATTCGCGGTTCATTTGTATCAGGTGAAGGTGCAAATTATGGTGTGGACATAAACACTGGCGGAATTGCTGATTCCTTTGCTAACTTTGTGTGGGAGCCTGCTGTTGTTAAGGTAAGGCATTTGGTTATATTTTGCATTTAACTACACATATATTCTTAATTTGAAATGTGTTTGATGTCTGGAATACATTTCTATTCAGATCAATGCTATAAATGCTGCAACAGAAGCTTCCTGCCTCATTCTTAGTGTCGACGAAACAGTGAAAAACCCAAAGGTAAGGAGACTTGAAAAATGTGTACTATCCATTATGGCATTATAGTAAAAAAACATACTCTTCTTTTGTTTCTTGAATGGAGTGGGGACTCATTTTCTTGTGGCAATGCATTTCCCTTCATGAGACATTAATTAACATTGTACCCTCTACGAAAGATCTGACTCGGTATATAAGCGGGAAGTGGAATTAGAAATTATCTGTATACTTGGG
Organism: Urochloa ruziziensis; assembly: GCA_015476505.1. Classification (NCBI taxonomy): domain Eukaryota; kingdom Viridiplantae; phylum Streptophyta; class Magnoliopsida; order Poales; family Poaceae; genus Urochloa; species Urochloa ruziziensis. The sequence goes on along the minus strand of CM027123.1, from coordinate 58,423,001 downwards.
AATCTGTAGTTAATTTTTTCTTGCCAGAAATTATTTGCACATTTTAATCTTTAGATATTGGCCTGACATTTGCAGCTTTAAATCATGCATGTTCAAACCTTGTATGATCTTTGAAGTTCATTGGGCCCATAGTATTAGGCCTGACATTTGTCTTGAGTGGAGTTGGGACTCAAAGACTGTAGTAGTCAGTATAAGCAAAATGTGGTGTAGATATTGGTCTGACATTTGGCAGCTATAAGCACATATTCAAACCTTTGTATGATCTTTCAGGTTCATTAAGACCTTGTCTTTTCTTAACTTATGGCTTTGTTTCTTTGAATTTAGATTGTTTCTAAGTTATTAGATATTTGCCATCTGTTTTGAATGTTTTCCTTTTCCAAACAGTTTCTCAATGAGTTTAAAGCCCGATTCTTCATATAATCTAATTTTCGGCTCCTTTTCTTTTATAAATTACGTGATACTCTAGTCCGAGAGCGCACAAGGTGAAGCTGCAGCTGGTGCCATGGCTGGCCGTGGTGGAGGTGCAATGCGCGGCCGTGGTGGGAGGGGCATGCGCAGGCGGTAAATTTGAGCCACGTAGACTCTGTAATTCAATGTTTTGAACGCCTCAGTGGGCTGTTGTGACATACTGCACGTGTAATGTGAGTTTGATGCTGCGCGTGTAATGTGTGGTTCAGAAGCAGTGGTAGTGTTTGTTTCAGAACAGCGGTGATACACAAAGGCATTTATCAATGTAGCCGCCACCGGTTGTGATATACTGATATAGTTAGATCTGAGGCAAGTCGTAGTTTATGGCCTATGGTTTCTTTGAGGTAAAGAATGTACTCGTCTGTGATCCATGTGCGCTGAAGCGCAAAATTTTGTGCTTCATTTTTTTCAACGTGGATGCTGTTTTCACGGACTCACTGGTGCCCAGGTATGCGTTTTATCTGCCGTTGGTTACACAGGAAGAGCGGAGGAGGTGCTGGCTTGGTCGGCAACTGCTACAAAGCTGGAGAGTACGTGCACGACCTCACGCATGGTGGGGCGAGCCTGGCTGCTCTCGCGGACGCACGACATGCCCACCCTGAAGAGGCGGGCAATCACGCCGGCGGGCTCCGGCGGCAGCCGTGGGTCGGCGACGGCCAGCACCGCCGTGTCGTCCAACGGCCTCGGCACGGTGCTCCGGGCCCAGTGGACGAGGTCGATCTCGTCGCCGAAGTCGCCGAGCGGGCGGCGCCCCGTGACGAGCTCCAGCAGCACCACGCCGAAGCTGTACACGTCCGTCTTCTCGTCCACCCGCAGCGTGTACGCGTACTCTGCACGCCAGATGGTAACTGGTAAGTGGGCTATTCCTTATGATTTCGTGATGCGAATTTGTAACTCCACGATGGAATGATGGTTTTCGTTCTAACCAGGGGCGATGTACCCGAACGTGCCGGCGACGGCGGACACGCACTCCTCCGCGGCCACCACCGCCCCGGAGCCAGAGCCGGACGCGCCGCGGCGGAGGAACTTGGCGAGGCCGAAGTCGGCGACGTGCGCCTCCATGGCTGCGTCCAGCAGGATGTTGTTGGACTTGACGTCGCGGTGCAGGACCCTCGGCGAGCACTCGTGGTGCAGGTAGCACAGCGCGCGCGCCGCCTCTGTGGCGACGCGGAGCCTCGCGCCCCAGCCCAGGTGCGCGCCGCCCTCGCCGTGGAGGACGCCGCCCAGAGACCCCGCCGGCATGTACTCGTACAGCAGCAGATTGCCCTCGGCGCTCGATGACGCGAAGCCGAGCAGCCGCACGATGTTGCGGTGCCGGACGCCGCCGAGCGTCGCCACCTCGGCGCGGAAGCCGTGGTCGCGGCGGCGGCGGGGGGCAGGACCCGGGAGGCGTTTCACGGCGACCTCCCCGCCGGCCCGTGTCGCGCAACGGTAGACGGTGCCGGCGCCGCCCCTGCCGACGACGTTCTCCTCCCTGAGGCACCCGAGCACGTCGTCCATTTCCAAGTCCAGGTCCTGGTGGAACAGCGTCATCTTCCAAGCCGCCGGCCGCCGTCTCACCGCCAGCTGCCACCATAGCCCACGGTATATCGCCATGGCCATGGTCATCAACACGGCTATGACGGTGGGCACAAGCCACGGTAGCAACCTCGGCTTGTCGCCCCGCCCCTGTGAACTCTGCTGCAGACGGGAGCACGAAGCGGCAGTGACGTGCTCCACACAGAGGCCAGGGTTGCCTTGGAAGTCTTTCTCGCCTGAGACGGCGAACACCCCCTGGAGTTGTGACTGTGACACGCGGCCACTGAGGCTGTTGTAGGACACATCGAGGATGCTGAGGCTGATCATATCACGGATCTCAAGCGGGAGCTCACCGGAGATGCTGTTTCTCGACAGGTTCAGCATGGTCAGGACCTTCAGATTTGTTATCACTGTCGGGATCTCGCCGGTGAGGTGGTTGCGGCTGAGGTCCAGCACGGTCAGAGACTCGCAGTGGCTGAGCTCTCCTGGAAGGCCGGCGGTGAGCGCGTTGGCGCTCAAGTTGAGCAAGGATAGGTTCTTGAGGTTGCCGATCTGCGGCGGCACAGGACCGGATAAACTGTTGGACGCCACTGACAAGAAGCTCAGCCCGGCACTGCGGATCACCCCCGGGAGCTCGCCTGATAGGAAATTTTCGCTCAAATCCAACATGGTATTCATGGGGAGATCAAGAAGGCCGGCCGGAATGGAGCCATTGAGGAAGTTGTTGTTGAGGCGAACTCTGGCAAGCGTCTTGCAGTTGCCGAGGTCTTCGGGAATTGACCCAGAAAACTTGTTCCTCATCAGGATGAGGGACTGAAGCCGTCTGCCGGCGCAGAGATGTGGCGGTATGGCGCCGGTGAGCTGGCTGTCCGTGACATCCAGGTCGAGCAGCCTGCCGTTCTTGCCCAGGTTGGCCGGGAGCTCCCCAGTAAGGTTGTTTTGCCATGCTTGGAGAGTTTCCAGCTGAGGCAACTCCCCAACGAACTCTGGAACCAGACCTTGGAGTTCGTTGGCAAATAAATTGAGCAGTTTCAGTCTGGTTAGGTTCGCGAAGCTTGCCGGTATCTCGCCGGTAAGCTCGTTGCAGGATAGATCCAGGTGCGTGAGGTTCTTGAGGCTGCCGAGCTCGGCAGGGATTTCACCGGCCAAGTTGTTCGACTGGAGGTAGAGTGCTTGGAGCCTAGTGAGGCGGCCGAGCTCCGGAGGGATAGGCCCTCCGAGACTGCAGTCGGCCATGTCGAGCTGGACGAGGGCCTCGAGCTCGCCGAACTCCGACGGGATGCCACCGTTGAACGAGTTGCCGTACCCAAGGAACATCACCTTCAGTCTCTTGAGGCTGGACAATGACGGCGGCACACGGCCGGATAGGAAGTTGCCGTGGAGCCCGAGGAACTCGAGCCGCTTGACGTCGCCGTACTCCTCGGGTATGCCGCCGGAGAAGTAGTTCCCGCCAAGGTTCAGGTGCCGCAACCTTGCCTGCGACCTGCCAAACTGCGGCAGGGGGCCAGTGAGGTTGTTGTTGAAGACGTCGATCGCCTCTGCCGAGGGGAAGTAGTAGTAGTAGGGTGCCGAAATGTGAGGGGCCATTTTAGGACCATGACCAAAATGAACTCCCGCTTGCTTCATCTCTTTCGAATTGATGTTCCAGTATCTTCTTGCCATTTTTTCCACACTTCCTGGTGGCCCGGACGGGAAGAAGCCGGAGATGTTGTTGTTGGAGAGGTTGAGGTGGCGGAGGAGAGGCATCGAGGATAGCGACGCGGGGATCGGGCCTGAGAGGGAGCAGGAGGTGATGGTTAGGCTTGACAGAGCGTCGAGCAGCGAGATCTCGGCTGGGAGCACGCCGCCGTGGAGTGGGACGCCGGTGAGGTTGATGGCGAGCACGCGGTTGTTGGAGGCGTCGCAGGTGATCCCGGAGAAGTTGCAGTAATGATGATGGCTCTCTGGGGATGATACGCCGCCTGACGACGACGACGACCAAGGGATGTCCCAGTCGGCCAGCGAGGCGCTGCTGCGAGCGCCGCCGGAGAGCAGGGAGGACTTGAGCTTGGAGAGCGCGTACAAGTCATCGATCTCCGGCGGCGAGCTCCTGCGGCGGCGGCGGCGGCCGTCACGGCGAGGAGTTGTGGTACGAGGAGGCGTAGCATGCAGCAGGGATGGGAGCTGTTGAGTTTCACCTGCGCCATTGCGCGCGCATGAGGCGAGAGGGCCGGTCTTGAGAGGCTCGGGATTCGGGAATTCACGCTTCATCACGCGTTCACACAAGTAGCAAGTACTAGTACAGAGCTAACCAGGTATACTCCTCAAAGTCAACTATAATGGTGGTCTGGTCAGGTCATCATTCGGGAATCGCTAGCTGTCTGTAAATTCGTTGCACCAACAAGCAAAGCAATGCTGCCTTTTCAGTGGTCGGTTTTCTGGCTTATTCTCACTTATTGTATCTTTTTCCTCCTCGCAAAATACTATTGAAACAGTTAAAATCAGCCTCAGTCAACTTTTTCACCGGTGGAAACAGACCCAATTGCCTCACATTCCCAGCTCCATATCATCCGTCCCACTTTTCGTCACTGCATGGACCAGTTGAGAAGTAGAATCTCCGTTTTGCGAGAGATGCATTCCACTTTCGGTCGTGGTGCTTTGATTTTAGTGGTTGTTTACCGCAAAACCACCTGCTCTTAGACTTAGAGTCTTTGCATTGGTCAATGTTTAAAGATTTTTATTTTTTTGTGGAGAACCGACAAATCATCTATTAATTGGCATCACAAGACAGGAGTGGGTTGGTTGATCGTGCAACTCAAGACCTTGCGACCGTAGGGAATCATGCGACGAAAGCATGTGGGGGCAAATGTGACAGAAGACATAAGGGCAAAAGGTTAGTTATTCACTAGAAAGATCAATATTTATACCACTTATTCGTATTAGTGGAATCAAATTATAAGAAACACAAGCAACTTTGAGTAAGACATCATGCAAGCTCCAAAGGGCCAAAATTTTGATTTTAATCATAAGAGGTAAATAAGAGAGTGTTTAGATACCCCTCCTAAACTTTAGTCCATGTCACATCAAATGTTTGGACACTAATTAGGAGTAACAGATATAAACTAATTATAAAACTAACTTGATAATGTGATGGTACAGTAAACATATGCTAATCATGAATTAATTAGACTTAATAAATTTGTCTCGCGGATCAGTCACGGCTTATGCAATTACTTTTATAATTAGTTCTCCTAATTGACTTTCAAATATCCGATGTGACCCGGATTAAACTTTAGTCCACCGATCCAAACACTCGCTAAGGGCGGGCGGGCCACCTTACTATTTTGTAATGTTGTTTTTTAAATGTGGGAATATTATTCTCATGAAGCTAAAAGTGTTTTCCTCCTCAACCTAAAATAGTTACACGGTTTTTATAACATCAACACCAAGTCACCAACCACGAGTCCACGACGACGGACACGGGAGGGCAGGGCAGGAGCTGATGAGCTGGACGGGTCGACAACTGGTGGTACGAAGCTGGAGAGGGCGTGCACGACCTCGCGCATTGGGGTAGGGCGAGCGAGCCTGGCTCCTCTCGCGGACGCACGAGATATCCCTACCCTGACCTGACGTGCGTCGCGGTGCAGGACCCTCGGCGAGCGCTCGTGGCCATGGCCGCCACCGCCACACCACGGCGATGACGTACGGTTGGCCACAGGCACGGCAGCATCCTTCGGGCTTGTTTGGTTTTCGCCAGTGCTAGCCCCACCAAATCATTGGCGAGCCAATTTGGCCAAGGGTTGGCGAGAAAATGGACTGGCTGTGTATGTGGGCATGCAGGCTCGTCAAATATTGGCCACAATCCATGCAGCGTATGAGGATGCGGTCAATGACCAAAAAATTGATAGGGCTGCCATTGGAAGCAATCCAAACATGCCCGCCCGGGTCACCCTGTGAACTCCGTAGGCGGGAGCACGAAGCGGCAGTGACGTGCTCCACGCAGATGCCACCTGCCTTCGAAATCTGTCGCGACTGAGACACACCCCTCCCTGAATGAAGTCGTGACAGGTTCAGCATTGTCAGATTGGTGATCTCTCTCTCTCTCTCTCTCTTTGGTGTGACTGGTTTGCTTTTTTTTTTTCCTGAGGGGGTGGTGTGACTGGTTTGCTGCTGAGGTGGTTTGCGACTCGTCAGTTGGGGGGAAGGACAGCTTCCACACAGCCCACCAAAAAGATGGGCCCAAGAAAGCAACCAACAGCCCACGAACGAAGCAAAAGCCTGCCTGCTAGGCTACTACTGGCGCGCCTCCCGAGCATCTCGCCGGCGTTCGGAGATGACGGCGATGAGCTGCTCGGTCTAATCCATGGCTCGAAACAGAACATGTTCCGAGAATGTGAACAGATGGTTTGTTCCACGCAACAAAATAAAATGCTCCCATATCTGTAATCGTGATACTGATGAGCTCAACAAGTTCATGGAGAAACATGCATCAAGTTGTTCCCCTATGCTTTATGCAGAACTTTGTATCACGTGAAAAGTGCTAATTATGGTGTACTGCACACACCAGCACTAGTGGAATTGCTGATTCCTATTGTGCTATTGCTAACTTTGAAATGTCTTCTGCGGTTCTGCACACGTAGTAAAATCCACGCCCGACTCGGGCGGGCTTCAAGGGCATCGGCTCCCGCGTTAGAGTTTTCACTTGTTAGTGGTAGCTTGTTTTTTTTCTTTTCTTTTTTTCTTAAAAATCGGTATTTTGTTCTTCTTCTCTTCCGCTTAATAAAAAAATGTACCATGCACATTTAAGAAAAAATCCACACCCGGCTCTGCTAGTTGGTCAGGACGTCAGGTACTTGCAAATATATATGGCCATATGGGCCGCCCAGCCCAGCACGGCCCGACACGACGGCGGCCCAGCACGATGCGGCCCAGCCCAATGCAGCCCGAAGGGCACTTCGTGCCGTGCCGTGCCGGCCCGCGTGCCAACAAGGCAGCCTAGCCCAGCACGCCGGCCTTTTTGTCGTGCCGTGCCGGCCCGTTGGCACGACAATAGCCCAGCGTGCCGTCGTTCCCGTGCCAGCCCGCGGCACAACTCGCCGTCGCCGTCGAGATTGGGGAGGAGCGGGGAGGCCGGCGGGATTGGAATGGGGGAGGTGAGGGGCGGCAGGTGGCGAGATCGGTGGGAGAGGGGGCGGCGACGGTATCGGTGGTGTGGGTGAGTGGGGCGTGGGGGACTGAGAGTCTTATAGAGAGGTGGAGGGGAGTTTTTTAGGTCAACTACGGGCCGACTGGGCTAGATGGGCCGGTGGGCCGCGTGCCAGCCCATCGTGCCGCGTCGGGCCGACTATTTTTGGGCCGTGCTGGGCCGACACGCTGGGCTCAAATCTGCGCACGGCCCGACAAGTAGGCTGGGCCGGCACGGGCCCAATGACCTTCGTGCTGGGCTGTGTTCGTGTCGGGCCAAAAAATCGTGCTTTGGGCTAGCCCGTGAGCCTCGTGTCAAATGGCCATCTATACCTGCAAATGCCCAGTTTGTGAGTTGTGGCCCACGGTTTTTGCCTCCCTGGACGTCGCACGTGTAATGTCGCCTGCTGTTTCGTCTGATCTATGCTTGTTGCCGGCTGTGTGGCCTCTGCTTGTGTTGCTCCGATCGTGTGCTCTGTTCTGTCACAGTACCTGTTGTCCGCGCGTAACGCGTGACAGTGACACGCCTCTGATATCCTCGACAACCCAGGGCTCTCCATGCACTACTGGTTTAACCGTGGTTGTCTCTTTTGTGGAGGTGCACTTGGTCACTTTGAAACGAACACGGGCAAAATCAGCGGCGGGTTCAGATGGACTCTGGTTTCCGGTTCCAATCCAAGTTGGCGGCCGGCCTCGCTCGGCGGGCGCAGGAGCACGAGCACGCACCACGCACGACGGAGAGTGTGCGCGCCTCGACGAAAACACGAGCACGGGCCCACATTCCAGCATCGAGCCAGCATCAGCATGGGGGTGGTCATCACTATCTGGCCAGAACACACTCGTATACTCCTGTATCACCTGTAGCTCAGATCCCGTCAGGACCAGACAGAGTTGCATGATTGGATCAGTCAAAACTCAAAACCAGTGTCCACATCCGCATCTCAAAACAATTCTGCCTTTTTGGTAAAAAGGTCGAGATAATTATATCTAAATTTTTTCTAGTTCACAATCATCCTCGCCGATTTTTTCGGTTTATCTGTAATTACTAAATAATACTGATAAATATCCGATGGCATCATCAGTAAATAAAGTAACAAACCTCGTTTTTTTTTCTTGAGATTCCTTCCGTAGGTTGTTTCAATGCGAATGCCCAACATGTGCTTCATTCAGTTACCAAAAACCACCAGCTCACATGCTTAACTGATTTTGTCCAAAAACTACAAAAGATGCCAAGCTCTTAGAGATAAGCTTGTTCACTCAAAACCAGTGTCCACATCTAAAAAAATCAGTTTTTTTCTTTTTTACAAAAAAGGTCGAGATAATTATATCTAATTTTTTCCAAGTTCACAATCATCCTCACCAATTTTTTTGGTTTATTTAATTTTTGTGATTACTAAGTAATTCTGATATATATCCGATGGCATCAGTAAATAAAGTAACAAACCTCGGGGTTTTTTCTGTTCAAGATTCCTTCCATAAGTTATTTCATTGTGAATGAGCAACATGTGCTTCATTCAGTTACCAAAGACCGCTAGCTCACATGCTTAACCGATTTTGTCCAAAAACTACAAAAGATGCCAAACTCACCAGATAAGCTTGTTCACCTTGCTATGTTTTCTCTCCTTTTTTTTTCAAAATGGTAAAACTCGGGCGAACACTTATATCCCAACGAGCGATTCTTTTGGTAAAAAAAAAGATTATATACTCCTAAAGGTATTAACTTCGATAAACACTACATTAGTGGCTCCAAATTTAATGAAGCACGGTTAAACTTGGGCGCATCGGGTAGTTTTCCTACATAATCAAGTAGGAGTGAACATTTGCAATAAAACGGCCTGTGAGAGGTATCCTAGTTTTTGCGAAATTTCCCTAAATAAATAGGGATCGCTTTTACATTCCCATTTGCCCCAGGCCCCAGTTTCAATTGCTCGCTGCTCGCACGCGCAACGCCGCCTCTTCCTCCTCCCGTCGCCGCACCCGTTTCCCCAGATCCCAAGGAACGAACCCACCCTCTCTTGCCGCGGCATTCTCTCGAACACCCCGCGCGCCCGCGCCCGCGCCCTCCCCGCCGCTGCCCATGGGCTCCCTCCCGGTGCTCGCCTCGCCGGAATGCGCCCCGGAGAGGCGCGCCAAGGTGTCCGCGTCCGACCTGGCGCCGCTCTTCTCCGCGCAGCGCCGGCACCTGGACCACTTCTTCGACCGCCTCGACATGTCGCAGGCGGCGGCGTTCGCGCAGGCGCTGCTCGATGCGCCAGGGGCCGTCTTCTTCACGGGCGTCGGCAAGTCCGGCATCGTGGCGCGGAAGATCGCGCAGACGCTGGCGTCGCTGGGATTCGCGCGGGCCGGGTTCCTGGCCCCCGTCGACGCGCTCCACGGCGACATCGGCGCGATCTTCCCCGGTGACGTGCTCGTGCTGCTCTCCAAGTCCGGTGCCTCCGACGAGCTGCTCGCGCTCGCGCCCTGCGCGCGCGCCAAGGGCGCCTACCTCATCTCGCTCACCTCGGCGGCGTCGGGGGGCGACTGCCCGCTCTCCGCCGCCTGCGACCTCAACGTGCACCTGCCGCTGCAGGGGGAGATATGCCCCTTCGGCCTCGCGCCCGTCACCTCCACCGCCATCCAGATGGTGTTCGGGGACACCGTCATCGCCGCCATCATGGAGGCGCGCCGACTCTCCAGGGACCAGTACGCCTCCAATCACCCCGCTGGCAAGATCGGCAAGACCCTCATCTTCAAGGTAACTTACCTCTGACCCAAACGCAAACAGGCTACCTACGCATTACTGTTGTGTTTAGAAGGAACTTGCAATGATATTGTACTGCCACCCCCATGGGAAACATTAGATCTCAAATGCCTGTTACTACTCCTTTAATGTTCCTTTTTGATTCATTTACTGCTCCGTGCCGGTGGGATTGGTACTGTCTAGTGTTAATTTTCCTATGAAAACCATCTTCATGATTGCAGAATTTTGTCGCTATCCAACCGACATTTTGTTTCGGTTTATGGTTCACTGTCACAGTCTGTTTTCATATGGGGATCTTATCCACATGCCATTTTTCTCGTCTTTTCAGTTGTTGCAAGAAAAACAACAGAAGGCCTCTTCTTTTGTATGCATTGGTTATTGTTTAAAAGTGGCTGTTCTAACAAACTTCACAGCTCGAAGTAACGGTTAAAAGGTTGGGTGTTCATGAGATGGCATATTTTGAATGGAAGCCTTATTCTTGTGCAAAGTACTTACTGAATGATCTTGTTCTGCCACCCCATGGGAAACATGAGATCTTCAATACTTGTTACTACTGAATTCCTTTATTGTTCCTTTGGAGGAAAAGGAGAGATTCATTTACTGTTGCGTTGTCGGTGGGATTGGTTCTAAATCGCTCTCGATGTGCCCTTTTATGATTGGATAATTTTGTCACTATCCAACCCACATTTTGTTTCCGTCTATGGTTACCTGTCACGTCTTTTCATATGGGGGGATCAGGCACATGCTATTTAAATCCTGTCCTTTTCATTGTGGCAAGAAAAATAACAACAAAGGACCTCATCAGTCATCATTTGCATGCATTGTTGACTATTTAATACCGGCAGTTTTTAAAAATTTCCTTAGCTCTGAGTGTTGACTGTTGAGCAAGGTGGCGTGTGTTCATGGCATGACATATATACATGAAAGTCTTGTTATGTGCAAAATAGTTACTGAATGTGGGTTTATGCGGGTGTTATTATTAGTCCAGCATGCTATCATTTTCTTTTGCTATGGTGAGGCATGTCTTTTTATACTATATGTTCTTATACATACACCCTGCAGGTTAAGGATGTTATGAAGAAACAGAACGAACTTCCTCTTTGCAAGGAGGGAGATATGATAATGGACCAACTCACGGAGCTCACCAGTAAAGGTTGTGGGTGTCTGCTTGTTGTTGATGAAGAGCATCATTTGATTGGCACCTTCACTGATGGCGATCTTCGGCGTACACTGAAGGCAAGCGGGCCAGCTATTTTCAATCTCACAGTCGGAGAGATGTGCAACAGGTTTGCCAATGTTAACCTGCTCTGTTTCCTGGTCCTTTGTGATCTATTTCTCTCACAGGTATGCGTGAGATGCGCACTATGGAAAATACAATGCTGAGGTATAACATCGATGGCTGGCATAAGTGAAATTGCAGGATAAAATGTACCAATAAGTGAAATTGCAGCAATATGAATCAGAAGTCTCTCACTTTCACCCTGAAGTAGCTTAGTTCGCTAGTAAATTGCACTCAAAACATTATGCTAATGAACAGAGTAAGGAAAATTTGTCTGGTTAGTGAACTGGATTCTGAAAATGACCTTTCAAAATTTTTTAAGTTTATATACCAGCAGGGTGTTTCACTGTGTCATCCAAGGAAAAAATGTGGCGGTTAAGATACCCAATTACTAGTGTAGATAATACTCACCTCATATTTGCGATGCCCTGTGTTCTGTTGCATTAGTGGAATTTGTTCCTAGTCTTCTTCAGAGGCAGACTTTGTATAACTTTCCTACTTTATCTCGCAGGAATCCAAGAACAATCACTGCGGAGGCAATGGCAGTCGAAGCCATGGAGAAGATGGAATCACCTCCTTCACCTGTGCAGTTCTTGCCTGTTGTGGATGACAACAACATCGTGTGCGGGATCATTACACTGCACGGGTTGGTCTCTGCCGGATTGTAGACTTCTGTGGCATCATCACCTTCAGCTGGATTACAAGATTCCGTACCAGCTTACCGGGTTCATAGTGGTTCCTCCTATCTATATCTAGTTCTATTTGGCACTAGACTGCCAATTGCAAGTATTCTCGCTGTTCAGTGCATACCTGAAGGCGCTTTGTCGCAATGGTGTCATGTGTAGCCGTGTGTATAGTGCTTGGTAAGAGGAATATTGCTTGTGTTATGTACCCTGTTCTGTAAATGATCGTGAACGCTGTGAAATTCCAATGCAATCGTGCAAGTAGAAGGCGTAGCCCCCACAAATCTTGGTGTAGTGTAGACTGTGTTGGTGTGTGTGGTGGCAGACTGGGCTCACGCATTTTTCCTGACTGCTCAATGTCCAAATGCAAGTAATATAAATCGCAGATTGCATCGTGCTCAGCTGAACACCAAGCGCAGACATCATTCACAGGAAACCGTAGAGCTAATAGCTAACTTGACTAGAAACATGCGCTTAGTAGGCATGGTGATGTCATACATTCACTGAACAAACACAACGGTCCATCGTGCAACATCTGGCCTTCAATCTTAAGTTCCAGAATTCTAACGAAGACAGTGTTCTGAATCGATCAGGAAGGAGATACAGTCAACGCACACTAACGCTCCAAACTTTGCTGCAGCAACTTCGTAGTGATGCCAAAATCCCTCCATCATCTAGCTGCTACAAGGAAGCTTCACCTTTCCCATTCTGAATCTGGGTGTGGACGCTCCACCCTGGGCTTGCTGCTAGCTGGGGCAGCTGGCTGGTGCGTCAAGACCTGATCCCAGCCCATGATGTGTGGCAACGCAAACTGCACGAATACATAGACATGGCAATCAAAAGCTTGAAAAAAAAAGATATGAAGTATACACAATGGAGGCAACATAATCCTTAAATAACAGTGCCATGTGTACTAGTTTCAAGATGGTTCTAGCTCGTGCGCACCAAAGTAAAGTTCAAGAGCTTAGAAAATGTATATGCCTGAACATGCGTTCATGGCACTACTGAGAAACAGGTAAACCAGGCAAACCAGGGCTATATACCAGCATGTGCTTTCTTCAATGAAGAACTTTGACTGAAATAATGTGACACCATTGATTCTTATTCATATATTGGCATGGCCTAGCTTAATTGGACAGTGGTACAAACAAACTCTTTCAACGCTACACAAGTACATATAACTTAGATTACAAATGGAAACATTGGAACTTACACTAAGTGCTGTACGCATCACAGAAAACTCAGCTTTTGTGATAGGGACTGAAAGGCGATCAGTAGTCTTCTGCACGTTGTTTAGAACAGCTGCAAAGAAAATTGTCACACATTTCAAGTTAGAACCCGATGAGTAATACACAAGGGTACAGAGCAAACAAAAGGACATTGATCTCATAGGTAAATGGTAACTAGCCATGGTAGGAAATTCTGTCAAAATACTAGCTGTAGGAGAAGCATTTCCTTTTTCATTTGAGGAAGTTGCTTCAACAGTAGCAAGCAAAACCCACAAGCTCCAACTTAATACAGGAAATGCCTCAATATTTGTTTAACACAGACAATATTTCATAAATGGGAAATGCCTCAATCGATTCCGTAGGCTTCTCAAACATAGTTCCTTTTGGTTAAAGCGTTTAGGCTAAAAACTCTGCTCATTGTATACAGCAAGATCAGGAATCTAACATCACAGAAATGGGCAGGTGAAAATTTCAATATAAGAGTAACTTACTTATATTAACAAAGTATCCACTGTCACTGCCAAGGGGAGTAATCGACAGGGATTTTTTCACCTGTCCTTCATGACTTGATACACAAAAAGGTCGGTGTTAGATGGCTAGTACGAAAACACGAGCTTTCTGTCGGACTTATTTATGTTCACACAATACTATCACAAACCTTGATTTCATGGATGGATCATGGAAAAACTCGCAGGATTCAGCAGGCCCAAGACTTATCAAGCTTCCAACTTCAGTAGGTGACAGAGAAAAAAGCTACATAATAAATGTTCCACAATCATAAGATTAAGGCACATGTGATTGTCATAAAGAGCAAGTCTTCATGAGAGCAATTTTCTTCAACAGGAAATACTAACTTCACATTTCACAAGAGCACAAAAGAAAATAATTGTACCTGTTTCTTAGTATAGTCATACTTCCTTTGTCCAACAGCAGGAAAGAAGGTCAACATCACTGATCCATTTCTCTCTATCCGAGATCCTCCAGACTAATGAAACAGAGAAATTATGTTGTGGAGGAAGGACAATGTATGCCCAAAAAGCAAGAAGTAAAAGGAAACATACTTCCAGTTTGCTGAAACTTGGCAGTATAGGATGAATAGAAAGTGCAGCCTTTCCCTTGAACACGGTATAGCTTGCAAATTTTTTACCAGATGATCTCTCTGCACAAAGGGATTATGCGTTCAGCTTATCACGTAATCAATATCGATAGTAGCACTCAGCATGCAGAAGGCTGATTAATAACAAGTATTCTGAGTTGTGACAAAGGTATCACCATCAAGATTTGCTGCTGAAGTTGAGACAGCATGTTGGAATGTCAATGAACCACTCCAAAGAGCTTCTTTTAGATCAAAACCTCTCCTGTGAAAGGAAAACAAGTTTTAACTTAGAATAGTAAATTAATTTGCAACTAGCTATATCAAAGGCAACAGTAGTGTCAAATGTTGAACTAAGTTGAGCTGGGAAAAGGTTGCGGAAACATACAGCAGAAAAAGAAATGGCTTGAATGTGGCATCAGGTTTCATGATTTTTTTTTAAATTAAGACCTTTGCATAATGTTAACCACCAACCCGCATACATCGGTACTTGATAAAATTAAAATGGGAACTACACATACACAGACATATGAAAAGCACAATAGTAATATAAATGATCATCTGCATATAAACAGCTAATCTGCAGCAAGAATTTTGTTAACATGATCACAGAGCAAGATTAGGTTCAACCCTCGATATATTCTTTATAGTTTTAAGTTTGATCTTCATGGCTTCTCTAACAAGGTTAATTCTTCATTCAATGCATTAAGCAGATGAACTGAATGGCACATTAGCACTGGTCAAACTGACTTACACATCGGACAAGATATCTCAGTACTCAAAACAATCAAATTCAGAACACTGAATAACATCGATGTCTATAAGCAACCGTACAAGTATAAACCATAACACCACTCTATAAGTAACTTTACAAGTATAAACCATAAGCCCACTCCCTAGAAGGGGCAAACAAGTAATGTTCAGGACAGCCAGCTATGTCCTGTGACCATACTTATTTGCGGCCAAATGCCGTGCGAGGACGTGGATTCCAACAATTAGAACCCGCAAGCACGTCACAGAAGGGGAAGGAGGAAACCCCCTCTTTGCGAAATCTGCGTCTGTGAAAACGAGGGAAACAGTAAACGCACCTATGCTTAAACCCTACCCCTAAACCCCACCAAAACCGCGGTCACTCTGACTACAACTACAACAGCAGACACGGCAGGTCCACAACACGCGCTCGGGCTCACCCGATTGACGAGCCGTATGACACCGAGAACACCAGACATCACGACCCCCAATAGCGCACACGGATAGACGAATCGCAAGGCGGCGGCCGCGAGGGGCCGCTCCGGGAAACCGGGGGATGGGGAGAGGTAGGGTTAGGGTTTCGGGTCGCGGCTCACCTGGAGGCGGAGGGGAGGAAGCGGGAGAACCGCAGCATCGTCTCGTCGCCTTGGTGGTCGTGGCGGGCCGGCGGCGGAGGGGAGAGGAGCGGAGCGAGCGCCGGAGAATGGGGAGTGAGCGAGTTTCCTCTCACTGCGGCGGCAGGCCAAGGCGCCGTCTGTCTCGGGGGCCGTGTAGGTAGCGGCGTTTTTATGGGCCGAAACCTAAAAGATGGGCTGCCCGATGCTAGTCTAAAGCCCACAAACCAGCCTCTTGTTGCGGGATTTAAAAAAAAAACAAAGAAGATATATTTTGGGATTCTAAAAAAAGATATATTTTGGGTATGTTTATTGATGTTACAAAGAAAGACATCATCTCAACATGTTTAAATAAATTTAAACAATCAACCCCTCTAGCCATTCGAAACAACTTCCGAATAGACAAGAATGCTACATTAAAGTCCTGGTGAACATTTAGCCTTATCATACAATAATAAAAAGAAAAAATAATTCCCTTGGATTTCTCTCTTTTATTTGTCATTGTTAAAAAATCACTTGTGCAAATTACGGGGAGCACTTAAATAGGTTCCACCTTGTAAGCTTTGGGGGGGCTCAAGCCCCCCTACCTCCTCCACGGCTCCACAAACATAGAACATCGAGTTAGCATGATTCACAGGGCATTCTCACTTATACTGTTATACATCATCATGTCTGTTTTTATAATGATTCCTTTTTTTAGTCCTTTAAGTATACAAAGCATTGTTTGTCGAGGTGGACAGAGCTACGCCACGACTATGTCTAGGGCCACTAATGGGCATATCGAAGCTAGCTGGACCTGGATCTGGGTCTTTAAGCCATAATAGCAACACTATAGAAGATACAGTCCCACACCTAGGGCCATGCCCATAGCGGGAATCATATGTCATCTAAAAGATTTTTTTCTTCCCCGCCTTTCAATATTTGAAATTCATGCAATCAATCATGACCGTTGGATTCAAACTCAAACCCTAGCTCCACACACCCTCCATCCCTGTGTCACGCACCGGTCGCCACGCAGCCCTGTGCACCTCAGCTGCCGTGTCGCCCCACGCTGCCCACCCTGCGTCGCCGTGGGCCGTTGCGCGCCCCGCCATGTGTGCCCAACAGTGTCTCTCACCTCTTCTTGCGGCCTCGCGCCGCCACCACCGATGCCAGAGAAGAAGGTCCAGCCGGTGGCGAACTTTTTTTTAAGAAAATATACAACCGTAGGTTCAACTTTGTTGAAAAAATGTCAGTCAACATTAATGTAGATTAAACATTTTTTTAAAAAAAATATTGAGATTCAACATTTTTGAAATAATGTAGGTTTAATATTTTTTTAAATGATGGTCAATATTTTTTATCCAACATTTTTGAAGTTGAAATGTTGAATGAAACATCGTCAGTTGATCTTGGTGGAATTTATAGGCGGATTGTTTAAATCATCTTTTAAAAAATATATAAGAGCCCTAGGACTATAGTACAGTAGTACAAGTGTCAACCCCCCCCCCCCCCCCCCCCGTGGAACATCTCGAAAGAAAAAAAAAAGTATACGTGAATTGTGTACATACCCTTGTTGACAAGTTCTCACCCGAAATCTTTTCACCCATCACATCAAAAGAGAATCTTAGATGCATGGAGTATTAAACGTATAAAAAAAGGTGAAAAGTTATATGGATAGGCTGTAAATCGCGAGACGAATCTAATGAGCCTACTTAATCCATGATTTGCAACAGTGATGCTACAGTAACCATCCGCTAATTATGGATTAATTACCCTCTAATTACCATCGTTAGATTCGTCTCGAGATTTCCAACCTATTCATATAACTTTCCACCCTTTTCGTCTACATTTACTACTCCTAAATTGGTAAACCCGAAATCTTTTCACCGAAATCTTTTCGGGAACTAAACACGGGCATAGTACCTTCTCTGAGGAAACGTATATGCGAATGTGATGTCAGGCACGGCAAATTTGTTTATTTTAGGGCAGAAATGAGAAAACCATCGGGCCACAAGCACATGTGAGCTCGACTACAGACGCTAGCTCCACAGTCGCGGCTCTTGCTCAACTTCTTGCTCCCCCGATTCAATTGTGCGAGCCCGATCCATGTCATTCCCTTCTTTGCGTACATCCGCGACACCCCTTTGCTTGGACGAGGAAGATATTGCTCAAGAACTCGATGAATTTTACAGATCGTCGCATTCATTTAACACTTCTTTACGCATGACGATGCGTCACAAAAATGGAGCACGGCAACACGCACGAGGAGGAGGAGGAGAAGGTGGGGGCTAGCGCTCAGTTGGATTTCCCGGCGGGCGGCGGGCCGCAGAACGCATCCCGGTTCGCGGCGGCGCCGCCGCGGACGCGGAAGTGGGCGAGCGACGGCGTGCTGGTCGCCGCCACCCTGTTCTCCTCGCACAGGAACTCCCTCCCGCACGCGCGCTCCACCTCCCTCTCGTAGTCGTGCACCAGCACCTCCGTCTCCACCCCCTTCGTCCTCGCCATCACCGCCGCCGAGTATATCGCCGACATCCTCCCCGGCGACCCCTCCGCGAACCTTCAAATCACAATCACCATGACATAACACAGCTTATTAATAATTGGCTCCGATCCCTTCGTTATTACTAATCGAGATCCAAGAAATTAAATTAAACCATGGACACGTACCCGCGCGGGCCGTCGACGAGGATGACGTCCCATGCGACATCATAGAGCTGATTGGGCAAGTCATTAATGGCGAGGCGGCACTCAGAGAAGAGGAGGTTCTGAACGGGCCTGCACTCGGCGGCACGCGCGGCGTCGAGGAGCCCCGGGAGCTCGCGCACAGCCGTGGCGTAGGCCACGTCGTAGGCCTCGAGCCCAGGGTGCCGACCCTCCAGGTGCTCCACGTAGAAAGGGTTCTCGTCCAGGAACACCGTGCGGCCGCCGTGGTTCAGCGCGCGCCACAGCGGCGTCTCGCCGCCCAGCCCGAACACCAGCAGGTTGCACGGCGCGCGGCGGCGGAGCACCGACGCGATCGCCCGCACGTCGGGCTCCGGCATGCACCCCGTCGCGTTCCCCGCCGCCGCCGCGTACTGCACCAGCGCGTCGAACACGTAGCGCGGCAGCCCACCGGCGGCGGCGGCGCCACCAGAGGAGGAGGCGGCGGCGGCGGCGAGCAGCGTCGTCGCCTGGTACGCCGCGGCGGCGGAGGCGCGCGCGGTGGAGAACACGGTGAGGAGGGAGGCGCAGGTGAGCAGGGCAAGGAAGGCCATCAGCCACAGGCACCGGGACAAGCCGAGGAACGGCGCGGGCGACGGCGGCGACATGGCGTTCGCCGCCTTGTTCGACGACGTGTGCACGACGAGCAGCCTGGGCCCGGCCATTCCCTTCATCCCCCCTCCTCTTTTCTGCCTCTGTGAGCTTTGAGTTTGTGAGTGTTTGGAGTGAATGCTAACAAGGTTTAGTAGATGAGGAAGGCGGTGAGGACTGAGGATGGATGTTCGCTCACACTGACATTTCAGGTGAGAGATCAGAGTTGGCAAGGAATGGAGGTTGGGATGGGATGGGGCATGGAGGTTGGGGTAGACAGCAGGCCAAAGATAGCTGAATTAAGCAAAGTTAAATAAGCTTATGTTGGATTAGTAGTTGGCATGTTTGGCAGGAAAGCAAGCTTGGTTAAAAATTGCTCGAGGGTTGCAACCTGCAGGGCTTTGCTTCAGAGTGGCTCAAATTTGGGTAGGTTTTCGATGGCGCTCCTTGATTTCGACACCAAATCTTTCTCATGAAATAGACTATGCCATGCCTTGTCTTAACTACTTCTAGAAAATGAGCACGGTATCTTTTCCAATTTCGGTGGAATATTTTTCAAATGGAGATCCTTCAAAGTTCCTACTACCGAATTTATGAGTACCAAACGGGCACATTAAAATGGCAATGAGCTGAATATGAATATTCCCTGGACAACCACATGATACTTTGTTAGGAAGAGTGAGGACCCGTGTTTTTTTGCACAATGCCAATCTGCCATTACCTGATGATAGAAGAGCATCTACAGAAGATGACACCATATTTTGGAATGGCAACCAACAGCTTTCTGGCAATAACCAGACACATGAAACAAAAAGAAGCCAATACAGCATATCAGGTTTGGTGAGAAAAAAAAAAAGAATTGTTGACGAGGCGGCTGAGAATTCCACTGACTGATCGCAAGATGCTATCAGCAAACACTTAGAACGGAAGCCACGGGCGTGACAGGAGCTAAAGTTTTGCAGATAGGAGGTGGCTGTCAGTCTGTATCTCTCCGTTGCCTTCAAGTGAAGCCTCGGCAAAAACCGGGCATGAAACACGCATTGCACATCCCTTGTGCACTCCAGAAGGACCAGAACCATTTCACGTTTACAGGAAGTAATTCGAAGATGCAGCAGAAGGCTGTTCACGTCAGTAACAATATCATATGAGCATGGGTTGGCCATCCAAACGGAAGATTCGTTGATAAAGAGATGCCCAAACATAAAGCGAAAACGAACTTTATATGGTAGCAGGTAGGGATGGCAATGCTCCATCTCCTTTGCAGGTTTCTCATAAATACAACTGGTACTTCCATGCTAACAGTTCCATTACTTTCTACTCAGTTTAACATTTGTGGTGTCCGTTCTAACTGCAAGAAAGTTGTTTCGCCACATTCAACTAATGGAATTCGATGACCCAAGCCAAACATCTCAACAACTTCAAATTTCCATCAGCAGAATGCACAAATACAAATACAGGGGATTCAGATGGAAACTTGTAGTTCATAACGGTTGGCAATGGCAATGTATTAGCTTCGACAAACAGAAGATGCATCTCTGGCATCACTGCAGTAAATAAGCGGTGATCGGAAGAGAACCAAGTTTTTACAAAATCTCACTGGTACCATGATCATCGCCAGGTGTGACCAAAGATATACCACACCAAGATGTCAGCAGGATCATGCAGTCCCACACCAGTAGGCCAAGTGCTCATCCTTGCGAGATGTGCTATAGAGCCCACCGCATTTCAGGCAAATGAAGCTGCTTCCATCGGCAAACGCATCCAAGATGACCTGCTTCCTTCCACTCACAGCAAGAATGCAGGCCTCATCAGAATTCAGCATATCGACAGGGTCTGACCCAGGTCCTTGTGGAGGGTTTGTTGACTGAGCCTCTGCTATGGCGCATTGAGCAAGCAAAGAGGCGAGCTCATCAACACTTGGACTGGCCTGCAATCTCTGCGCGTAGAGTTCACGCGCACGGTTCATAGTCTGGAGGAGAGCTTGTTCACCACCTTGTGATCTTATGGCCAGGAGAACCTGCATAATCTCATGATTTTAGAATCAATAACACAGAAATAAGCCTTCATGAAACGAAATAGACGAGTCTTAATTGGACAAGGTAAAATTTGAAAGGTTAAATTAAGTACCACAAGACCCATCATAGTCATCATCATGAAAAGCAAAGGATCAATAAAGCTCATTGGGATAAAACCATTAAAACAGGCATTTTCCAACAACAAAAACAATCAAAATGGAAACTGTGTTCAAATACAAGCAGAATGCTCAGTTAACTTGTCACATTGCCAATGTTTGATTAATTGCCCGAACAAAATCTACAAAGCTATTACAGGGTATAGTTATTTCGCCACAATCATGGGATCTCACAGGCAATAACTAAAGGCATTATCTTATATCCCCAACTTTGGTCAAAATTCAGTTCCAGTTACATACATACATAGCTAAGGTGCAGGCAGGAAGCACTAATGGCATACTGCAGTGTTGCAGTTGGGAAGTACAGCATTTTCCACTAGTCCACTACTTCAATCCTCGCAGAGATTGAGCATTTTCATTCGGTACATGTGATGCATCAGGTAGGATGCTATAGATGTCTAATGCAAACAAGATATAGAAATTCCAACAGCAGTGCATGTTAATATATATGTAGTAGGATTTGGTTAGTCCTATATTGTCCTGTGCTCCTGTCCCAAACCTTAGCACCATAAACTTGAATAGTTTTACCAGGGTATCAAACACTAACTTATCGGATGTAGCTTTCTTCTTGTTCAATGTTTTCGCATCTATATCTTTTAGTTTTTTACTAATTCCCAGCTATAAAAGATCTTGATGGTCAGTTTTAACAGGCCAAATCCAAATTGGTTGACAAGGATTGGAAAATAAACATTATCAAGTGTACCCTGCCCACATGAGATAGAGCGTCACCAATTTTGCAAATAATATATGATCCTAAGACAGTTAAGGCGCACCAAATCTGTCATTGAGTTTAGCTCAAGCTCAAACACATGTTAAGCATTTTATCTAAAACAAAATGGTCCCATGAGATAGTAATAATTTGGCTAACAGACAACATCTACTGAACTTGAAAAATTCACTACATGACAGAAGCAAGACACATCCCTCAAGCTCAATACAACTTGTCGGCTTGAGCTGGAGTTGCACATCCCAGCTTTAGGAATGCTCAGACAAATCGCAGGCTTGAACTCTCCATCATAAACATTTATAGTTTAACTACTCCAGATAAAATGCCCCCCATATCGGAAGGCTCAGAAGAAATATTAGAAGTCCACTTTACTTTAAATAATGGAAAATAATCAATTTCCATGTAAATAGAGAGGAAAAACGGAAAAAGGTATTCTGATGACATGTCACTCCCCTAAATCAAGTTTCAGACATGCTGAACACGAGGCCACACTTCAGTGAGATACAGGAGTGGCAATATCCCATTCCCATCCTACTTTTAAAGGGGTGTCATATCCTTGAAAGTCCCAAAAGTAAATACAGAGTATGCATAGTATATGGATAGAATTAACTACAGTAATTCATAGGTTAAATGCAAAGTGCATAGCCTACAGATAAAATTAACGGGCATACTCTATGGATAGAATCAACTACAGTAATTCACAGGGGCCTTCATAAACAATAAATTTATGGCGGTGTGAGAGAAGGTAAGGTAACTTTCCGTTTCACACAGGATTGATTAAATGTTACGATCTTTTACAAATTTCACTTTTCATGCTATTAAATACAGTAATTCACAGGGGGCCTTCATAAACAGCAAATCTATGGCGGTGTAAGAGAAGGTAAGGTAACTTTCCGTTTCACACAGGATTGATCAAATGTTACTATCTTTTACAAATTTCACTTTTAGGTCATGCTATTAAATATATTAGCTTAGCACTAGCACTAAGACAAAATGACCATATGTAAAGCTTTTACAGATTACTGATGATAATCATCAGATTTTGCCTGAACATTCATTCTCTGGAGTCTGGACTGTAAAAAAAAAAAAAAAAAAAAAAAATAGGGGAACAAACTCTAATATAAGGACATAGCGGAAATGGAAATTGTACTGAAACCTGACCATTGACCCTAACCATCAATGCATACAATACGAATAGAGCTAGGCATTCAATCATGCAGCCTAATCAGCTGGTGTCATCAAATCAACATTCAACAGTATGGCAATAGTTCACAAATGAGTTTAGTGTACAGGCAAACATTAAAACAGTGAGGAGTATTTTGTCTGTGGAGGCAGCAATCAGCATACTGGTTGTACAGATTCTGGAACCACATATTTCGATAAGCATAAGGTACAAGAGCGACGTATGAAGGACAAAGAAATACTAAGAATGTGTGCATAAATGATAAATCCACGCTTTCCCTTCTTCCTCTTCTGTATGAGAACTATGACTAGTCCTTTCTGCTTTGCCTAATAAAGAGGTAGACAGCGGACGGAAAGGGATAGTTGCAAACAAGAACCCCCAAGCACCTAACCTAACAAGGATCCTCTGGAACGAATCATACCTAACTAATCTCAAACCCTAAGCCTATAACGGATCGCACCTAAACCCCCCTTTCTCTCTCCGCGCAAAACCTCAACCCGGATGGCGCCATGGAAAGAACGACCCTAACCGAGATCGAACTGGGAGAAGCTCACCGAGAATCGGCGATCGTATAACCGAGCGAGCGGTCAGCTCCCGATCCGATGGGTACCATACAGGACGAGAACCCAGAGAATTCCCCATCCCATCACACCCGGGGCATGGTGGGGACGAACGCCACACGTAGCACGCGAAATGGGGACGGAACGGAGAAGCGAGAGGGTCGGGGCGAGAGGACTCACCGCCTGCAGCGCGAGGGACGGCTTGCCCTCCTCGAGAAGCGCGCGAGCGCGGGACAGCATGCTCCACCCCTCCCCAGCCGCTGCCGGCGCCGGAGCCGGAGCTTGAGGCTGGGCCGGGGCCTCCTCGGGCGCGAGCTCCATCTCGACGTCGGGCGGGTCCATCGGCGGCGCCCTCGATCTCGCGCTCTGCCGCCTCTCCTCTCCTGTGCTTTCGCCGCCGGGGGAAGAAACAGTTCGCTGCTGGCTGGCGACGGCTGCGGCTGCGATGCCACGCCTCCAGATGCTTCCAGGTGGGCTCCTGCTTTTATTTTGTTCGTCTGGTTCTAGAGAAAGACGCACAGGAACGGAAACCGCCGCCCGTTTTCCTTTCGCTTGACAAAATGAAATCTCTCCTTGCTAACGTTTTGTGAGCACCACCACCGTTCAGGAAAAAGCTAGGAAATTCCTTCGAATTTCTTAGGAATCTTGTAGCACGAAAATGTGTAGAAAAATGTGTGCGTATCAGAGACGAAGAAAATATGTAGGTGGTACTAATTCTGATGACTATTTTTCGCTATGAGTTTTTCTTAGTGTTGGAGCAATATCTTTCCTCTGTAGTCGCTTAGTCGCATTAATAGATATCATAAGATAACAACTTTTTCTTTTGAGGAATTAAGATAGCACTTTGCACTTGTAACAATTGAAAAACTCGTATTATTATACTATAGAAGTAAAATTTAGTTATCATGAAAGGCACACATGATAGTCGATAGATACTCCACTTAGCCAACGGAATTGATTATGGACAAAGAACCAAGAGCCAATGACAAAAACATGCAATTCATTTCTGCTATCTATAAGTTGGATACACATACCATGTATTAAATTTATCAAAATAAATTTCATTGACCAATTGTGCACTTTGTAGTCATGAGGTTGGATATCCATGCACAATCTCATAAAGAAATGCTTAATATCCTTTAGGCCTTGTTCGTTTTGAGTCGTATTGAGGGGGATTGGGTCGTATTAGGACGTATTAAATCACTAACAAGTCAAAATACCTCTCAATACACTCCAATACCTCCCAATACCTCTGAGGAAGGTATTAAACGAACAAGGCCTTATGAATGGAATACACAAACGAAAAAGTACATCCATCAATAAAAAATACTACAAATACCACATTGATAGACATCGTACACAGCAAAATAGGTCTACAAAATAGTATTAATAACAAAAAAAATACGACACACGAGTTGTGATTTTTGGAGACTAAATTCAATGAGACAAATCTCGCTCATACGAGTTTAATGTATACGCACATATACCACCATTATTGTAAACATCTTTGCACTGATTCAAGGTTATATACTGCAGCTGCAACTAGCTGTTTATGGCCTTTTTATTTGTTGTGCTTCAAGGTTAAAAATCAGCAGGTCACCTTGTAGCTTAGATTTTCTATTTTTATCAGGGAACTACTTCATTTACTCACTAACTTATAAACATATGAAAATGTTATTTCGTCCCAATGTAATATTTTATGTCTTTGATGGGTAGTCAAGCCTCGTCCCTGAAACATATAAGTCCTTTTTAGGTGTGCAATTTGTTCTCAATCAACTGTAGTAATAAAAATAATATGTACTATATTAGAATACATTTTGCCTTTAAGGGAAACATCAAAATAAATTGCAATACGGTGCTTGCAACGCGTGTTAGAGAAAATTTGGCAAAATTTACATGTTTTAAGATATGTCTAGATCTATTAGTGCTAATAGTAGCTGGCTAATAGCCTAACACGGAGTATTAAAATATGGCTTAAATGCAGTCTGTTTTTTTGGAAGCTCATGAATTAATTGTTAACATGGTGGGCTGGCTATTAGCAAGCAAACGTAGGTATACGTATCTTAACTAATTGGATCCAAACAGGCCTAAGTAGCATTAAGCCCAAACAGAAGCAGGCCCTTCCAGCCCATCTTGGCATCTTCCATACCGTGCTGCTTGCCTGCCCACCCACTGACAGCCCTGCCGCCGGCTCTGGTCCGCCACCACCGCTCGCCACGGCCGCGAGCAGCGCGAAAGCGTTACGAACAGGCTCGTCCTCAAGGAACAGGAAGCAAGTGCACACCCACACTCCCGCGCGCCGCGGCCGCCGCCGGCGGCGGCCATGGCGGAGCTGCGGCACTCGACGGCGGCGCGCGCGTCCAACTCCCCCGCCAAGCGCGACTCCGACGCCTCCGCTTCGTCGTCCCCGTTCCTCGGCTCCCCCTCCGCCCGCGGCAGCCGTGGCGGCGGTGGCGGCGGAGACGATGGCGACGGCAAGGACGCCCACCGCTCGTCCCTTCTCCCCCCGCACCACCACCAGAAGCGCGTCCACATGCTGGCGTCCCCGTTCCGCTCCCTCCTCGCCCTCGAGGACCCCAGGTCCCCCGCCGCCTCGTCCTCCTACCGGATCCTGCTCGCTCTCCTCGCGCTCCTCCTCGCCGCCGGGTTTTTCTCCGCACCCTTCCTTTGGTCCCGCCTGGTGAGCTCCTTCCCCTCCCGTATCTCCCCAATGCCATCCAATTTCGTCAGGATTCCGGCTTGCTACTGACATTCTGCTGTTGCTGCTGTTTCCCGCATGATCCTAGAACACGCCGTACTTGTGCCACAAGGAGGGAATCACGCTTCATTGCCCGGAGGTGAAGTGTGCTTAATTGCTTCGAGCGTTTTGGGACTAGTGCTTGCGTCTGGGACATTTGGTCTGAAGATTTTCTGCTTTGGGTGCAGACGAAGGAACCCCTTTCACTATGGGAGAATCCACGTGCTGCCACTGCATCTTGGAAGCCCTGTGCAGAACGACGCAGCGATGAACCCTCAGGCAAGTCCACCATTCATTTTTGCTCGAAAACAACAATTTAGTAAATATTACATCCTTGCTTTATGCTGCACCCAACCACTTTAAGTTCAGTAACCTAGATTGTGCAAATTTTGACCTACTGGATTGACTAGTGTATACTGTGATGTGGCATACAATGTGATAGACCTTGTAATTTTTCTCGAGAGCATGCAAATTATTTTATCCATAGTTCAATGTTAGACGGCAGACTATGAGACATATACCCCTCGTTATTTGTATAAAATTTTGCCTCCAAGCATCATCTAACATTTG
The DNA here is from genome assembly GCA_015476505.1 of Urochloa ruziziensis. Taxonomy (NCBI): domain Eukaryota; kingdom Viridiplantae; phylum Streptophyta; class Magnoliopsida; order Poales; family Poaceae; genus Urochloa; species Urochloa ruziziensis. The sequence goes on along the minus strand of CM027123.1, from coordinate 58,396,223 downwards.
TTTCCTTTCATGATTGGGTCCTGATGGGTGATAATATCACGTGTTTCTATATCACACAGATGTCCCGTCTGATAGAGAAACCTCTGGATATATTTTTATCCATGCCGAAGGAGGACTAAACCAGCAACGCATAGCTGTATGTATGCACTTCTGTTTTCCTGAGAATTTGTCTCATAGCTGTTTGTGTTAGTTCTGAATATTTGTTTTGATGTTGCTGTATCTTTTGTACTCTTAAGCTCAGATTTTCTGACACCTGTTGATGTCGTAAAATTTTGTTACATGAGAATTCAATATAACCCTGTAACTCCTTTTGATTACTTGTGTTTGCGTTGACCTAGTAAAGCTTGTTTATAAATACCCTTTTGTTTAATACATATTGGGATCCTTCCGCAGCAGATCATGCCTTAAGTGACCTATCAGTTAATTCGACGTATTTGGTGTTTTTTGCTTCTGCAGATATGTAATGCAGTTGCTATTGCTAAGATAATGAGTGCAACACTTATTTTGCCAGTTCTGAAGCAGGATCAGATATGGAAAGACCAAACGTAAGTACTGTTTCCTGTCTAAGTTCTTTGAAGGATATTTCACTGCTGTTATTTCGGTGATTGTTCTATCATATAAAATCTGGTTCATTAATCTATAGAACATTTATTTTCTAGAAACTGAGCATAGCATTCAACTAGAACAATAGAAATCCTTCTACCAATGCTGCAATCTCGTTAGAGTTGTTGAAACTTGAAACAACTGTTTTAGGTCTTCTTATAGTTGTCAGAGGTCCAAGCGTTCATGTTCCAGATATCTGTAATTGAAATACGTTAGCTAAGTAGCCATTTTCTAGGGAAAATATGCATAGTGATTATCTGTGTAACATACATCTTTACTGAGTTCTTATAGATGACGTTTTAATTTGCCATACTGTTACTTAATTTTCAAAGTATGTGCTTCTTATTGTCACTGCTTCATTTATCACGCTTCTCCGATGATTACGGTATTGTCTTGTCACAAGAGCATCCTGATCATGGGTTGTACTAGTGAAACTGTGATTACTGGAAAAAGGATGCATGTAGTTTCATTAATTGATATACCAAACGTGCCAAAATATTTTTTTACCTGAAAATTTTCAACCCATTGGTATATACCAATTTATAGTTGATAAATCAGCTAAGGAAACTCTTGATTCTGTGATATAAATGCATCCAAACTCCTCCAAGGTTCCAAAGGCCAAATCATTCTTGAAGTAGTTCTTGTAGTGATGAAATTTGCAAGCATGATAGTTTGAATTGTGATGTACAGTAGGTCTGAAGTTTTTTTGATTCTATACTGTATAGTGTATACTGAAGAAATTGCTATGAGATACTATGATACAAATTCATAATTTCCTTAGGCACTTTCACCTCATTTGAGCCCTTTACGTATGCTGTGTTTTGCTTTCTGACATATTGCCTACATTGTTGAGAACATTTGTCTTTTCTACAGGAAATTTGAAGATATCTTTGATGTTGATCATTTTATAAACTATTTGAAGGATGATGTACGTATTGTCCGAGATATTCCAGACTGGTTCACAGAAAAAGATGAGCTCTTCACCAGCATAAAGTAGGTGCTACTTTGTGGCTTACTCTCATACTACCTTAACTCAAAAATTGATGTTGCTATATGCAAGCACTGTTGACATGGAACTTTGTATATTTTTCATCTAATATTAATGCTACGTGTATATTTTCTTCTAATACTGTAGTATGAATGCTTGAGACCAACAAACTTTATTTTAATCATTTGTATTCTTTTTTTCACTGTATGATTGATCTTTTTCTTTCATAATGTATTTAATTATGTGTCTATAACAGGCGAACTGTGAAGAACATTCCAAAATATGCATCTGCCCAATTTTATATCGATAATGTACTTCCAAGGATCAAAGAGAAAAGGATAATGTCCATTAAGCCATTTGTCGACAGGTTGGGGTAGGTAAACATTCAAATGCAATCATTTTTGTAATTTGTTAATTCATTCAGTTTTGTAATTCAGAATATCCAATCAGCTTCCATGATGTCCGAAAGGCTGCTCTAAAATTTATTATATGTTCACATAGGCATGGAGGAATCTTAACCTAATGTAAAGCTTCAAATTTCAGGTATGATAATGTTCCAATGGAAATTAACCGGCTAAGATGCAGAGTCAACTACCACGCTCTAAAGTTCCTACCTCATATTGAAGAAATGGCTGATAAGCTTGCAGCAAGGATGAGGAACCGAACTGGCAGTATAAATCCATACATGTAAGCTACAGTTAACTACCTGTTGTCCAACCTAGCTAAAGTTTGGCAGTCTCACGTTTGCTTCACAATCAAATATCGGCTCTTGTTTTGAAGGGCACTTCATCTGAGATTTGAGAAAGGGATGGTGGGTCTTTCGTTCTGTGATTTTGCTGGCACACGGGAGGAGAAGGCAATGATGGCCGCTTACAGGCAGAAAGAATGGCCAAGGCGCTACAAGGTCAGACAAATGTTGAGAAACCTGCTGCATCTGAGTTTTTATCTAAAACTTTGAGGACATCAACCAAGGACATCAACCACACACCTTCTACCGTTTTAACAAATTTGTTTTGTTTTGTGTTTGCAACTCTGCGTGCAGAATGGATCCCATCTATGGCCGCTGGCGCTTCAGAAGAGAAAAGAAGGGCGTTGCCCTCTTGAGCCCGGTGAGATTGCTGTGATCCTGCGAGCCCTTGGGTACACGAGTGGAACGCAGATATATGTCGCGTCAGGGCAAGTGTATGGCGGCAAGAACCGCATGGCTCCTCTCAGGAACATGTTCCCCAACTTGGTAATCTCAATTCCACAGAGCAGTAGCAACGCTCTTTCGCCATTTTCATAAAATGTTAAAGCACGGCAAAAGCACTCTCCAAACTTTGTGTTTCCTTGAAGCCATGAAATATAGATGCCCATTCCCCTGAGACCAGACCAGCCAGCCATGGTGATGGACTGATGGTGAAACCTATACTGCTCGTCGTTGCAGGTGACGAAGGAGGAGCTGGCGAGCGCGGAGGAGATGGCGCCGTTCCGGCGGCACGTGACGAGCCTGGCGGCGCTGGACTTCCTGGTGTGCCTGCGGTCGGACGTGTTCGTGATGACGCACGGCGGCAACTTCGCCAAGCTCATCATCGGGGCGCGCCGCTACGCCGGGCACCGCCTCAAGTCGGTGAAGCCGGACAAGGGGCTCATGTCCAAGTCCCTGGGCGACCCCGACATGGGCTGGGCCTCCTTCGCCGAGGACGTCGTGGTCACGCACCGCACGCGGACTGGACTCCCCGAGCCCACCTTCCCCAGCTACGATCTCTGGGAGAACCCGCTAACGCCCTGCATGTGCAGGGCCTGACTGTTGTGAGCCTCCGTCTGAGGTCCTGAACCACCTTCACTGCTCACTGGCCAGCATTCAGCAGAGCATTTCCACTAGTTCGGCACTTGCAATTTCTGTATGTTTTGTTGGCCTAATCCATAGTCTCACATAGATCAGTTCCTGCTGAAAATGTTCCAAAAACCTGGGCGGAAGCAGTGAAGATGAATGTGAAGTGGTTTGCTCTTCAAACTCTGTTTCAGATTTGCTAAATTGCTCCTACCAGAATTTTTCTGAGAGGTGCTAAATTACTCCTCCTTTCTCAAAGTGTGAAACGTGATTTTACTTGGCGCGGACATCATAAGTATTTTCAAAATAAATCAATGGTAATTTCGTACAGTACAACATAAAGAGAGTAGTTGCTAAAAAAATTGAATATTTGAATTTAAGTTACATATCTCCTATAACTCACAACAGGATATCTTTTTTTTAAAAAAAATCTTGGAAGCCGAGCAGCAGCCAGTCATTTGGCTGCAGACAGGATGCGGACTAGATAACTCATCGGTGAACTCACTGGTCGAGACGCTTCTTTCCACGCGGCAGCTCGGCATAGCCATGCAGCCTCTGTGCGCGCCACGTCCTCCTGCACCTCGAAGCACCCCAAACTTATTTAGAACTCGATTGGGTACCCCTGTTCTCGAACGAGATCTCGCGCACAGAGAAGGGACGAGCAGCTAGATTGAGTCGATCCACATTCAGCAATGGCGCAGCTGAGAGCACCCGCCGACGAGCAGCGGCAGCATGAGGCGCTGCACGGCGAGAAGGACGCCGCCGGCGTCGCCGGCGGCAGCGGCGGCGAGAGCAACAAGAAGGCGCGCGCGGGGCTCTGCGGCGTGCTCCGCGAGCGGAAGGTGGTGGACCTGGCGCGCGCGAAGCGGCGGCTGGTGGAGGTGCCCTACACGGCGACGCTGGCGCACACGGCGAACGCGCTCCTGGCGGCGGGCGTGTCGGCCGTGGCCGTGGCGGCGCCGCCGGGCCACTGGATCGGCGCCGGCGGGTCCATGATCCTCGAGTCCGACCCGGCCACCGGCGCCGTCCGCAAGCACTACATCGGCATGGTCAACATGCTCGACATCCTCGCCCACATCGCCGAGGCCAGCGACGACGCCGACGCCGACGACGAGGCCGAGGTTGACCTCCACCGCCGCATGGCCGTCCCTGTCTCCTCCGTTATTGGTCACTCCCTCGAAGGCCTCACCCTCTGGACTCTCCACCCAAACACCAGGTACCTTCTTGCCATGTCCATGTGTTGATTTCTTCTCGTTTTTTTTTTGAGAAATGTCTTTTAGTTTCTTGGATTTGATTGCAACAAGTGGTAGAATTATTTTGTTGTGTCAGTGTGCTGGACTGTATGGAGACGTTCAGCAAGGGCGTGCACAGGGCGCTGGTGCCGCTGGAGAGCTTGGCGGAGAACGTGGTGGCGGTAGAGCTGGTGGAGTCGGCGCCGGGGTACAAGATGCTGACCCAGATGGACGTGGTGAGGTTCCTCAGGGCGCACGGCGCCGAGCTCAGGGGCGTGCTGTCGCGCACCGTGCGCGACCTCGGCGCCGTCAACGACGCCGTGTTCGCCGTCGCGGCCGGCGCCAGGGTCATCGACGCCGTCAAGGCCATGCGCGCCGCCTCGCTCACCGCCGTCCCCGTCGTCGACGCCGACGACAACACGGAGATCCTTCAAGATGTAAACGTCGTCGTGTACACGTGTCTCCCTTGCTTGATTTGCTTGTCAAGTCACGTTTCAGATTCTCTCTGTGTGCTTATGTGCAGGGGAAAGGGAAGAAGGCGATCGAGACGTTCTCGGCGACGGACCTGCGTGACTGCCCGGTGGCGAGGCTGCAGCCATGGCTGGGGATAAGCGTGACGGAGTTCAAGAGGAAGGTGGCGGAGTACCGGGCGAGCAGCAACAAGCCCGTCGGCGTCCCCGGCGCCGACGACGACACGGACACCGGCGTCGTCCCGGTGGCCGAGGACGCCGACACCCCCGCGGCGTTGGCGGCCATCGCCGCTGAAGAAGAGCAGCAGCAGCAGCAGACGCTGGTGACGTGCTCGCCGGAGAGCACCCTCGGGGAGGCGATCGAGGCGGCGGCGGCGAGGCACGTGCACCGGCTGTGGGTGGTGGACGAGGAGGGGTTGCTGCGCGGGGTCGTGTCGCTCACCGACGTCCTCCGGGCGGTCAGGGAGGCCGCGCTTGGCGAGGACCGGGAGCTTCACACCATCGTGTCGTCTTAGAAGGTTTTGGTAGCAGTACTGAAGTGGCCGGTTCTTTCTGTCCACTTATGTCCGACCCACTGGGGCCTGCCGACACAAGTCGGTGTTCGACTGTTCGTCGGGCGAGCCGGTACAGGGATACTGTACCGGTGAGAACGATCGAATGTTTTTTTTCTCGTGTTTAACTGAACGATCGATCGAACGTACTTCCCTCGAGATCGCCTTTAGCCCAGAGTACAAGCAACTGAGGAACCGACACGGTCTAAACATGTCAACTGGAATTCCGGCACCTCCGCATCGCACGGTTGCCAAACAAGATCACTGAGAAAGAATATCATCGCATGTGGCAATCGCACGGTTGCCACAAGATCACTGAGAATATCATCGCACGGTTGCCACAAGATTAGAAACTTTAAGAACTGTGTCGGGGAGTGTCATCATCATGACATCATCTCTCATCCCATCTCATCCCATGACACTCTCCTTATAAATATCATTGTCATATCAGCAAAATTGTTGATGTCGGGGAGTGTCATGACCATGACATCCTCTCTCATCCCATGACACTCTCCTTATAAATATCATTGTCATATCAGCAAAATTGTTGATGTGACATAATTAAATGTGACATGATTTTTAATGCTCATAACACTCCTCGAGACTGGCCTAACAATCAGCCTCCCTACTTTTAAGAATCAGCGCTGCAGCACAGCACCTTCCAAATGGCCCCCGACTGTTTTTGTCCACGAGTCACAAACCACGGCAGTGCGGAGCAACAGGTCACGCCGATGGCAAGGCGCTTATATGCAAAGTGAACAATTACCTAGAGATCGTCTAAAAATATTTGAAACTATAATTTGAAAACATTCGAAACACATTCGAAACTATAATGAAACATCTCTATTGTTTTCTAGGTTACGTACAAGACACAATATTGTTTCCTACGTTACATAAAGACACAAGTCGTTTAGGTAACTCTGTATAGAAAACACATTTTACATCTCTCTTCATTAATACACCACCATGTCATAAAAAATGCTGACATGATAGCTTATTTAATGACCATGAAACTCCTATTGAGAATGGCCGACAAGTGCAGGATTGCCCCCTTAAGGCCTCGTTTGGTTTTTTTAGGCCGGGAATAGTTCCTAGTATGGATATTTTAGATATGTACAATAAAAGACCAAGATTTATTTAGGGCCAAGAACTAATTTATCCATGATAGATACACTAAGAGACTGGGAATCAATCCGCTAATCGAAAGGTCCGAAATCAATCCCGGCTTTTTTTTATCGTGGATCGTGGAAAAAACTCTCTGTTTACCTGTACACATTGATGATATTTGGACTCGAATTCAGCTCCTAGAGCCAGTCCCACGCGCCGAACACCCGCACCTAGGGTTGAGAAAGGGACATGGCGATATTCGCCGCCGTCCGTCTCCAAAATCTCAGTCGTCTAAGATCCCCATCGGCACGTACTGCGATGGTCGAAAGGGGGATCGGCATGTACTGCGATGGTCGAAAGCTTGCCCTAACATTTGCTGCACGTCTTCAAGATCTGTGCTGTCTCTTATCCCCGTCGTCCAAGATTCCTCCGTCCCCTCCCAACGGTATAATTCAATAATGCAACAAGACTCTTTCTACTAATAGACACCCAACGGTTCACCTATTCTTGATGATGTTGTTGGCCATAAGAGATGTCTTGCTCGATGGAACATGAAACTCAAATGTACTGCTCAATGCATTGGCTAATTCTATGCACTTTGAAATTTGATAAGTATCCGTCCAACCGTCCAAGCCCAATATTTCTCTTCTCATTGCGGTTGTTCAGGATCATCAATGAAAACTGACTACCCCAACTTCTATTTTCATATCATTGGTTAAAACGTTGACATGAAAATGAGAGTGTTGAGATGATACTTGATGAGATATTACAAAGAGTATGAAAGGATCGTGAGAAACAATTTGCCCGTATTCATTCCAATGGGTAAAAGGCGAGTGGAATATTATTTTGCTCAGTTTGCCTTGCAGAATTCATATTGTCGTTCAGTAAAAATGGAGCTAGACACTTATTTGGATGACCCTCGAGTCCCTGTGAGAAGCTACACACTTATTTGGCTGATTTTATTCAACAATAAAAATAAAGGTAAACTAGTGACCAGGCAGACGACAAATGATGAAGAGGAGGAAAACTAATATCTGATGTAAATGACAGTTTCATTACTACTGTTAAATTATCATCTTTAGTGGTAGAATAATTTTACAAGCTAGTAGTTAATGCTTGTTCTTTTATTCATTGGCATGTCATTTTTCTTATTATTCATGGTTATTTTTAAATGACTATTTGACACAAAATGTATTATATTACTGATCATTTTTGGTATCTTATATCATTTTTTTAACTGCTTACTATCATGATGGTCAATGGTGTTCCTATGTGTTCATAGATATAATCTTCATAGTATAAGAATCACATTTGTTATGAGTCATCATATTTAGATGCGGACACTCTTACTTGTAAAGAACCATTTCAATTTCAATATAAGTAACCATGCACTTTTGTTGTTGCACGCCATTTTTTTCTATGCAATTCTTTTTTTCTTAGTCATTTTGCCTATCTTTTACTTGGATTAAAAAAAAATCTTATCTCACTTTCTATAGTAGTGCTGCTGAATTATTATATAATCGATTAATAGTAGCTATGAATTTATAATTTTATATATTAGTATGCCTATATCTTCCCCCATGATATTTTAAAAACTTTCAGAACTTTGCATCATGTCTTGAGTTTGAATCATGTTGTGCACGATTACAAAAGAATTGAAACCACTTATATTTTAGCATCTAAGGCCTAAGTGAGCTACGGAGCCTGAGCACTGAAGAAGACCCTCCCTGCATAAGCCTTTCGGTGTTTAAGCTTTTGAGTTAAACTGGTCGATGTATGTGACTCAATAGCTTAGAACAAATTAGTGCACATCATAATTATAACTAAGTGATAATTTGTTTTAACATGGCTTACCAGGGTGGATAAGGTGCAAATTGCGACAGTAGAAACTCTCCGATGGTGAGATCGTGCTCTGTTTAGAACACGAACGAGCGGATTGGACCCTAACAAATCCTTTTTTACACGAAACAGGAAGGGTCAGACCCCTACTAATTACATACTAGAAAACAAAGGTCATGCATATATGTGAAAGGGGTTACAAAGGTTATAAAAGAAAAACAAAGGTTACAACGGCGAATGGATGATTTAATCAGCCAAACATGTAATGGTCTTGTTGCCACGAACTGCATTGTTTTCTAGCTAAATATAGCAACACAAGAATTTGTGGACAATCGTTGAGCAGCAACAGTGGACGTCATGGAGGCACTTACGTACAGGGGAAGTCTTCACAGAAGCAGCAGCTAATTTAGCAGAAAGAAATATAGACTGAGTAGTCACTTGTAGCGATGATGATGACAGGGGAAAGAGAAGAAACACCCGCGCAAAATGCTCCCTGCCTTAGACGATTGCCTCCCCTGCGCTGGACCCTTGTTCATCGGGCGCGACGAATTGGAATAATCCTACTAGCTGCTAATTGATTGATCCTGGTTGGGGGCGATAATCGTCGACACCTCGGCTGCAAGGAGGAACTAACTAAAGTGATCGGGTCGCCATGGATTGCTCCATGACGAGCAGCATCCTGTCGGCCAACTACAACACGATCCTCTTCGAGTTCGGCGCCATCCTGGTGATGAGCAAGCTCCTCCACGCGCTCCTCCGCAAGGTCTACCAGCCGCGCGTCTTCTCCGACCTCCTGGTGAGGCTCAGGCTGAGGCTCGATTGAGCCTTGTTCAATTGACTCTGATTTTTTTTTTTGAAGAAATTAAATTTGGCTCTGGTTTGATCTGACCACAAAACAACAATCATGGCGTACGTGTGCAGCTGGGCATCGTGCTGGCGCAGTTCCGGGTGCTGTCCCTGACGAACGCCATCAACCTGGTGTTCGGCAAGATCGGCGGGTTCGTGTTCGCGCCCTACCTGTTCGCGCTGGGGGTGGAGATGGACCCCGGCACGCTCCTGGACGCGCCGACCGCCGACGCCGTGGTGGCCTACGCCGGCATCCTCTCCACCTCCGTCCTCGTGACCTTCTTCCACATGCCGCTCATGAAGGCCACCTCGGGCGTGGTCCACGAGCGGTCCCTCCGCTCCTTCCTGGGCCTCGCCGCCGTGCTCTCCAACACGGCCTCCCCCGTGCTGACCCGCCTCACCACCGACCTCAAGATCGCCAAGACCGCCGTCGGCCGCCTCGCCGTCGGCGCCGGCCTCGCCTCCGACATGGTCACCACCATGCTCATCGCCGTCGGCAGCATGATCTGGCGCGACGCCGGCGCCGACTCCGACGCCGCCGCCGGCGAGTCGTCGTCGTCCCCCGTGTTCCTGATGCAGCCGGTGCTGACGGCGGCGGTGCTGGTGGTGGTGATCGTGTCGGCGTTCGTGTCCCGCGCCATGGCGGAGTGGGTCGGCGGCCGGAACCCTGAGGGGCGGCGCATGCGCGGGTTCGACCTGTCCCTGGTGGCGGCGGCTGCGGCGGCGCTCTGCTGGCTCAGCTCGGCGCTGCGTCTGGACGTGAACATGGCGGCGTTCCTTGTGGGGCTCGCGTTCCCGAGCGAGGGCAGGGTGTCGCGTCTCCTGGTCAGCAAGATCAACTTCGTGCTCAGCAGCTTCGTGCTGCCGCTGTACGTCAGCCACGTCTGCCTCTCGCTACGCCAGACCACCGACGACATCGAGGTCGCCGGGCTGGTCCGCACCGAGGGCTTCAGGGCCTTCGTCATGGAGCTGCCATTTCCATGGTGGAAGGTCTTCTTCGTCACCGCCATGGGCACGCTCGGGAAGCTCAGCGGGTGCGCCGCCGCCGGGCTCCTTGGGGGCTCGGTTGGCTCGAGGCGCTCGCGCTCGGGATGCTCCTCAACGTCAAGGGATACTTCCACATCTACTGCGCCCAGGCAGCATTCGTACGTTATGTTTGTCCTTTGTTTGTTTTGTTTTGGCAATTAAATTGACACAAAATCTATCAGTATATGTAATACTAATGACGAAATAAATATGAAAAAAAAACAATCGAACAGGATGCGGGCATCATCACGGACAAGTCATTCATGGCGATAATCTTCATGGTGGCGGTGAACGTGGCAGTGACACCCATGGTAGGCATGGGCATCGCGTCATGGGCACGTCGGAGCGTGCAGTGGCGCCTGATGGGTCTCCAGCACCACGACCCTTCCACGGAGCTCCGCCTGGTGGCGGGGCCTGCACGGGCCGCAGGACGTGCCCGACGCTGGCTCACCTGATGGAGGCCCTCCGGTGGGGCGGCGGCGGCGGCGAGCTGGCCGTCTACGCCGTCGACATGGTCCAGATGACGGACCAGACGGCGGCCGCCATCGTGCGCGGCGGCGGGTTCGACGGCGTGACCGTCGTCGACGAGGAGGTCTCCGAGATGCGCAAGCTCATCGGCGAGGCGCTCGACGCGTACCAGGCGGAGGCCGGGGAGGGCGTCAAGGTCCGCCGCCTCCTCGCGCTCTCGTCTTTCCCGGACATGCACAGCGACATCTGCATCTGCGCCGAGGACGCCATGGCCGCGCTGGTGCTTCTGCCGTTCCACAAGGCGCAGCGCCCGACGGCGCCATGGACACGGGGCATCCCGGGGTTCAGGCTCGTGAACCAGAAGGTGCTCCAGCTTGCGCCGTGCTCTGTTGGGGTCGTCGTGGACAGGGGACTCGGGCAGCACGCGAGGCGGCAGCAGGCGGTGCCGGTGCCGGTGGTGGTGGTGTTCATCGGCGGCGCCGACGACCGGGAAGCCTTGACGCTGGCGGCGCTGATGTCGAGGCACCAGGGGGTGCGGATGACGGCGCTGCGGGTGGTGCAGAACGCGGCGGCGCAGGCGAGGTCGAGGGCGCGGACGAGCCTGTTCGAGACGAAGGCGAGCGCCAAGGTGGCGGCGGCGGCGGGGTCGGCGCTGGGGCAGGAGGAGGCGCAGATGCAGGTGGACGACAAGTTCTTCGCCGAGTTCTACCGGAAGCACGTGGCCGGGAGCGGCAGGCCGCAGCAGGGTGGTGGTGGCGGTGGTGGGAATGGGATGGGGTATCTGGAGAAGCACGTGGCGGACGGGGCGGAGCTGGTGGCCGTGCTGCGGGCGCTGCAGGGGGATTACCGGCTGTTCGTGGTGGGCCGGGGAAGGGACCGGAGCTCGGTGCTGACGGAGGGGCTGGATGAGTGGGCCGAGTGCCTGGAGCTGGGCCCTGTTGGTGACATCCTGGCGTCGTCGGACTTTTCGACCACCGCGTCCGTGCTCATCGTGCAGCAGTACGACGCCAAGAAGCACTACAAGGTTATTGATGAAGAGTTCATGCCCTTGTAGTAGAGTATGCGTAGCTCTCTGCGTCGTGACACAGCTGACAGTGACAGGCCAGGGTAGATGATGATGGATCATCTCGATCTGGATTTAAATGTAATTTAACTTGACCACAGTGAGTGTAGCATTAGATTTAGATCGTATATATATGTACTCGATGGGTGTGCTACTAATTTATCAGGCAACTGTACATGAGTAACTTGTTTTGGTGCCGTGGTGGTACGCTGTGCGTTTGCTTGCTTGGAAGCGCGTTGCCAGGGCGGCCCCGCCCTGGAAAGTCCGGGCATTCGCCCCGTGCCGGCCGGCGGAGTACCAATCTCTGTGCTTCAAGAATCTCATTATTCCTTTCGCAAAAAAAAAAAGAAAAAGAATCTCATTATTCCCAGGCCAGATGCCGCCGCTTAATCCAGGGCATGCTAGAACAAATCTAGCCGCACTGTCACTCTGTCAGCCAATCGAGCCACATGGACTCGGCGATCCTGCGGTTCGAGCTCGAGCGTGACCGCGACGGCACGGGGCGGTTGTGACTTGTGATCGCTGCCTCTGCACGCCAAGCAAGCGAGCTCCGGTTGGCGGCGGACCACTGGGCTTGCCGCTGTCTGCCTGCCTGTCTTCCATCCAGCAACGCGCGCGTGCGTGACGGGATACGGATAGAGCCGAGCCGGAGCCCGCCGAGATGCGCACGCCCACGTCTACTTTGACAATTTGTATGTGCGCTCGACTCATCATTTCCAGTGGCCCAGGGAGGCGCCGGTCGACCGTTGCGCTTGCGCGCAGCGAGACGCACGCCATCGCTGGTGCGTACGGAGTAGTACAAGCTAGAGCCAGCTCTTGGTGCGCCGGCACACGCTGCTCGCTCGGCGCGTTGCCAGGGGCGCTCCGAGCTGGAAAGTGAGTCCGGGCGTCGATCCATTCCGGGCCGGGACACATGTCCGTGGCGCCGCACCAACCAAACCAAACCTCATGTGCCGCGCCCGTCCCGTGCCCCCATACTCATCTGCATGTCCAGGGCCAGGTGACGCCGGCCTTTTTCCGGGCTGGATCGCGGTCGCGGCGGCGGCCGCCCGGCGAGGCGTGCGCGCTGGCTAGTTGGGGTGACTAAGGGTGGTGCGGACGGAGGCGGACGGAGCGTGCGGTACGACACGAGCGCGGCCGAGACGAGACGTGCTGTACTGGTGGGTGGGTGGTGGAGCCCCGACCCCGCACGCGAAGCGGCTCTGGTGGACCACACGGCACTCACTAGCCGGTGGAGGTGAGGTGACCACCCACTCCACCCGTCGTCTCGTCCGGCAGCGACGTGCACGCGGCGCGTTCGAGGCCGCCGCCGGTGGGCCGGATAGAGCCAAGCCAAGAGCCGCGGGGACGCGCGCGCGCCCACGTCGTTTTCCCTTTCCTCCCTTTTTTTCTCCTCGTCCGGCCGGCCGGGGGGCCCCGCTCATCGTTTCCGGCCGCCGAGCCGGGTCGACCGTTGCGCCCCAGCTCGCGCCTAGCCTTTCGTTCGTTCGTTCGCCCTTCTGATTCCCCCAGCTTCCAAATCCAGCCAGAGCACTGAGCACAGCAGGCGTGCAGCGGTGCAGGCCACTGACGGTTTACCCGGCGCAACTGTCATCCCGGCAACGCGAAAGCCAGCATGCACACCTTTTCAAGAAAAGAAAACACGAATTTGCTAGGATAGGGACACGGACGGAGTACTCCGTATCTCTTTATTTTTCCCCCAAAAAAGGAGGATAGGAAACTCACTAGGGGGTGCATGTGCACGCATTCTCTCGGCATCACCCTCCTGCCTGTCGCTCACGCGCCCGGCGTGTGCGTCCTGACGGGCGGGCTCATAAACAAGGTTGGTTAGCCGTTCGAGTCAGTAGAGTACTTCGTACCTTGGATCACTCAATTACTACTCCTACCACCAGTACATCGTACTCCTACTCCAACGTTGCAGCCTCTCCGGCTCGATCTCCCCCCCCAAGTCCCCAACTAATCGTGCTGGCCGATCATTGCACCGTGCACGGTGCCCTTGAGTGACACTGAAGCTACTCCCCCATCACCCAGATCACAATTAAACTAACACAAAGGAGCCTAACCTTACTCTTCCTGCTCCCATAAATACACCTCGCTCACGTGACCACGCAGAGGATCTGACGCGTGTACAATCCACCGTACTAAAAATTACTAATCCAGACATGTTGCAGCAAAGCCTTGTAGAATGCAGATGGCATCTAAAATGGTTGGATTACGCTGTCGCGTGATACTATTACGCGACTGCAACTGGACTCTGCTTGCTGTCAGTTAACTACACCGTGAAGCAGATCTTCAGTCAGCATTGTGTCTGCGTCTGGTCAATTGGTCATCTGGTGGAGTGGAGATGAGAGATAAGAGCGCAGTACCTGTAACCTTAAGCCATAAACTAGTGCCAGTGACAGCCTTATTAAGAGCTAACATGAGTGTGATTAAGATTCTCCACCTACAGCTACAGGCATCGGCGCATCGCATGTGATGTGTGGTGCAGTAGGAGCAGAGCACGCCTCAAGGCGGGCAGCATGGGCTGATGTGCTGATGCACGTATAGAGTCTTTATTGGCCTTAAGTTTTTTTTTAATACAATACATGGGGCCCACAATCTGGTGGTGAGTGCACTGATTGTGTGCGCAGAAGTGTACAAAGAGACGCAGCATATTAATGCACTTTCCTTTTTCATTTCCTTTTCGTGGTTTTTTTTTACTTCATGAGAAAGGCAAGGGAAAAAGTGTGAATTAATTTCAGGAGAAAGGAGACATGTCACGAAGATCAGAAGGTGCTCCTAGTTCCTTAACTGTGTGAATTAACTTTGCAG